>LR738714.1:644847581-644890994 GCA_902687465.1 Secale cereale | reverse complement strand
ACGATCGACACACTTGTTTTTTTTTTTCTAATTTGTATGAGTACTAATTCATGTATTTTAAAAAATCATGTCAGAAATTACAACTGATTATTCTATCTTATATATTTAGTGATGTACCTTTATTGACATTCTACTTTAGTATTAAAATTTAGCTCCATTTTCGCATCACCGGAGTACAGTTTGGCTCCCTAGATGGTAATGCAATTTGAAATGATCTCCTGCGTGATCACCCTGCCAGGCTACCTGTGATCAATGCTTCATATCTGGTGCGTCCTGGTCGGAGACACCCCTATCACTAGCCTCGTGTGGTCACATCGAGAAGCAGAGTCATTGAGAGGAAATTGCTTTGCGCCTACCGATCATCAAGATGACACTATTCTAGAGAAGGTGTGTCTTGCTAATAAATACCACCATTGATCGCTTTACATGTAAAATTGCCAGAGCCCCGTGTTCTATCTTTGCCCAGGGCCATCAAAATTTCAGGACCGGGCCTTTATAAGGCCATCGAGACATCCTTGTCCATCAAGTTCTCATATAATGCATATGTAAGACCATCGAGACCTTCATGTTCACCGTGCCTTGCATTTTGCCCGGTTCAACACTAATCGCCGCCATTGATTTCTCCATTTCATGATCACCCCCTCCCCCGTGTGCTTGTCAGTGGACCTCCTCCCCTTGTCATATGTGGTACCGCTCATCATGCCATAGTGTCATGTTCATGCCCACGAAAAAATTGAAAAAACTATACATTATTTTGAAAGTTGTTTCCGCGAGTAATACACCCATGTATATTTCAGAGCTTTCGAACCACCACTACATATACTAGCAGTAGTAGTACGGTACGATATTTCTCCCTGAAACCTCCTCCACACGACGCACGCACGCACGCACGCACGGTCAAGTCTTGCACCCACCGATGGGCAGACGGCGACCGCAACCGCTACGTGCCGTGCCATGTATCGGCAACGGTCGGTGGTCGACATTGGTTGCCGCCGCTCGGCGGCCGCGGATGCATGTCTCCGTCCGCCACATGGCCGTGCGCAGTTTGTCTTTTGTCGTCGCCGTGGACGTCTCTGCCTTCCTCGCTCGACAAAGCGGCCCTTCCACGGCTGGATCACTCGGCGGTGCGTTGCGTTGGCGGTTGCGAGTGTACGCAGGTGGTACGGCCGACATCATCGACCGGTCGGAGTAGCAGAATCGTTCACTGCAGCCGTTGGACGCACGTAAGAGGCTGCACTCTGTTGCGTGGCATTGGTCGCTCGCTGTCAACCGGATGGATGCCTGCCTGCAGCAGCAGTGCATGCTTGCGCGTGAAGCTGCTGTGGCCTGTGGACACGAGAGGTTCCAGAAGCAAAGGCAGAGGAAACACACGAGCAGTAGCAGTGAATATTGATCGTGGAAGCTACGAACGATTCCTTTAAATGACAAGTCAGTAGTAGAACCTTCCGTGATCGACATGTCGCGTGTCGCTGTTCGGTGGAGCTTTCCGCGACTGTGATACGGCTGAATGCCGGATCCCGGCCTCTTCCCTTTTTGTCTTTATTTATTTACTGATGAATGAAAGCTGGATCTGAGATCGATCATGCCACGGCCTACGGGTTAGGGTAGGCAGGAGTCGAAGGGTAGATAACAATGAGGAGGTACCACGACCACGAAGATCACCGATACATATCTGCGTGCTCGTCTCTAGCTTGCACTCGTTGATGTACCTAATTGGAGTCTGAATCCCACAGTTTGTCCTGGGGGTGGGGCCTTGGCTTTCGTCGCACGCAGATATAGGAACAAACTTGAACCGTTGGGTGGCTTTCGTTCGTAGCTTCCACAGATGTCTGCAGAGCTGGTGTACCCATGCGAGCACGTATCTAGGACAGATCTCGGCCCGTCCGTCCCAAATCGGGAAGGAAGCCCGTGTCCCGCGTTTTCATTGCCCGACGGCGCTACGTGATCGGGTCTGGTCAGGCCATCTCGTCGGCGCCTCCTCGGCACGAACTTTGGCCCCTCAGCACATGGGTCGGGTCGGGTCGGGGTAGCCACTGCCGCACATGGGTAGGGTAGGGCAGCGCAGCGCAGCGCAAATACAGCGAACCAACGGCAAAGCGATTTCGAGCTCCATGCATGCATGGCACAGTCCATGGCGACGACGACGGGCACGTAAAGTGGGCACAAGAGAAGAGAAGAAAGCGATCCGTCTCCTCGGATCCCATCGTTTGTCACCAGCCATGGCGGCTGCAACTGCGTATATGCTCCCGGTGGGTCACTCCTTCCACTAGCTGCAAGCCTTCCTGCAGGTGATGGATTCTCATGGCAGGGGCCGGCCGAGAGAGGTGGCTTCTGTTCTGTCTAGCTATCTCGCTAGCTGCGGTGGCCCGGCTGGCACGACATTGCGTGGTGGGCGAATTTGCCGGACAGGCAAGCACGGCTGGAACATTTCAAGTTCGAACTGTACCGCAAAGTAGAGTGTAGACATCAGATTTTGGCATGGCAAAACACGCAATTAAGATAGACTTAAATGAAAATGTTATCAACATGGAAAAGCTTTGTATCATTGAAATTAAGAATTTTGATGTTTGGGTCATTGCCATCTGATCTCATCTTTAGGGTCGAAGTTGTGCTCGAAGACTGAGATTTGGTACTCGGAGTACTGTTCCGCATATTATGCCTCCAAGACGACCTCAGATGAAAAGGCTCTACATGGAATGTCTAAGTCTCGTCGTGATCGATTTTGATATTTGAATCATCTCGATCCGATCCAACCATGAGTAAAAAGTGGTGCCCGACACGAGAGACACGTATGTAACCCATGTCTCATACGTGGCGTGAGTTGTCATCTGTTTTGTGCGAGCAATTTCGCCCTCACGGTGGCAACGAATCAAAAACGTCTGACATGAAAGTTGTTTGTCTTGTCGAAATGATTAAATTTGCATTTGGGCATGTCTACGTCCAAGGTGGTATGCGGTATGTGGGTCCTAAAAACAAAACAACTATCTCAGACCTACCTAGGTTCGAGTTTGGTTAATTTTGAAATAATTTGAACGGGATTTGGAGTCTTTTTCTTGTACGGGGAGTCCAGTCGGCTCATAAGTAGATAAGAGGTGATGGCCGATTGAATGACTCACAATCAATCAATGCATCTACCGCCTTTTGTCTTTTCTTTTCTCCTTTACCCTAGTTCTTCTTCTCCTCGTTCTTCGTCGTTCCTCTTGTTGTAGGGCAGCGATGCACGAGGCCCTAGGGGCGATCGGGTCGACCTAGGGCAACTCATAGTTGCCGCTCTCCCAGACGAGGTCTCTGCCGGGCATGTGGGGTTTGGGGTTAACAAAAGCGCTCGATGGATTGCTTGCTTACCACGCTTTTGCACGTGTCTCTTTCGACGTGAACTGCGGTGCATCACCCTTGACGTCGAGGGTAGACGGTGACGTGTTCGCGTACGAACACACTTTTTGGTGACTCGGCTAGGGGCAAAGCTTTGATCAATTCATCATGATCGTTGCGGCTACAAAGAGATCGCCCTTAAGATTTTGCTATCTACAAAGGTAATATGAATACTAAGTTCACCTATGTAGATGTAAATAACTCTTATGTTGTTGCTAGATAGTTTAATGAACATGTATCGGCTAACCCTAGTTCTATCAATCATGCATACATGCAAAAGCCCATGCAAAACAATCTCCATGTTTTAACTTATAATTTTAGCTGCATATGTACCCCAAACCTCATGCATCAGCGGCGGGTGAGGGAGAGGGCGACGACGGTGGAGGCAACTTCCTCCCGCCGGTCCTGCGTCTAGCTAGCCTCCCATGCGGAGGAGGAGCTCCTCACAGTTGTCCTCTGTCGCTCGCTTATTACGATAGGGACGGACGCGTAGCATCTCCACAGCAAGAAGGCGAAGGCGCTTTGGCTCGACATCGAGTAGTCGTCGGAGCCCAAAGCGACGAAGAAGGCGGTAGGCTAGCTGGCGAAGCAGTAGGTGTGTGCTGTCCGTCGGATGGCCGACATAATCTCCTCATTTGACGACTCCGATGGCTCCAACCACTCCGACGACACCCATCCCGCCGCAAACGCGTACACGGAGGGCTAAAGCCGCACTAGTGATAACAAGGGCAAGTTATTCGTGAGAAAATGTGGCGATTTTTGACGCCCATTGTTGGAAATATGCCCTAGAGGCAATAATAAAAGAGTTATTATTATATTTCCTTGTTCATGATAATCGTTTATTATCCATGCTATAACTGTATTGATTGGAAACTCAAATACATGTGTGGATAAATAGACAAACTTTGTGTCCCTAGTAAGCCTCTACAGGACTAGCTCGTTGATCAAAGATGACCGTGGTTTCCAGGTCATAGACATGAGTTGTCATTTGATAACGGGATCACATCATTAGGAGAATGATGTGATGGACGAGACCCAAACGTTAAACATAGCTTTTGATCGTATCAGTTATCGCTATAGTTTTCTGCATGTCAAGTATAAGTTCCTATGACCATGAGATCATGTAACTCACTGACACCGTAGGAGTGCTTTGTGTGTGCCAAACGTCGCAACGTAACTGGGTGACTATAAAGGTACTCTACAGGTATCTCCGAAGGTGTCTGTTGGGTTGACATGGATCGAGACTGGGATTTGTCACTCCGTGTGACGGAGAGGTATCTCCGGGCCCACTCGGTAATACATCATCTCAATGAGCTCAAAGTGACTAAGTAGTTAGTCACGGGATTATGTATTACGGTGACGAGTAAAGAGACTTGCCGGTAACGAGATTGAACTAGGTATAGAGATACCGACGATCGAATCTCGGGCAAGTAACATACCGACGAGACAAAGGGAACTGTATACGGGATTGCCTGAATCCTTGACATCGTGGTTCATCCGATGAGATCATCGAGGAACGTGTGGGAACCAATATGGGTATCCAGATCCCGCTATTGGTTATTGACCTGGGAGTGTCTCGGTCATGTCTGCATAGTTTCCGAACCCGCAGGGTCTACACACTTAAGGTTCGGTGACGCTAGGGTTGTTAGTGAGAACAGTGCATGGTTACCGAAGGTTGTTCGGAGTCCCGGATGAGATCCCGGACGTGACGAGGGTCTCCGGAATGATCCGGGGACGAAGATTGATATATAGGATGAGAGTGATCGGAGTCCGGAAGTGTTCCGGGGAGTATCGGGAAGTCGGCGGATGACCGAAAGGGGTTTTCGGGGTCCCGGAAAGAGTTTCGGGCCTAATGGGCCACAAAGGGGAGACGCAACAGCCCTCATAGGGCTGTGCGCCCCCCCTAGGGCCCTCTCCTCATGCGCCAAGGGGGCTGGACCCCCCTAGGGCTGCCGCACCCCCTTAGGCTTGGGGGGCAAGGCACCTGGGGGGGAAACCCTAGGCCCTGGCCGCCGCCCCCCCCTAGGCCGCCCCCCTTCTCCCCTTGGCCGCCGCCCCTAGGGGGTAACCCTAGGGCGCCCCTCCCCTCTCTACCCCCCTATATAAAGAGAGGCAGAGGGAGGGCAGCCACACACGTTCGTGCCTCGGCGCTGCCCTCCCTCTCCCACATCCATCTTCGCGAACTCCGCAGTGCTTGGCGAAGCCCTGCTGGAATCCTCCACCACCATCTCCACCACGCCGTCGTGCTGCCGGTGTCTCCATCAACCTCTCCTTCCCCCTTGCTGGATCAAGAAGGAGGAGACGTCCCCGAGCTGTACGTGTGAAGAACGCGGAGGCACCGTCGCTTCGGTGCTTGGATCTTCAGCGATCTGAATCGCGGCGAGTACGACTCCATCAACCGCGTTCTTGAACGCTTCCGCTTAGCGATCTACAAGGGTATGTGGATCCAACTCTCCCCTCGTAGATGCATCTCCTAGATTGATCTTGGTGAGCGTAGGAAATTTTTTGTTTCCCATGCAACGTTCCCCAACAGTGGTATCAGAGCCAGGTTCTTGCGTAGATGCTTTCACGAGTAGAACACAAAAGGGTTTGTGGACGTTGATGTTTAGATTGCTTCCCTCCTTAGTCTTTCTTGATTCAGCGGTATTATGGGATGAAGCGGCCCGGACCAACTTTACATGTCCACGTACATGAGACCGGTTCCATCGACAGACATGTGACTTTTGTTGCATAAGATGGCTGGCGGGTGTCTGTCTCTCCTATCTTAGTTGAATCGGAATAGAAAAAGGCGGTCCTTGTAGAAGGTTAAATAGCAACTTAAATATCACCGTTGTGGCTTTGCGTAGGTAAGAAGCGTTCTTGCTAGATACCCATAGCAGCCACGTAAAACATGCAACAACAAATTAGAGGACGTCTAACTTGTTTTTGCAGGGTATGTATGTGATATGATATGGCCAATGACATGATGAAATATATTTGATGTATGAGATGATCATGTTGTAATAGTTAATATCGACTTGCATGTCGATGCATACGGCAACCGGCAGGAGCCATAGGGTTGTCTTTAATTTTTGTATGACCTGCGTGTCAATCATTAAGCGCTTTGTAATGCTTTACTTTATCGCTAAACGGTAGCAATAGTAGTAAGAGCATGGTGGGCGCCGACAATCCCGATGGCGACACGATGATGGAGATCATGATGATGGAGATCATGGTGTGGCGCCGGTGACGATGGAGATCATGCCGGTGCTTTGGAGATGGAGATCAAAAGCACGAGTTGATGGCCATATCATGTCACTTATGATTTGCATGTGATGTTAATCCTTTTATGCATCTTATTTTGCTTAGGACGACGGTAGCATTATAAGATGATCCCTCACTAAAATTTCAAGATGAAATTGTGTTCCCCCCGAGTGTGCGCCGTTGCGAAGGTTCGTCGTTTCGAAGCACCACGTGATGATCGGGTGTGATAGACTCTACGTTCGCATACAACGGGTGCAAGCCAGTTTTTGCACATGCAGAACACTCGGGTTAGACTTGACGAGCCTAGCATGTACAGACATGGCCTCGGAACACGGAAGACCGAAAGGTCGAGCATGAGTCATATAGTAGATATGATCAACATGTAGATGTTCACCATTGACACCACCTCATCTCACGTGATGATCGGACTTGGGTTGGTGGATCTGGATCATGTCACGCTCGAATGACCAGAGGGATGTCAATTTGAGTGGGAGTTATAAATAATTTGATTAGGTAATAACTCACTTATCATGAACAATAGTCTAAAATGTCTTTGCAAATCTTTTGTTGTAGATGGCTCGCGCAGTAGCTCCCCTGAATTTTAATGCGTTCCTAGAGAAAGCTAAACTGAAATATGATGGGAGCAACTTTGTGGACTGGCTCCGCAATCTGAGGATCATCCTCACAGCTGCCCAAAAGGTTTATGTCCTAAGTGCACCGCTAGGTGAACCCCCCGCTCCGGCCTCTGTGGACGTTATGAACGCCTGGCAGACGCGCTCGGATGACTACTCAGTCGTGCAGTGTGCCATGTTGTATAGCTTGGAAGGAGGACTTCAAAGGCGTTTTGAACGTCATGGAGCATATGAGATGTTCCAGGAGTTGAAGTTCATCTTTGAAAAGAATGCTAAGATCGAGAGGTATGAGACCACCGATAAATTCTTTGCTTGCAAGATGGAGGAGAATTCGTCTGTCAGTGAGCACTTACTGAAGATGTCTGGGTACTATACCCACATAGCTGATCTGGGACTTGTGTTCCCGGAGGAGGCTATCATTGACAGAATTCTCCAGTCACTCCCACCTAGCTACAAGAGCTTCGTGCAGCAGTATAACATGCAAGGGATGAACAAGTCCATCGCCGAGCTGTTTTCAATGCTGAAAGTCGCTGAGGCAGACATCCAGAAGGAGTATCAAGTGTTGATGGTCAATAAAACTACCAGTTTCAAGAAAAATGGCAAGGGCAAGAAGGGTAACTCTAAGAAGGGTGGCAAGGCAGTTGCTCATCCAGTGAAGAAACCCAAGGCTGGGCCTAAGCCAGAGACTGAGTGTTTCTATTGCAAAGGGAACGGCCACTGGAAGCGGAACTGCCCCAAGTATCTGGCAGACAAGAAGGGGGCCAACAACAACAACAAGCAAGGTATATGTGATATACATGTTATTGATGTGTACCTTACCAACTCTCGTTGTAGTGCCTGGGTATTTGATACCGGTTCGGTTGCTCACATTTGCAACTCTAAACAGGAACTACGGAATAAACGGAGGCTGGCGAAGGACGAAGTGACGATGCGCGTGGGGAATGGTTCCAAGGTTGATGTGATCGCCGTCGGCACGCTCGCTCTTCGATTACCATCGGGATTAGTTATGAACCTGAATAATTGTTATTTAGTGCCTGCGTTGAGCATGAACATTATATCTGGATCTTGTTTATTGCGAGACGGTTACTCATTTAAATCAGAGAATAAAGGTTGTTCTATTTATATGGGTAATATCTTTTATGGTCATGCACCCGAAGTAGGGGGTTTATTCTTATTGAATCTCGATAGTGATGATACACATGTTCATAACATTGATGCCAAAAGATGTAGAATTGATAGCAATAATACCACTTTCTTGTGGCACTGCCGTCTGGGTCATATCGGCGTGAAACGCATGAGGAAGCTCCATGCTGATGGACTTTTGGAGTCTCTTGATTTTGAATCACTTGACACATGCGAGCCGTGCCTCATGGGCAAGATGACAAAGACCCCGTTTTCAGGAACAATGGAACGGGCAAGTGACTTATTGGAAATCATACATACTGATGTGTGTGGTCCGATGAGTGTCACGGCGCGCGGTGGATATCGTTATTTTCTCACCTTCACTGACGACTTAAGTAGATATGGGTATATTTACTTGATGAAGCATAAGTCTGAAACGTTTGAAAAGTTCAAGCAATTTCAGAGTGAAGTTGAGAATCATCGTAACAAGAAGATCAAGTTCCTACGATCTGATCGAGGGGGGGAGTATCTGAGTTATGAGTTTGGCAATCACTTAAGAAAATGTGGAATCATTTCACAGTTGACGCCACCTGGAACACCACAGCGTAATGGTGTGTCCGAACGTCGTAATCGAACCCTATTAGATATGGTGCGTTCTATGATGTCTCTTGCCGATTTGCCACTATCGTTTTGGGGATATGCGTTAGAGACAGCTGCATTCACTTTAAATAGGGCTCCATCTAAGTCCGTTGAGACAACACCGTATGAACTATGGTTTGGTAAGAAACCTAAGTTGTCTTTTCTCAAAGTTTGGGGTTGCGATGCTTATGTCAAAAGGCTTCAGCCAGAAAAGCTCGAACCCAAAGCGGACAAATGTGTCTTCATAGGATACCCAAAAGAAACTGTTGGGTACACCTTCTATCTCAGATCCGAGGGCAAAGTGTTTGTCGCTAAGAACGGGTCCTTTCTCGAGAAAGAGTTTCTCTCGAAAGAATTGAGTGGGAGGAAGGTAGAACTTGATGAGGTTATTGAACCTCTACTTCAACCAGAGAGTAGCGCAGCACAGAAAGATGTTTTTGTGGAGCCTGAAACGGTTGAAGAGGAAGCCAATGATGATGATCAAGAAGCTTCTGATCAAGTTACTACCAAACCTCGTAGGTCGACAAGGGTACGCACTGCACCTGAGTGGTATGGTAACCCTGTCTTGGAGGTCATGTTGTTGGACAACAGTGAACCTACGAGCTATGGAGAAGCGATGGTGGGCCTGGATTCCGACAAATGGTTAGAGGCCATGAAATCCGAGATGGGATCCATGTATGAAAACAAAGTATGGACTTTGGAAGTATTACCTGAAGGGCGGAAGGCCATTCAGAATAAATGGATTTTTAAGAGGAAGACGGACGCTGACGGTAATGTCACCGTGTATAAAGCTCGACTTGTGGCAAAGGGTTTTTCACAAGTTCAAGGAATTGACTACGATGAGACTTTCTCACCCGTAGCGATGCTTAAATCCGTCCGAATCATGTTAGCAATAGCTGCATATTTCGATTATGAAATTTGGCAGATGGATGTCAAAACAGCGTTCCTTAACGGTTTTCTTAAGGAAGAGTTGTATATGATACAACCGGAAGGTTTTGTCGATCCAGAGAATGCTGACAAAGTATGCAAGCTCCAGCGTTCCATTTATGGGCTGGTGCAAGCATCTCGGAGTTGGAATCTTCGCTTTGATGAGGTGATCAAAGCGTTTGGGTTTGTACAAGTTTACGGAGAAGCTTGTATTTACAAGAAAGTGAGTGGGAGCTCTATAGCATTTCTAATATTATATGTGGATGACATATTGCTGATTGGAAACAATATAGAATTTTTGGATAGTGTGAAGGGGTATTTGAATAAGAGTTTTTCGTTGAAGGATCTCGGTGAAGCTGCTTTCATATTGGGCATCAAGATCTATAGAGATAGATCAAGACGCTTGATAGGACTTTCACAAAGTACATACCTTGATAAAGTTTTGAAGAAGTTCAAAATGGATCAATCCAAGAAGGGGTTCTTGCCGGTATTGCAAGGTACGAAGTTGAGTAAGACTCAATGCCCAGTGACTGCGGAAGATAGAGAAAAGATGAGTGTCGTCCCCTATGCTTCAGCCATAGGCTCTATCATGTATGCAATGCTGTGCACAAGACCAGATGTCAGCCTTGCCATAAGTATGGCCGGAAGGTTTCAAAGTAATCCTGGTATGGATCACTGGACAGCGGTCAAGAATATCCTAAAGTACCTGAAAAGGACTAAGGATATGTTTCTCGTTTATGGAGGTGATCAAGAGCTCGTCGTAAAGGGTTACGTCGATGCAAGCTTTGACACTGATCCGGATGACTCTAAGTCACAAACCGGATATGTATATATTCTCAACGGGGGAGCGGTAAGCTGGTGCAGTTCCAAGCAGAGCGTGGTAGCTGATTCTACATGTGAAGCGGAGTACATAGCTGCCTCGGAGGCGGCTAAGGAAGGTGTCTGGATGAAGGAGTTCATGACAGATCTTGGAGTTGTGCCTAGTGCACTGAACCCAATGACTCTGTTCTGTGATAACACTGGTGCCATTGCTCTAGCCAAGGAACCAAGGTTTCACAAGAGGACCAGACACATAAAGCGACGCTTCAATTCCATCCGCGATTCAGTCAAGGAGGAGGACATAAACATTTGCAAAGTACACACGGATTTGAATGTTGCAGATCCGTTGACTAAGCCTCTTCCACGGGCTAAGCATGATCAACACCAAGACTCTATGGGTGTTAGATTCATTACCTTGTAATGCTAGATTATTGACTCTAGTGCAAGTGGGAGACTGTTGGAAATATGCCCTAGAGGCAATAATAAAAGAGTTATTATTATATTTCCTTGTTCATGATAATCGTTTATTATCCATGCTATAATTGTATTGATTGGAAACTCATATACATGTGTGGATAAATAGACAAACTTTGTGTCCCTAGTAAGCCTCTACAGGACTAGCTCGTTGATCAAAGATGACCGTGGTTTCCAGGTCATAGACATGAGTTGTCATTTGATAACGGGATCACATCATTAGGAGAATGATGTGATGGACGAGACCCAAACGTTAAACATAGCTTTTGATCGTATCAGTTATCGCTATAGTTTTCTGCATGTCAAGTATAAGTTCCTATGACCATGAGATCATGTAACTCACTGACACCGTAGGAGTGCTTTGTGTGTGCCAAACGTCGCAACGTAACTGGGTGACTATAAAGGTACTCTACAGGTATCTCCGAAGGTGTCTGTTGGGTTGACATGGATCGAGACTGGGATTTGTCACTCCGTGTGACGGAGAGGTATCTCCGGGCCCACTCGGTAATACATCATCTCAATGAGCTCAAAGTGACTAAGTAGTTAGTCACGGGATTATGTATTACGGTGACGAGTAAAGAGACTTGCCGGTAACGAGATTGAACTAGGTATAGAGATACCGACGATCGAATCTCGGGCAAGTAACATACCGACGAGACAAAGGGAACTGTATACGGGATTGCCTGAATCCTTGACATCGTGGTTCATCCGATGAGATCATCGAGGAACGTGTGGGAACCAATATGGGTATCCAGATCCCGCTATTGGTTATTGACCTGGGAGTGTCTCGGTCATGTCTGCATAGTTTCCGAACCCGCAGGGTCTACACACTTAAGGTTCGGTGACGCTAGGGTTGTTAGTGAGAACAGTGCATGGTTACCGAAGGTTGTTCGGAGTCCCGGATGAGATCCCAGACGTGACGAGGGTCTCCGGAATGATCCGGGGACGAAGATTGATATATATGATGAGAGTGATCGGAGTCCGGAAGTGTTCCGGGGAGTATCGGGAAGTCGGCGGATGACCGAAAGGGGTTTTCGGGGTCCCGGAAAGAGTTTCGGGCCTAATGGGCCACAAAGGGGAGACGCAACAGCCCTCATAGGGCTGTGCGCCCCCCCCTAGGGCCCTCTCCTCATGCGCCAAGGGGGCTGGACCCCCCTAGGGCTGCCGCACCCCCTTAGGCTTGGGGGGCAAGGCACCTGGGGGGAAACCCTAGGCCCTGGCCGCCGCCCCCCCCCCCTTGGCCGCCCCCCTTCTCCCCTTGGCCGCCGCCCCTAGGGGGTAACCCTAGGGCGCCCCTCCCCTCTCTACCCCCCTATATAAAGAGAGGCAGAGGGAGGGCAGCCACACACGTTCGTGCCTCGGCGCTGCCCTCCCTCTCCCACATCCATCTTCGCGAACTCCGCAGTGCTTGGCGAAGCCCTGCTGGAATCCTCCACCACCATCTCCACCACGCCGTCGTGCTGCCGGTGTCTCCATCAACCTCTCCTTCCCCCTTGCTGGATCAAGAAGGAGGAGACGTCCCCGAGCTGTACGTGTGAAGAACGCGGAGGCACCGTCGCTTCGGTGCTTGGATCTTCAGCGATCTGAATCGCGGCGAGTACGACTCCATCAACCGCGTTCTTGAACGCTTCCGCTTAGCGATCTACAAGGGTATGTGGATCCAACTCTCCCCTCGTAGATGCATCTCCTAGATTGAACTTGGTGAGCGTAGGAAAATTTTTGTTTCCCATGCAACGTTCCCCAACACCCATGTCCATCTTCGTAGTTTCTATGTATCTTTAGGTTGAATCTATGTTCATTTGCCGATGATGAGCTGTGTATTATGGTTCGATGAACTGCTAAACCCGTATGGAATTATGTTAATCTATGTCCGTTTATTACATTGTTTGGTATGATCATCTATATAGTGCATATATAGCATGGATTTCGGGGACCGGATATGATGAGATACACAGTGGTAGACGTGGACATTCGTGTGGTGACCGACCGCTAGGCCCGGCTTGGCTGTAGATGACAACGATGCCAAACCCGCGATGCTGCCATATTAGGGCATGGCCATCGCGTCGCCCTAGACCTGATGCCCTGCAGGCCAGCTAGGTTCGGATGCCACCGTGGCGATGCAGGTGTAGCTTGCAGATGACAGGCGTAGCTTGCAGAGGAGACAGCCGCTTCGTTGAAAAAGTGAAAAAAGTTCACAGAGAGAGAGAGAAAGGGGGGAAAGAATATGAGAGGATGGGGACCTTTCAGCTCGTTGCATGGGAGATATCTGACGCTGCCTGACCCCACAAGATGATAGCTTGCATTGGGTGATGGGAAAATGTATACGGTGGTTCCAGATTTTTATGGCTAGGTGGAGGATGGGGCAGCACCAAAGAGCTGCTTCCATTGTACATGCCCTTAGGTGCACACTTTTCGGCGCGTCAATATTTCTTTTGTGACTCGCGTGACCGCAGCATAGTGGCCGGGTTCGGCTGCTTTCTCTTGTGTGCCGGCTGCCGGGGCCACGTCCAGGCCACCAGCCACTCCTAGCACCGCCACTGCAAGTGAAATCTGCAACGTGGAAAAAGACAAGGTTGACGGCCCGTCATCATACGCAGTGCCAAGGAATCATGCCACACTGTCACGAGACGACCCACTGAGCCCATCAGCCACACAAATCTACAGTACATATATAGAAAAATAAAATGCTTCCGTGCCCCAAAAGAGCACCACCGTCTTCTCGTACGAACCACGATCTCCGTCGTCGGGTTCGAGCGTACTGGTACGTGTGTGTCGATCATCGACACGGCAGTCGAAGCGCGTGTCTGGTGCTTCCACCCGTCCCTGGGCCTCCGTGCGCGAGAGAGACCGACCACCGGCCAATCGACCGAGGACTCGTGCCGTGGCCAGTCGTCGCGCCGCAGAGCAGCACAGCATAACATATTCATTTTTTAACCTTCTGTCGCATTTCATCAGATCACAGAACTGCCACTCCTCGTCGATTTGCTCCGTAATTTAAGCATAAAAATATTCAGCTCGAGCAGTGGTGACACATATCCGGAGGAAGCAAATCTCGTCGACAGCAACAAAGAAAAAAAATAAAAATCAAAATCAAACATCTCCGGAACAAGAACAAAACGTACTCGTGTCCCAATACACACACGAATAAAAATAAAACAATATTTTTTCTAGAATTGGTACGCAGTACGAATAAGAAACGCAGTTCGAACACAGCTCATCCTCGAGTGTCGTGTCGCGTCCGTCTACTCTGACGGGCCCACCCATGTGGCCCGCGTGGGCAGGCCCAGCCACCGACCAATCGGCGACACCTCGGCCCCACTCCCAGCGACGGGCCCACCGCCAGCGACGCGGGGGCGCCAAAGCCCAGCTGGCGCCCACCCTCGCGCGCTTCAATGCAACGCGCCTCCCTCCAAAGCTTATCCCATCGCTCCACAGCGACGGCGACGGCGACGGCGCCGGCGCCGGAAGCGGAACCGGACCCTCCTCCGCGAAGTTTCCGGCGACACCCTCCACGCGCTTTCCCCGGGTTTGTGGGAGCGGTAATCGCAACGGCAAGGGAACAAACCGCCCGATTTTTTGAAATTTAAACGGGCGATCGGATAAGCCAGCTCGTAGCTCCATTTACTAGTTAGATAGAATAACCGCGTCGGCGAGATTACATGCATTAATCCAAATTTTGGTAAGAGTTTTAGATCATGTGGGAGGGGAAAAGAAGAAACTAATCATGAGCCACTTTGTCTTTACAGATTGAACAAGGGGAATGCAACAATAAACAAGGAGAAAAGGTTTCGCTCCATTGCTTTCTTGCTTCGTCGGCGCTCGGCGCCAAGGAAAGGAAAGGAAAGAATTCGATCCGGGATTGATTTTCTTTTCCTTTTTTGTTCATCGGAGAACACCCTAAAACGTATTTCCCCTAAAAAGAATCGAGACAAGAATGCCGTTAATGCCTGACGACGACGATCCATCCATCCATGGGACTAAAAATGCTTGATCCGGGGGTGGTCGGGAATAAAGAATCAGCAGGGGTCGGGGTTGGGGGAGGAGGAGGGTGAGGAGGGGAAGAATTCGGGCGGAGCGCAGGCGGCAGTCACAAGTTCTTGGATCCCCTGGTGTAGCCGTAGTAGGAGAGGTACCACTTGACGAACTTCTTGAGGCCGGCGTCGAGGTTGGTGGTGGGCTTGTACCCGAGCTGCTGCCGGGCCAGCGAGATGTTGGCGTGGGTGAAGGGCACGTCGCCGTTGCCGGGCATCTCCACCACGTGCTTCCTCGCCTTCACGCGGAGGTGCTTCTCCAGGATGGCCACCAGGGTCGGCACCGTCACCGGGGACGTGTTGCCCAGGTTGAAGATCCTGTAGGGCGCCGGCCCGCGCTTCTTGCCGCCGGTGCCCGTGCTCCTGCCGGCCGTGTCCAGCGACCCCAGGCACCCCTTGACGATGTCGTCGATGTAGGTGAAGTCGCGGGCCAGGTCCGCCTGCTTCTTGCCCCGGTACACCGTGATGGGCTTCCCCTGCAGGATGTTGCGGGTGAAGGAGAAGTAGGCCATGTCCGGCCGCCCCCAGGGCCCGTACACCGTGAAGAAGCGCAGGCCGGTGATGGAGAGACCGTAGATGTGGTTGTACGAGTGCGTGATCTCCTCGCCGGCCTTCTTCGTCGCCGCGTAGAGCGACGCCGGCTGGTCCGTCCGGTGGGACTCGGAGAAGGGCACCTTGTCGTTGAGGCCGTACACCGAGGAGGAGGACGCCCAGACGATGGCCGGCTGCGGGTCCGCGTTCTTGCAGGCCTCCAGGAGGGTGACGAGCCCGGCCACGTTCGAGTGCACGTACGACGCCGGGTTCTCCATGGCGTAGCGCACGCCGGCCTGCGCGGCCAGGTGGAGCACGTGCGTGAAGGGCACGACGTCGAACAGCTTGGCGAGGAGCCGGCCGTCGTTGATGTCGCCCTCGACGACGAACACGCCGTGCGACGACAGCAGCGCCTTGCGCGCCTTCTTGAGCGAGGGGTCGTAGTAGGCGTTGAAGTTGTCGATGCCGACGACGCCGTCCCCGCGCTTGCGGAGCGCGAGCGAGCAGTGCGCGCCGACGAACCCGGACGCGCCCGTGACGAGCACCGACATCCCCGCCCCGGCCGCGGAGCCCGGCGGCCTGCGCGGCGCGGCGGAGGCGCGGATCTGGCGCTCCCAGTGCAGGCCGCCCCAGGAGGCGGCGAAGTACTTGGAGGAGGTGTCGACGAAGGACTGGAAGCTGAGGTAGGAGGCGGTCATGGCGACAAGGAAGAGCGCCCAGAGGAACATGGTGCTGGTCGACGCGAAGCAGCGGTGCAGCTGGCGGTTCATGGCGCCGCCGGCCCGCTCGATCTTCACCTTGCCGGGGGTGGACGGGAAGAGGTCGTCCTCCAGCGCCCGCATCTTCTTGCCGCTTCCCGCCGTCGTCGTGCTGCCCGCCGCGGCAAGCAAGCAAGCCAACCAATCAAGATACCAAGAATCCCTCACACTCCTTGCTCCTCCTCCTTCTCCCGGCCGACGACGCAACCACGGACGGATGGAGGATCGAGCAAGCAAGCAAGCAGGCGCAAATCGGCGCGGTGCCTTCCGTCCGACGGGTGCACTCCTGGTATGTATCCCGTCGGGAAATCCGGGGCGGACGGAAGGAATTTGCTGGAGCGAATTTTATTGTATTGTGTGGGGGGAAGAAAGGGAAAGGGGAGGGGGCAGGGGCTGGGTGTGCGCCTGCCTAGGGAAGACGGGCGGGGAGGGGCGGGTATAAATAGGGGAAAGCGACGGGAGGTGGAGGGAGGAGCTGTTGCCGGCGGCGGCGGTGGCGGTGGCGGGTAGGGGAGGGAGGATTGCGCGGCTATTTTTGGGCACGGCCGCGGCGGAGGATGTTGGGGGATTCGATCGGGGGCGGCGGGTGAGCAGTAGTTTCCTGGCGGTATTTATCCTGGCGCGGTCACGCGGGTTTATTATTACTCGTCGCTCATCACGGGCTGGGTTTGCGCGTGGCCGTGGCCAGGGTTGTTTTTAGTTTTTACGCGTCGGGGGGTGAATGCGATGCCACTCTGTCCGTCGCATTCATTGGCGAGGGGTGGAGGGATTTTTGTGCCGCGTGACGACGCCATGCGTTTCCCGGAGTGAGGATGGGGAGTTTGACGGCGGCTGTGCTGACTGATCTTCGGGCTGGATTGGTGCCTGGTGCCGGCGTTTCTCTTCTTCAGGCCTCCAGCGTGATACGACACCGAATTTACCGTGAGGACGAGAATGTGTTGTTACTCGATTGCCCTCAATCGGATACCAATCTGGGCACAAATTCAAAATCTGAGATATGAGATATACTACCGTGTTATGTAAACGCATGTATGTTACAATTTGCATAATTGGATTCATGTAAAACATGACAAACATACAATTTTTTATTCAACTCATACTTTATACTCCCTCCGTTCCTAAATATAAGTCTTTCTAGAGATTCCACTACAAACTACATACGGATGTATATAGACATATTTTAGAGCGTAGATTCATTCATTTTGCTCCGTATGTAGTCCATAGTGAAATCTCTAAAAATACCTATATTTAGGAACGGAGGGAGTACTTCCTTAAGAGCGTTTATATCACTAAAGTAGTGATCTAAACGCCTTTATGTTTGTTTATAAAGGGAGTATACATTTATACATTGGATGCGCAAGAAATTACTTTCTCCACTAGCAGAGCATTAGCGGCGTTTGCAATTGAGTGAACGTTGCGAACTTTTGAACATGTTTGCGGCGCTTGACTTCCGTGAATGCTGCTACAAACAGAATACACCGGCAATGTTCAGCTTGAGTAAACGCTGCCATTGTTTATCGGGCTAGTAGAGCTCGTGCCAATGAACGCTGCTACCTTGGTACTGAACGTTGCTAGAGACCATCTACGAGCAGTGTTTCCTTGGGACACCGCTAGCAACATGTTACCAGCAACGTGCCACTCGCGGCGTGCCACCAGGACGCTGCTAATTGGCTTCTCGAAACGCTTCTAGTGAGGTGTTCCTGTATTAGTGTGTATTGGTGCTTGGTAGAGAAGGATAATGTGGGTGGCCTTGTTTGTGTGGACAATGAGGAAGCAATTGCTGCAATAGTGAGGCAAGGAAAGAAGCCAAGACCTTGGTGTCGATGTCAAAACCGGCGGATCTCGGGCAGGGGTTCCCGAGCTGTGGATCTAGGGTCAATGAGGAACAAGGGACGAAGAACACGGTGTTTACCCAGGTTCGGGCCCACTCTAAGAGATAAAACCCTGCGTCCTGCTTGATTGTATTTGATGCGTATGGTATGGTTACAGAGTAGATCTACCTCGAGATCATGCGAGCTAAACCCTAAGTTGATGGGGTGTTGGATGTTGCTCTAGCCCTAAGACCTAAACCCTTTGGTTTATATAGACACCAGTAGGGTTAGGGTTACATGCGATATATTACAACAAAGGAAATATCATGCTTAATCTTGACTTGAAGGGCACACCACGGCTCCGAAGATCTCATGTATGGTCACGGGCGCACGCCCTAGTTTCGCTCCATAGGAGCCCATCAGTCCGACCCATAGGCAATGGGTCGACGGCCCGAGGACCAGTGGCGGAGCTTCAGCCGAATATATGGGGGGGGGCATGGACTGGAGGAAGGGCAAACATAATTATATCAGCTGTTTCTAATGAAAAACAGGCCTAATAAAAAGGTATATATATATACAAGATTTTCTTGTGAGCGAGGGTGGGGGCATGATCCAGGTTGGCCCTCATGTAGCTCTGCCACTGCCGAGGACCCCTTAATCCAGAACTCCCTCACTTGGAGGTCCAACTGGATTAGGAAATGAAAAGGACATTGTATGATGATGCTATAATCAATGATGCCCACCACTGCCAAAGGTTATGAATCCTTAAAAAAACTCAAGGTTTGGTAAGTTTGGAGAATCAAGTGAGGTTGCGTGGGAAGGGGACGAATAGAAATGAGGGGAAGGTTTAATCAATGTTGTTGTCAAGATCTTTCCCGATGGTTGCACGCAAGCCGACGACGCACAACGGTGAGGCCAACTGTCCACGATCCTCAAGTCATGTCGTCTGACCACGATTCAGTCATGGAGAAGATCAAAACGGTGACAAGCCAAGTTCGACGAGACGAGGGACCCCCTGCTAGTGTCACTTAAGCGAGATATCTTTCGACTTTCCCGTTTCGCCTTGTCTCTTTTGGTTTCTGTGTTGGTACTGCAGTTGAAACTTTGAGTCTGCTATGTGTGGTCTGTAACTTAAACTTATGTGTGACGACGGTTGCCCTAGTGGCTTTATTAATTTAAAGCCGGACGCATCTAGCATCTACGTTCCAAAAAAAAAACCACGAGGAGTAAAGTCAGTGGTAGCGGTTAAATTAGTTAAGTTGTGGCATTAGTTCGGTTTGTTAAGTTGTGGCGTAAATTGTCTAGGTATGAGTCACTTGCTTAGGTTTGTTCAACTTTAGTTCGGGCTAGTCTTTATAGTTTAGGTTAAGTTGTTGCATTAGTGAGTTGTGGCACCCTTTTTAATGAAATGAAGCATTGCACTGAATTAATTGTGAAAATTGGACAGTTAAATTGCATTGCAAATGTTTACACGCAATCTTGATCACATAAACTAACTTGCATATCCAAAAGTACATACCCAGAAGTTACATTCTGATGCTAAACTGAATCAACCAAACTCATAAGCCAATTTGCATACCGAGAAGCTAAATTGAATCACACCAAACTGATGCTAAACTGAATCATACCCAGAAGCTAATTTGTACTCCCTCTGTCCCAAAATATAAGAACGTTTTAAACACTACACTAGTGTAAAAAACGTTCTTATATTATGGGACGGAGGGAGTATATCACAAGCTAATACATATAAGCTACATTCTCACAATCTTGATCACACCAAAGTAATACAAAACGTGTTATCATCAAAGCGACAACACTATACATAACTGCAGAACAACATACTACACGGACTAAACTGAATTCCCTTCTCTCCATTGACTTCTTTCTATTTTCTTGTGGTTCATGATCATGGGTTCTCTCTTCTTTCATCCTCATAATTGCCGAAAAAGGGTTTCCCCCCCCACTTTATATATAAAGCACAATCACACACAACTAATTGCAGCATCCTTCTCAAACACAGAGTTTTGTAGCAATATTTTTTCTCCAACGAGCTTGCCAATCACAGTCCTAGCCCTCCCCTGCACTCTGGGTCCACCCATTTGAGATAGACACGTGTCTCATACCCCTACAAAAATACAGATTAAATTTCATAATTTTGCCAGAAAACAGTTCATGGCAAGGTAATGTACACATCTGCATCTCAATTATTGTTTATTTTACTCATTAAGGGGGACAAATCAGAAATATGCGACCAGAGCCATAGTCTTCACAACAAACTCTACATACTCGGTTCAAGTAGTGGGAACATGAGTCACTCTTGTCCACGTAACTGAACCACATCGAACTTAGGCTGAGGCACACTCAAATCAAACCGAGGGAGGGTTTCTCTTCCCTACATATAAAAAATGCTACATTTCATCGTTTTTGCCTCGCCATTGACGACTACACTGAATCCATGACAACTGCATCATAAGATGAACAAGTGCACACGCCCCTTTCAGGAATCAGCATCCATGTAGCGCACCTCGTCGGTGATCTGCGGCCAATGCTCTCCGTCTTTCGCCTTGTCGGCACCGGCGAGGTCACACCCACTGAGCGGGCTAGGCTGGCTTGACAACGACATCGCCCCTGCACCACAGTCTCTGGAATGCTTGCCGCCCGCCGCTGTGGATCCCTTCATGTCTCTGATGGCAATGAGGGCATCCGCGTGTGAACTCGATGAGGGCTACGGATTTAGAAATTGTGGATTCTCGCGCCACAGACTACGGGTTTGTAGTTTTATGTCCTGCTGCCTGGGACCTAATCATCTTCTCTACTACTTAAAAAGAAAGTAAGGTTCCCATTTCTCCTTTCTTCCCACCACCCATTCGTCCAACCTTCCTTGTATGATAATAAATCAACTTAAATTACTCACCTTCTGAACCAGTTCCAGTTTAGTTTACTTACCAAATTTTAGCACAAAATATAAGGTAATTCATGGGCAGAATTTGATGATCATTTATTTACACAATCGCATTATTATAGACAGGTAAATAACAAGCCAACGTACTAGAATATTTATATCTCGTTGCAACGGACGTGCATTGTTCTAGCGTAAAAGAAAAACTACACCATTGGGGGTCCAAAAAATACCACCCATCCTGCATGTGCCAAATGTCACGCGGTGAACGTTTCGTATGAAAATGAATCCGCATTAGAGTCTAGGGGCTACTTTTGTGGGGTTCTGACGTTATTTTATGATGTTGTTCCCACCACCACAAGTTTATATGTACTAAAACATGTATCAATAACAATTATAATTAGGGAAACACTCGGCGTCAGCTGACGCGTCGCACACGGGCATCTACCACCTCGTACGTGCGACGCGTGACCTGCGTGGGCTTACCTAGCATTATCTCTTGTGGTTTTGCAACCAAGCCCTTGTTGCAGGTTGCCCACTTCAACAACTCGTATGTGGCGGGATTTGGATCACGATGAAGGAAATATGCCCTAGAGGGAATAATAAAGATGTTATTTGTATTTCCTTATATCATGATAAATGTCTTTTATTCATGCTAGAATTGTATTAACCGGAAACTTAGTACATGTATGAATACATAGACAAAACATTATGTCCCTAGTATGCCTCTACTAGACTAGCTCATTGATCAAAGATGGTTATGTTTCCTGACCATAGACATGAGTTGTCATTTGATCAACGAGATCACATCATTAGGAGAATGATGTGATGGACAAGACCCAT
Source organism: Secale cereale (assembly GCA_902687465.1). NCBI lineage: Eukaryota > Viridiplantae > Streptophyta > Magnoliopsida > Poales > Poaceae > Secale > Secale cereale. The sequence goes on along the minus strand of LR738714.1, from coordinate 644,868,893 downwards.
CCGTTAGCTTAGCACTATGATCGTTTAGTTTTACTGCTATTGCTTTCTCCATGAATTATACATGTTCCTATGACTATGAGATTATGCAACTCCCGAATACTGTAGGAACACCTTGTGTGCTATCAAACGTCACAACGTAACTGGGTGATTATAAAGATGCTCTACAGGGGTCTCCAAAGGTATACGTGGTGTTGGCATAGATCAAGAATATGATTTGTCACTCCTAATGTCGGAGAGGTATCGCTGGGCCCTCTCGGTAATACACATCATAACAAGCCTTGCAAGCATATGACTAATGAGTTAGTCACGAGATAATGTATTACGGAACGAGTAAAGAGACTTGCCGGTAACGAGATTGAACTAGGTATTGAGATACCGGCGATCGAATCTCGGGCAAGTAACATACCGATGACAAAAGGAACAATGTATGTTGTTATGCGGTTTGACCGATAAAGATCTTCGTAGAATATGTAGGAGCCAATATGAGCATCCAGGTTCCGCTATTGGTTATTGACCGGAGATAAGTCTCGATCATGTCTACATAGTTCTCGAACCCGTAGGGTCGGCACGCTTAACGTTTGATGACGATCGGTATTATGAGTTTATGAGTTTTAATGTACCAAAGGTAGTTCGGAGTCCCGGATGAGATCATGGACATGACGAGGAGTCTCGGAATGTCCGAGACGTATATATTGATATATTGGAAGACTATGTTCGGACACCGGAAAGGTTCCGTAAAGTTTCGGAATTAACCGGAGTACCGGGGGGGTTACCGGAACCCCGTGGGGAAGCTATGGGCCTTAATGGGCCATAGGAGAAAGAGAGAAGGAGGGCCAGGGCTGGGCCGCGCGCCCCCCACACCTTGCTCCGAATTGGACAAGGAAGGAGGGGGGCCGACGCCCCTTTCCTTCTCCTTCTCCCTCTCCTTCCTTTCCCCCTTCTCCTTCTTGGTGGACTCCTACTAGGAATAGGATTGCAATCCTATTCCTAGTAGGATTGCCTCTCCTGGCGCGCCATAGAGGGCCGGCCGGCCTCCCCCCTTGCTCCTTTATATACGGAGGCAGGGGGCACCCAAAGACACACAAGTTGAATTGTTTTAGCCGTGTGCGGTGCCCCCCTCCGTAGAAACACACCTCGGTCATACTGTCGCAGTGCTTAGGTGAAGCCCTGCGCCGGTAACTTCATCATATCCGTCACCACGCCATCGTGCTGACGAAACTCTCCCGTGAAGCTCAACTGGATCAAGAGCTCGTGGGACGTCATCAAGCTGAACGTGTGCTGAACGCGGAGGTGCCGTACGTTCGGTGCTTGATCGGTTGGATCGCGAAGAAGTTCGACTACATCAACCGCGTCACTTGACGCTTCCGCTCCCGGTCTACGAGGGTACGTAGACACACTCTCCCCTCTCGTTGCTATGCATCTAGTAGATAGATCTTGCGTGATCGTAGGAAAATTTTAAAATACTACGTTCCCCAACAGTGGCATCATGAGCCAGGTCTATGCGTAGATGATATGCACGAGTAGAACACAATGAGTTGTGGGCGATACTAGTCATACTGCTTACCAGCATGTCATACTTTGCTTCGGCGGTATTGTGAGATGAAGCGGCCCGGACCGACATTACGCGTACGCTTACGCGAGACTGGTTTCACCGTTATGAGCACTCATTGCTTAAAGGTGACTGGCGGTTGTCTGTCTCTCTCACTTTAGCTGAATCAAGTGTGACTACGCCCGGTCCTTGTGAAGGTTAAAACAGCACATACTTGACGAAACATCATTGTGGTTTTGTATGCGTAGGTAAGAACGGTTCTTGCTAAGCCCGTAGCAGCCACGTAAAACTTGCAACAATAAAGTAGAGGACGTCTAACTTGTTTTTGCAGGGCATGTTGTGATGTGATATGGTCAAGACATGATGAGTTATACGGTTTTGTATGAGATGGTCATGTTTTTAAATGTTATTGGCAACTGGCAGGAGCCATATGGTTGTCGCTTTATTGTATGAAATGCAATCGCCATGTAATTGCTTTACTTTATCACTAAGCGGTAGCGATAGTCGTAGAAGCAATAGTTGGCGAGATGACAACGATGCTACGATGGAGATCAAGGTGCCGCGCCGGTGACGAAGGTGATCATGACGGTGCTTTGGAGATGGAGATCAAAAGAACAAGATGATGATAGCCATATCATGTCACATATTTTGATTGCACGTGATGTTTATCTTATTATGCTTAGTACGGCGGTAGCATTATAAGATGATCCCTTACAAAAATTTCAAGGTATTAGTGTTCTCCCTGAGTATGCACCGTTGCGAAAGTTCGTCGTGCCGAGACACCACGTGATGATCGGGTGTGATAAGCTCTGCGTTCAAATACAACGGGTGTAAGCCAGTTTTGCACACGCAGAATACTCGGGTTAAACTTGACGAGCCTAGCATATGCAGATATGGCCTTGGAACACTGGAGACCGAAAGGTCGAGCGTGAATCATATAGTAGATATGATCAACATAAGATGTTCACCATTGAAACTACTCCATCTCACGTGATGATCGGACATGGTTTAGTTGATTTGGATCACGTGATCATTTAGATGACCGGAGGGATGTCTATCTAAGTGGGAGTTCTTAAGTAATATGATTAAATTGAACTTTAATTTATCATGAACTTAGTCCTGACAGTTTTTTGCATATCTATGTTGTTGTAGATCAATGGCCCGTGCTACCTTTCCTTTGAATTTTAATGCATTCCTTGAGAAAGCTAAGTTGAAAGATGATGGTAGCAATTACACGGACAACGTCCGTAACTTGAGGATTATCCTCATTGCTGCACAGAAGAATTATGTCCTTGAAGCACCACTAGGTGACAAGCCCTCTCCCGCTAATGTAGACGCTTTGAACGTCTGGTAGACGCGGTCTGATGACTACACGATAGTTCAGTGTGCCATGCTTTACGGCTTAGAACCGGGACTTCAATGACGTTTTGAACGTCATGGACCATATGAGATGTTCCAGGAGTTGAAGTTGATATTTCAAGCAAATGCCCGGATTGAGAAATATGAGATTTCCAATAAGTTCTACAGCTGCAAGATGGAGGAGAATAGTTCTATCAGTGAACACTTACTCAGAATGTCTGGGTACCACAATCATATGACTCAACTTGGTTGCAAAGTTGACGAGGATAGTGTTATTGATAGAGTTCTTCAATCACTGCCACCAAGCTATAAAGGCTTCGTGATGAACTATAATATGCAAGGGATGCAGAAGACAATTCCCGAGCTCTTCGTTATGCTCAAAGCTGCGGAGGTAGAAATCAAAAAGGAGCATCAAGTGTTGATGGTTAACAAGACCACTAGTTTCAAGAAAAAGGACAAGGGAAAGAAGGGGAACTTCAAAAAGAATAGCAACGCAGTTGCTACTCCCACAAAGAAACCCAAGTCTGGAGCCAAGCCTGAAACTGAGTGCTTCTACTGCAAGGGGACTGGACACTAGAAGCGGAACTGCCCCAAGTATTTGGCGGATAAGATGGATGGCAAGGTGAACAAAGGTACATGTGATATACATGTTATTGATGTGTACCTTACTAATGCTCATAGTAGTACCTGGGTATTTGATACCAGTTCGGTTGCTAATATTTGTAACTCGAAGCAGGGACTATGGATTAAACGAAGATTGGCTAAGGACGAGGTGACGATGCGCGTGGGAAATGGTTCCAAAGTCGATGTGATCGCCGTCGGCACACTACCTCTACATCTACCTTCGGGATTAGTTTTAGACCTGAATAATTGTTATTTGGTGCCAGCGTTGAGCATGAACATTATATCTGGATCTTGTTTGTTGCGAGACGGTTATTCATTTAAATCAGAGAATAATGGTTGTTCTATTTTTATGAATAATATCTTTTATGGTCATGCACCCTTGAAGAGTGGTCTATTCTTGTTGGATCTCGATTGTAGTGATACACATATTCATAATATTGAAGCCAAAAGATGCAAGGTTAATAATGATAGTGCAACTTATTTGTGGCACTGCCGTTTAGGTCATATTGGTGTAAAGCGCATGAAGAAACTCCATAGTGATGGACTTTTGGAATCACTTGATTATGAATCACTTGGTGCTTGCGAATCGTGCCTCATGGGCAAGATGACTAAAACTCCGTTATCCGGAACTATGGAGCGAGCAACAGATTTGTTGGAAATCATACATACTGATGTATGTGGACCAATGAGTGTTGAAGCTTGCGGCGGGTATCGTTATTTTCTGACCTTCACTGATGATTTGAGCATATATGGGTATATCTACTTAATGAAGCACAAGTCTGAAACATTTGAAAGGTTCAAAGAATTTCAGAGTGAAGTAGAGAATCATCGTAACAAGAAAAAAAAGTTTCCGCGATCTGATCGTGGAGGTGAATATTTGAGTTACGAGTTTGGTCTTCATTTGAAACAATGTGGAATAGTTTCACAACTCACGCCACCCGGAACACCTCAGCGTAATGGTGTGTCCGAACGTCGTAACCGTACTTTATTGGATATGGTGCGATCTATGATGTCTCTTACCGATTTACCACTATCGTTTTGGGGTTATGCTTTAGAGACAGCTGCATTCACGTTAAATAGGGCACCATCTAAATCAGTTTGGGGCTGCGATGCTTATGTGAAAAAGCTTCAACCTGATAAGCTCGAACCCAAGTCAGAGAAATGTGTCTTCATAGGATACCCAAAAGAGACTGTTGGGTATACCTTCTATCATAGATCCGAAGGCAAGATATTCGTTGCTAAGAATGGATCCTTTCTAAAGAAGGAGTTTCTCTCGAAAGAAGTGAGTGGGAGGAAAGTAGAACTTTATGAGGTAATTGTACCTTCTCCCGAATTGGAAAGTGGAACATCACAGAAACTAGTTCCAGTGATTCCTACACCAATTAGTAAGGAAGCTAATGATGATGATCATGAAACTTCAGATCAAGTTTCTGCTTGTCGGGGAAACTGATCGCCCACGAACACCTATGGGACCGGAGCCCCTTCTACGTTGCGGTAAGGGAGCGGAGGAAGCACGGAGAGCAGATCGAGGAGCACACGCGGGCAGTTTACCCAGGTTCGGGCCGCGCGGACGCGTAAAACCCTACTCCTGCCTTGGTTGTATTGAGTTCTTGAGCTCGGGAGCTTGAAGATCTACAGTGCTAGCTGCACCGAGCGTGAGAGTGGCCTAGTTTCTGGAATCGAACCCCCCCTACGCTGTGCATGGGCCTCCTTTTATAGCTCAAAGGGGTCACCGACAGGTGTCAACGTAGAGGAGGGTAAAAGTGTAAAATCGGTGGTAGTTGTAACAGCGCATGAACAGTATATGTACAGTAGATGTACAGTGGTCTTCACCTAACTCTGACGGTGGGGGACAAGGGCATTGAATGCCCGTCGCCGTCACCCCAAAAGCGTCCGTCCATGCGTCTCCGTTCGCCACGGCGATGGCCTCGTCACCGCGGCTCGCCACCATGTACCCCAGGCTGCACAGCCATCTGCCATGCGCCCCTGGAAGGGCCCCAGGGCGACGCGTGGCCAGATGAGCTGGAGCGCAGGCACACAGCGTAAGCTTCCCCGGCAAGCACCTTGCCGGGGTCGCAATATTGCCGGGCCCGGAAGCTTGTCGCTCTCCGGGCCCTGCCGGGGCGCATGATGCACCGCGATATACCTTCTTGAGGTGCCGTTCTTTGGTCTTCCTGGCAAGCTCCTCTTGCCAGGGTCTTGTGCTAGGATGATATCCTTGAGTTTGGTGCGGCCTTCCCGGCAAGCTCCTCTTGCCGGTGTCTTGTCTCTTAATCTTGAATACTTTGTTCTTGAATGGCTTCAAGAGGTCCAGAGTGGGCTTTGGCGGGCGCGTGGTGAGCCAGACCATGGGACGCCGCTACTGCCCGTGCACAAGTCGGGATACTAAGGTACCCTTACTTTAGTACACCGACAGGAGCCCCCGGGCCTGGGCCACACACGGTGCCGAGCGCTGTTGGGCCAGGCCCAGAACAGTGTACGGGCACACGCGGCCCACGGCGCGCCGTTTCCCACTCCAGATTCGCCGCATCCCTCCCTAATGGCACGCGTCGATTGCGGCGTCGTGGGAGAGATCGTGGCCTGTCTCTTTTAATGGGAAATGCGGAACGTCCCCCACTTCCCCCTTAAAAGCAGAGGGAGCAGGGGCACTTTCCCCCCATTGCTTTCATTGCGCCTTGAATCTCCAGAAACCCCCGCCGCTCTCTGCCTCCGCAAGGGTCGACAGAGAGCCGAGCTCCACCCTCTCCTCCGCCGTCTCCAACATCCGCAGCGCCGTCGACCTCCCCGCTGTCCCCGCCATGGCCCCGAAGAGCGACAAGGCGAAGAGTGACCAGGCGAAGAAGGAGAAGTCTGAAAAGGCGGCGATGCTGGCAGCCATGCGGAGAAGGAGGGTGGTCTTCCCGCCGAGGCTCGGCGCGAGGGAGCTGCGGGACAAGTACTACTTGTTCTGGGCGAGGGAGACGAAGGCTCATCCTCGCACCCGGGTCCTCCCCGCCGTAGCCGTCAACATGTTCCCGGGAGGTTACTACTACTTCGCTGCATTCTTCCATTGTGGTCTCTGTCCTCCGTATTCGGAATTTTTCTGCGATGTGATGAACACCTATGGACTCCACCTCTTAGATTTTACCCCGAATGCCGTCCTCACTTTGGCCGTTTTCGCACATCTGTGCGAAAACTATGTCGGGGTCCACCCAAACGTAGCCCTCTTCCGCCACTTCTTCACGCCTAGAGTAGAATCTGGATCCCCACTCTCTGGTGGTATCTCCTGGATCTTCAGGCTCGGCAAGAAGGAGGCGTACTTGATTGGAGAGCTACGCGGCAAGTGGGAAGAGTGGAGAGCGGATTGGTGCTGGGTTCTGGAAGATGCACCCGAGCCGTTTACCTCGCCGCGCCAGACTGCAATAGTGCGCGGCAAGGATTGGAGCGATTTGGCCCCGGAGGATGACAAGCTGCAGATTGCCCTTACCAGGATCCTTCGCCTCCGGGCTGCCAATCTGACTGTGGGAGAAGTTGGGGCCGATTTCCTCCGCCGCCGCATTGCCCCTTTGCAGGAAAGAAAGAGACCTGCTTCGGAGTTCGGCAACGCGGCAGACCTCATGAGGCTGCGCCCCGGGTTGAACTATAACTTCACCGTCTTGGAACTGAAGGGGATGGTCCGGGAGCTGTTTAAGCACGACCCCAAGCACAAGGAGTGGTTCACACCGTTCCAGGGAGTGGTTCCGTTGTGCAACAACACTGCCCTTAGTGCCATCCGCGCGGCGATGCCTGAGTGCGACTCCCACGGGGTTGTCCCCACCTGGCTGGCGCCTTCGGCGGAGATCGTGCAGGCTTTCTTCGACAACTTGGTTGAAAAGCCACGCAACGACGAGGAGAAGAAGGGCCTCACCCGGGAGACCACCGAGCGAGATGTGGCGTATATTGCCTCCAGAATGGAAGAGGCCGCTGCAGCTGCGGCTGCAGGTGAATTTGGGTACACTGTGGATGAAGCAGAGGCGGCGGACGCGGTGAGCCAAGCCGAGGAGGCGGAAATCCTCAAGCTGCTGAAGATTTCACCCGAGGAGTTTGCCGGGGAGCCCGCCGGGGGGCCTGTCGGGACGAGCGAGGCCGCCGGGCAGGGCCCCGAGTCCAGTGAGCCCGCCGAGGAGGACGTCGAATCGGGCGATTCCGACGAAGACTCGGGCAGGTCACTGAACCTCGACGACGACGCTTCCTCATCCTCGGAGAACTCTCCGCCGCCGCCAAGTCCTCCGCCACAGCAGAAGAAGCGCCTCCGCAAGGCCGCTGAGACGACGAGGCCACAGGCGCCCCGACAACAACCGAAGCGTCGTGCGACGCGCGCCACCACGACGAGCAAGGTCGTCAAGGAGGCGCCCCGAGCCCGAGCGACAGGCGGAGGGGGATCTTCCCGGAGTGGCTCTGGTGCTCCTTCTGCCCCTCGGTCTTCAGCGACGACCGGCACGGGGTCTTCACAAACCATGGCTCCGGAGCCCGCCAAGCGCCCGAGGGAACCTTCTCCTCCAGCTCCTCGCGCTGGAGCACATGAGGCGCAGTTTGATTTCTCCGCCCTCAGCTCCGATGAAGAGGAGGAAGAGTAAGTACTTGCAATTTTCATCTCCTTTGATTTTGTCTTGATTTTTCTTGCTTGGTTCTAATTCTGATCTTGTTTGGCTCCCAGGACCTTGACCCAGCGGCTGGTGAAGAGGGCCAAGATCCCTGTGGTTGACCTCGTGGACGACGAGCCCGTCGCAGCGGCAGGTGACGCGCCGGCGACGGTCTTTCCGGACCAGCCTGCTGCTCCGGAGAGCAGCCCCCAGCGTAAGTCTTTTGTGTTCACTTTTCTGCTTGACGGGCACGCTTGAGGTTGTTATCCTTACTAATGTTTCGTTTGCTCGATGTCTTGTGCAGAAGTGGAGCCGCAGCCACAGGAGCACTAGGATGTCGCCCCCGACGAGCCGCTTGCTCCACCCTCCCCGCCAAGGATGAGCTCCCCGGCGAGGGACAGCGCTCCGCCAAGGACGGGTACTCCGCCAAGGGCGAGTACCCCGCCAAGGGCGAGCAGCCCGACAAGGGTGAGCACCCCGCCAAGGGAGGGCGCAAGTGGTCCTCCGCCAGCAGGGGCCACTACTACGCCGCCAAGGGGGAATTCCCCGGCGAGGGGCCCCGCTATCGAAGAGGCCTGCGCAGGTAAACCCTTGTACTTTTCTTCTTTGAACTCTTCTTTTTTGGATATTTGCTTGACAAATCTTTCTTTTCTTTTTCTTCTGTTGTCAGACCCGCCCGCCCCGGAGCCGATGGAGACGGAAACCATCGCCGAGGAGGAGGTGCGCGGCGAAACTGGCGACGGCACCGCCGCGGAAGGAATGGCCGGCGCCGACGAGCCAGCCGCCGAGGAGACTGCCCCGACCGCTGACGCCGCGGCTGGGGAAGGGACCGGCGACCGCACTGCTGGCCCGGAGGCCGCAGGAGTGCCGGACGCTGCACCGGCCGCCGACCCCTCCGCCTCCGCACCTGGATCAGGCGTCTATCTGGAGGCCGCCAACGGGGTCTTCATCCAAGTCCCGTGGGCGTCCTCATCAAGGGCACCAGCGGAGGAGGAGACCTTCGACGGAGAAGTTCTCGCCTCCGCCGGTTGAAGGTTGTCGACGCGCCCGGCAGTAGCGACGAGCCCGAAGAGGAGCAACTCCTGCGTCGACTCCTGGGTTTGTACCGGGCCAGGCAAGCCAAGCTGGAGTCCCGAGAGGCTCTGGCTGCCAAGGCCGGTGCTGATCTGGAGAAGCGCGCCGCGGAGCTCCGTGCCGCCAACCAGGTGGCCCTCCGGAACTTGGCGGAGGAGCGCGAAGAGCTTGCCGGTGCACACCAAGCATTCCTCCTCGAGAAGGCCGAGGTGGAGGAGCAGCAACGTCTGGCCGCCGAGGAGCTGTCTCGGCGGGAGGGAGAGCTCAACCAGCGGAAGGTCGACCTCGACAGTCACGAGGACGACCTCACCGCCCGTGAGCAGGCCATTGGCGGGGCTCTGTAGGAGGCGAGGGATGCCGCCGCTGCCGCAGAGACCGCCAAGAGGGATCTGGAGGCCAGGGTGGCGCAGATGGAGCTGAACCTGAAGGCGAGTGAGGACAGGGTCACTGTGCTCAACGTGGCGCGGGAGAAAGACGCCCACACCAACTCGGAGCTGCAAGTCCGCCTCTCCGAGAAGTGCAAAGAGCTCACTGACGCCAGGGACTCCATCGCTGACTTAGAGCTGAAGGTTTCCACCCTCACCGACTCGCTTGACGCCGCCCGGGACCGCGAGACGAAGCTGAAGGACGATCTCCGCACTGAGAGGCTCTTGCTGGAGAGCGCCGCCGTCTCGCAAAACAACTTCCAGCGGACGGTGGAGCAGTGGACCGAGGAGCTCGTCGCCTCCGCCGCCAACATCGACAGGGAGATGGTGGCGTTGAGGGCGGAGCACCTCGCATACTCCCCCGACGAGAGCCTCCCCCATAGCGCCAAGCTGAGCCTGTTCTTCAGAGGGGTGGCGCCGGCGCTTGCGCAGCTACGGGAGAAGATCCCCGCGCAGCTGGCTGACGAGGCGCGCCGGCTTTGCATGGGTACTATGGAGCGGGTGTTGTCGAAGATTGTCTACCGCAACCCCGGGATCAACCTTGTCAACGTCCTCCGGACCTTGCCGCTTGAAGCCGACCAGGAGGCGTTGAAGGCACAAGTCGCCCATATCGTAGCCAAGGCGGGCAAGATCCAGAGGGTCGATGGAGACCGTAGAGACTAGGCTTCCTTCTTCCCGCTTTCCTTGCCGCTGTCGATTAAGTCATGGGTAGTAGTTGGTTAGAACAGCGGCAAGTTATCTCTGTAATATATACTTTTATTTTGGGTAATCAATGCAGTGTTATCTCCCTTGCTTTAGTCCTTTCACTTTGTATGCTTTTCACCCTACGCTCCTAGGGAACTTGCCGGCAAAGGGACCCTTGCCGAGAGCGCTGAGTGCCGGACTCTTAGCAGCCCGATAGCAATGGCCACGCCGGCAAGAAACCTTGCCGCAGCTAGTCGCAACACACTTAGGTTGTTGAGCGAAATCGAAAACGAAATAAGGGCGCGACACTTGTCACAGCTCACTTAAGCCGTTGAGCGTGCTCGAAACAAAGTAAGGGTGCGGCTAGCCACGGGTAGGTTCCTCCGCGCATAGGTTTTCCATACAAAGTGTGGCTGTTCAAGGAAGACAACTTAAAAATTCAAAAATTTGAACTGTTCAAATTCTGGCAACTTAGCTTTCATGGATTGTTTGCTTCCCAGCAAGGCTTTCCTTTCTTGAACAGCACTTGGTCCACACTTCTATCTCCTTCCCCCCGGCATACTTGTGCGCGAGGAACTCTTCTTCTGCTTAAGAGAGAAAGGAAAAGAGGAGGAAACACTAGTATGGGGCCTTGCGGCCTGTTACTGCTTACCGGGGATATGTGCTGCACAAGGTGTCAGATGATGCATGCAAGTAAAAAATAAAAGCATGAAATGACAATCAGTGTGTAGCACAAAAGTTTTACTGATGCACGGGGTCTGCGCCCGGCTTTGTACAAAGGTTTACATGCAACAGCGGCAAGACTTGTACAAAAGGTGGTTGCCGGAGCGGGTCACGGCAACCGCGCCTTATGGGTGAAACTTGCGAAGATGCTCTATGTTCCAGGAGTTGCTCACCGGTAAGCCTTCTTCGGTCTCAAGGCGGACAGCGCCAGGCCTTGTGACTTGTCTCACCCGATAAGGGCCTTTCCACTTCGGCGTCAACTTGTTGGAGTTCTTGGCGGACTGAACGCGCCGAAGAACAAGGTCGCCTTCCTCGAGACTCCTGGCCTTGACCCTGCGGCTATGATAGCGACGCAAGGCTTGCTGGTATCGAGCAGCTCGTACAGCAGCCTGGAGACGGTCCTCCTCGAGGAGCAATGCATCATCTTGCCGCAGTTGCTCTTGCTCGAGCTCGTCGTAAGCGAGCACTCGAGGAGACCCGTATACGAGTACCGTGGGGAGAACTGCCTCTGCTCCATAGACAAGAGCAAAGGGTGTTTGTCCGGTGGCTCGATTTGGTGTTGTCCTGATTGACCAAAGAGCCGCCGGTAACTCCTCTATCCAGTTTCTTCCGCACTTGTGCAGCCTGTCGAAGGTTCTTGTCTTGAGCCCGCGCAGCACTTCAGCATTTGCCCTCTCTGCTTGACCATTGCTCCTCGGGTGAGCAACAGAAGCAAAGCAGACCTTGGCGCCAAGGTATTGGACGTGCTGCATGAAGGTGCGACTTGTGAACTGTGTGCCGTTGTCGGTGATGATCCTGTTAGGGATTCCGAAGCGGCAAACAATTGACCTGAAGAACTTCACTGCTGACTGTGCTGTCACCTTTCTCACTGGTTCCACTTCTGGCCACTTTGTGAACTTGTCGATTGCAACGTACAAGTACTCAAAGCCCCCGACGGCACGGGGAAAGGGGCCGAGGATGTCGAGCCCCCAGACCGAGAAGGGCCAGGACAAAGGGATCGTCTGGAGAGCTTGAGCTGGCTGGTGAATTTTCTTGGCATGGAACTGGCACGCTTCACACTTGGTTACTTGTGCCGTTGCATCTTGGAGGGCTTCTGGCCAAAAGAAACCTTGCCGGAACGCCTTCCCGGCAAGCGCTCTTGCGCCAATGTGGTGGCCACATATGCCTCCGTGTATCTCTGCCAACAACTTCTGTCCATCTTCCCGGGAAATGCACTTCAACCTGACACCGTTGAGTCTTCTTCTGTACAGTTCGTTGTCGACGAACTGGTACATACTTGACTGTCTAGTTATTCTTTCTATCTCTTCCGGCTCATCGGGAAGTTCTCCAGTCTGAAGAAAACGGACGATTTGTTGTGCCCATGCTGGAGCCTGAGGCTCAACAACAAGGACTAAAGGCATCAGTGCTGCTGCGGGAACCTCAGCTTCTACGGCATGAACCCGCGGCTCTGCCGGAGCTGAGGCTTCCCCGGCAAGCCAGCCGGGGCAAGGCTTGTCGGGAACGCCTGCTTCAACTGTACAGACCCTTGGGTCCGCAGGAGCAGACTGTTCCTCAGCATCTTGGTTGTTGATCCTGGGGACTTTGGCGGCGGCTTCAGGAAGATCCGCCGGCAAGTAGTCGCCGGAGACCAACTTCCTCTTCTTGCTTTGCCCAACTGATGGTGTAACAGATGGCTGAGTTAGCTTGAGCACGAAGGTTCCTGGTTCCACACGTAACTTCATTGCAGCACACTTTGAGAGGCCATCTGCGATATCATTCTGAGTTCTTGGAACGTGCTCCATCTGCAGACCTTCAAAGTGTTCTTCAAGCTTCCTCACTTCATCCACATAAGCCTCCATCAAAGGACTCTGGTAACTCTTGTTTACTTGTCGGACCACCAATTGTGAATCTCCCCGCACAATCAGCTTCTTGATCCCAAGTTCGGCCGCAATTCTGAGACCGGCGAGCAAACCTTCATACTCAACAGTATTGTTCGTCGCTTGCTCCTTGGGAAAGTGCATTTGAACAACATACTTGAGGTGCTCTCCGGTGGGCGCTATGAGTAACACGCTGGCGCCGGCGCCTTGCAGCAAGAAGGCACCATCGAAGTACATTATCCACTCTTTGCTTGCTTCTTGGACGGGGATGCTTGTCTCTGGAACTTCTTCATCTGGTGTTGGGGTCCATTCTGCTACAAACTCTGCCAAAGCTCTACTCTGTATGGTTGAAGTACTCTCAAACTTGAGACCAAAACTTGACAGCTCTAGTGCCCACTCGACGATCCTGCCCGTCGCTTCTGGGTTTTGCAATATCCTCTTCAACGGAAAGCGAGTGACCACCGTTATCTCGTGTGCTTGGAAGTAGTGGCGCAGCTTTCTCGAGGCCATAAGGAGACCGAAAAGCAATTTCTGCACCCCCAGAGTATCTTGATCTAGCTCCCTGCAAGAGGGAACTTACAAAATAAACTGGGCGCTGCACCATCTTCTTTCGCACTTCTCCTTGCTCCTGCGCAGGCTTGTCCTTGTCGGGGCCAAAGCTTGTCGGGGAAGCCCCCTGCTTGTCGCTGGAAGTGCTTGCCGGGGCCATGGGCTCCTCATCTGCCTCCCTCTCCGCTACCAACGCAGCACTAACCACTTGATTGGTTGCTGCTAAGTACAGCAGCAACTTCTCTTGTGGCTTAGGTGCGACAAGTATTGGAGTGGAGGACAGGTATCCTTTCAAGTCTTGCAGCGTTGCCTCCGCTTCCGGAGTCCATTTCATAGGACCTGCCTTTTTCAAGATTTTAAAGAAAGGCAGGGCGCGTTCTGCAGACTTTGAAATGAACCTACTGAGGGCAGCCACACACCCAGCAAGTCTCCTTACGTCCTTGACGCGCTTCGGGGCTTCAATCTGCTCGATGGCTTTTATCTTGTCGGGATTGGCTTCAATCCCCCTCTGGGACACAAAGAACCCGAGAAGCTTGCCGGAGGGGACTCCGAAGATGCACTTCTCGGGGTTCAGCTTGGGTTGTATCTTGCACAGATTCTCAAAGGTCTCTCCTAGGTCTTGAATCAGGGTATCCTTGCTCTTGCTCTTGACCACTATATCATCCATGTAGGCTTCTACATTTCTATGTATCTGTGGCTCAAAAGCAGTGTGTACCACCCTTGCAAATGTTGAACCCGCATTCTTCAATCCAAAGGGCATGCGTATGAAGCAGTATGTGCCACATGGAGTAATGAATGCAGTCTTCTCTTCATCTTCCTCAGCCATGAATATCTGGTGGTAACCTGAGTATGTATCGAGAAATGAAAGCAACTCACATCCAGCCATGGAGTCGACAATCTGGTCGATGCGCGGAAAGGGAAAAGGATCCTTGGGACAAGCTTTATTCACATCCGTGAAGTCTATACAAAGTCTCCATTTCCCATTAGCCTTTCGCACGACAACTGGATTGGCCAACCATGTAGGATGGAGTACACCTCTAACCAGGCCTGCTGCTTCCAACTTCTTTATCTCTTCGGCAATGAACTCTTGGCGCTCCACAGCTTGCTTCCTGACCTTCTGCTTGACGGGCCGCGCGTGAGGACAAACAGCAAGCTTGTGCTCAATTACCTTCCTGGGAACGCCGGGGATGTCAGACGGTTGCCATGCGAACACGTCGACATTCGCCCGCAGGAAGGCAACGAGCGCGCTTTCCTATTTGGGGTCGAGCGTAGCACTGATGGTGAAGGTACCACCAGTGCCGTCCTCCTTGGCGGACACCTTCTTGGTTGCCGGTGGGGCTGCCATTCCTTTCTTGCACTTGCCGGTGGAGCTCGATGGTGCGTCCTCGACGGCAGCACAGCACTCCGAAGAGGTGCGTTTGCCGGAGTGGGCTCCAGAGCTCTTGCCGGACTTGCCGGACTTGGTCTTGGTCTTCCCCCCGGGAGCTTCAGCGGCAAGTGTATTGCTGTTTGCCGCGGCTGCTGCATCCCGGTAAATTTTGTCGGCGCAGATAAGCGCATCCTTCTTGTCGCCGGGGACAGAGATGACGCTTATCGGCCCCGGCATCTTGAGCATGTTGTACGCATAGTGGGAAGCCGCCATGAACTTGGCGAGCGCAGGACGGCCAAGTATCCCATTATATGGCAATGGGATATCGGCAATATCGAACGTGATCCTCTCCGTCCTGAAATTGAGCTCTCCGCCAAAGGTCACTGGCAGCGTGATCTTCCCCTTCGGCTTGCTCCTTCCCGGGTTGATCCCTTGGAACGACCCGGTTTCCTCGAGCTCGCTGTCGGGAATCTGCAGTTTCTTGATCACCGCGGAGGAGATCAAGTTGAGGCCGGCCCCGCTGTCGACCAACATCTTGGTGACCTTGAGGTTGCGGATAGTTGGCGAAACCAACATCGGCAAACATCCGACCGTAGTTGTGTGGTCAGGGTGGTCCTCAAGGTCGAAGATGATGGGCATGCCGGACCATTTCAGCAGCCTGCGTGACTCGACGGGTGGCTCGGCTGCATTCACTTCCCGCACCCACTGCTTGAGTTGGCAGTGGGAAGTGTGCAGAGAGGCACCTCCGTCGACACACAGAACCTCTGTGGCCTTCTGGAACTCCTGCTCGCTGTTGTCTCCTTCATCCATGTCCTCATCGTCGTCTTCATCTTCATCCTTGTCGCGGCCCCGGGGAGGTCTGTCTCCTTGCCGCTGCTTAGCCTTGCCGCGGCGTCCTCCCCGGCCATTGAACGACCGCTTCTTGCTGGGCTCTCCCCCGCCTCCTTGGGCCTTCTCCTTGTCGCGTCGCTCGTATTCAGCCTTCTGCTGCTCTACGAGGTACTCCACTCTTTTGCAGTTCTGGAGATCGTGGCCCTTGGTGCGGTGGATCTTACAGTACTGCTTGTCGGAGCCGTCCTGCTTGTCGGCTGCCGCTACAGGGGCAGACTCCTTGCTGGAACCACCAGCCTGTGTCTTCTTGGCGGGAGCCTCCTTGCCGGACTGCTCGGCAACCAGTACCTCCTTGTTCTTCTTCTTCCTGTTATTCCGCCGCCGGTTTTTCTTTGCCGGGGCGGCATCCTCGCTGTCTGTTCCTCCTGCTCCAGTATCCTCTCCGGGGAGTCTCCTCCCCTCTTCAGCGCGGGCACATTTGTCAGCTAGAGCGTAAAGCTCGCTGACATCCCGGATCTTGGTCATCGCCATCTCCTCCCTCATCCGGCGGTTACGCACGTTCTGGTGGAACGCGCTGATAACCGCAGCAGGGTGGACATCGGGGACGTTGTGCTGAACGCGGCTGAACCTTTGGATATACTTTCGCAGGGACTCTCCCTCCTTCTGGGCAAGGATGTGGAGATTGCTCTCCTGGCCGTGGGGCTTGTGGCCGCCCGTGAAGGCGCCGACAAACTGGTGGCATAAATCCGCCCAAGAAGAGATGGAGTTCTCCGGCAAGTGCATAAGCCAAGACCTGACGTTTGGCTTAAGCACGAGCGGGAAGTAGTTGGCTAGGATCTTCTCGTCGCGTCCCCCGGCAGCCTGCACCGCAATGGTGTAGATGCTGAGGAACTCCGAGGGGTGCGTCTTGCCGTCGTACTTCTCGGGTACGTCGGGCTTGAAGTTCTTCATGCTGGGCCACTGGACTTGCCGCAGCTCTCGGGTGAACGCAGGGCAACCTACCGCGTACGGCAAGTCGCCTGGGTCACCGGGCGCGTGCATGTCAACAGTAGTCCCAGCGCGCTGGTCGGACTATCTTCGGGCTTCTCTTCGACGCTCGATACGAGTTCGAGCGTCCTCTTGTCGCGTGTCATCGAGGACTTGGTGCTGATCGCGGCGAGCCCGCGGATCCGATGACGCCGTGGAGTCGTCGTCGACGTTGATCCGGTGGGGTGGCGATTTCTGCTTCCGCGGCGGGGAGTGCACGGTAGTCGCACCCCCGGCGGTCTTGTCTCCATCGGCCTTCGTTTGGTCGACTTGCCGCGGCCGTGATGTCGCCGGCTGCTGCGGCGTGTCATTGTTGGCGAAGGCGATGAGGCTCTGGATCGTAGCCCTCCAGTCTTCGGCCTTGTCCGCCGCTGGAAGGAAATCGAGGAGCAGCCGAGCTCTGGCGAGAGCTTCTGCTGGAGAGGAGGGAAGCGGTGGCGAGCGGTGTGAGGAGCGAGACACGCTCAGACTTCTAACCGCGTTTGAAGGAGCATGTTCTCGCCCCGGCGACCGCGCCTTGCTCGTACCAGCGCGCTGGCCTTGAGCATCCCGCGACCCACCGGCTTGTCCACGTCCCAGCAAACGTATGGTACCCCCGGTACCACGTCGCTGCTGGTCCGGGACCTCCTGAGAGGGACGTGGTGCGTGCACGGACGCCGAGGTCTTGGAGTTCGCCCGGTCGTCCGTCTTGTCCTTGGACTTGGCGATGCCGCGAGTGTCCTCGCCGGCGTCCACCCCTCCGCCGGCGTCTCCTCCACCAACCGTCGGTTCCGGTGGCGGTGGGATCGACGCAGACGGGCCTCCGACCTCCGAAGCCTTCTTCTTCGGAGGCATGTTGATGTAAGCGTTGAGGTTGATGAAGTTGGTGAAGCTGCCGGAGGTTGCGCCCGCGTGAGCGCCGGATCAGGTTCGCACAACCTCGACGCCCCCTACCTGGCGCGCCAAAGATGTCGGGGAAACTGACCGCCCACGAACACCTATGGGACCGGAGCCCCTTCTATGTTGCGGTAAGGGAGCGGAGGGAGCACGGAGAGCAGATCGAGGAGCACACGCGGGCAGTTTACCCAGGTTCGGGCCGCGCGGACGCGTAAAACCCTACTCCTGCTTTGGTTGTATTGAGTTCTTGGGCTCGGGAGCTTGAAGATCTACAGTACCAGCTACACCGAGCGAGGGAGTGAGCGAGTTTCTGGGATCGAACCCCCTCTACGTTGTGCATGGGCCTCCTTTTATAGCTCAAAGGGGTCACCGACAGGTGCCCATGTAGAGGAGGGTAAAAATGTAAAACCGGTGGTGGTTGTAACAGTGCATGAACAGTGTATGAACAGTGGTCTTCACCTAACTCTGACGATGGGGGACAAGGGCATTGAATGCCCGTCGCCGTCGCCCCAAAAGCGTCCGTCCATGCGTCTCCGTTCGCCACGGCGATAGCCTCGTCACCGCGGCTCGCCACCGTGTACCCCAGGCTGCACAGCCATCTGCCACGAGCACCTGGAAGGGCCCTAGGGCGACGCGTGGCCAGATGAGCTGGAGCGCAGGTACGCAGTGTAAGCTTCCCCCGGCAAGCACCTTGCCGGGGTCGCAATCTTGCCGGGCCCGGAAGCTTGTCGCTCTCCGGGCCCTGTCGGGGCGCATGATGCCCTGCGATATACCTTCTTGAGGTGCCATTCTTTGGTCTTCCTGGCAAGCTCCTCTTGCCAGGGTCTTGTGCTAGGATGATATCCTTGAGTTTGGTGCGGCCTTCCCGGCAAGCTCCTCTTGCCGGTGTCTTGTCTCTTAATCTTGAATACTTTGTTCTTGAATGGCTTCAAGAGGTCCAGAGTGGGCTTTGGCGGGCGCGTGGTGAGCCAGACCATGGGACGCTGCTACTGCCCGTGCACAAGTCGGGATACTAAGGTACCCCTACTTTAGTACACCGACACTGCTGAACGTCGTAGATCAACCAGAGTACGTTCTGCACCAGAGTGGTACGGCAACCCAGTTCCGGAAGTCATGTTACTGGACCATGATGAACCTACAAACTATGAGGAAGCGATGATGAGCCCAGATTCCACAAAATGGCTCGAGGCCATGAAATCTGAGATGGGATCCATGTATGAGAACAAAGTGTGGACTTTGGTTGACTTGCCCGATGATCGACAAGCCATCGAAAATAAATTGATCTTCAAGAGGAAGACCGACGCAGACGGCAATGTTACTGTTTACAAAGCTCGACTTGTTGCGAAAGGGTTTCGACAAGTTCAAGGAGTTGACTACGATGAAACTTTCTCACCTGTAGCGATGCTTAAGTCTGTCCGAATCATGTTAGCAATTGCCGCATTTTATGATTATGAAATCTGGCAAATGGATGTCAAAACTGCATTCCTGAATGGATATCTCAAAGAAGAGTTGTATATGATGCAACCAGAAGGTTTTGTCAATTCAAAAGGTGCTAACAAAGTATGCAAGCTCCATCAATCCATCTATGGATTGGTGCAAGCATCTCGGAGTTGGAATATACGCTTTGATGGGGTGATCAAAGCATATGGTTTTATACAGACTTTTGGAGAAGCATGTATTTACAAGAAAGTGAGTGGGAGCTCTGTAGTATTTCTGATATTATATGTGGATGACATATTGTTGATTGGAAATGATATAGAATTTCTGGATAGCATACAGGGATACTTGAATAAGAGTTTTTCAATGAAAGACCTCGGTGAAGCTGCTTACATATTAGGCATCAAGATCTATAGAGATAGATCAAGACGCTTAATTGGACTTTCACAAAGCACATACCTTGATAAAGTTTTGAAGAAGTTCAAAATGGATCAGTCAAAGAAAGGGTTCTTGCCTGTGTTACAAGGTGTGAAGTTGAGTAAGACTCAATGCCCGACCACTGCAGAAGATAGAGAGAAAATGAAAGTCATTCCCTATGCCTCAGCCATAGGATCTATCATGTATGCAATGCTGTGTACCAGACCTAATGAGTTCCTTGCTATAAGTTTAGCAGGGAGGTACCAAAGTAATCCAGGAGTGGATCACTGGATAGCGGTCAAGAACATCCTGAAATACCTAAAAAGGACAAAGGATATGTTTCTCATGTATGGAGGTGACAAAGAGCTCGTCGTAAATGGTTACATCGATTCCAGCTTTGACACTGATCCGGATGACTCTAAGTCACAAACCGGATATGTATTTTTATTAAACGGTGGAGCTGTGAGTTGGTGCAGTTCCAAGCAAAGCGTCGTGGTGGGATCTACGTGTGAAGCGGAATACATAGCTGCTTCGGAAGCAGCAAATGAAGGAGTCTGGATGAAGGAGTTCATATCCGATCTAGGTGTAATACCTAGTGCATCGGGACCAATGAAAGTCTTTTGTGACAATACTGGAGCAATAGCCTTGGCGAAGGAATCCAGGTTTCACAAGAGAACAAAGCACATCAAAAGACGCTTCAATTCCATCCGCGATCTAGTCAAGGAGGGAGACATAGAGATTTGCAAGATACATACGGTTCTGAATGTTGCAGACCCTTGACTAAGCCTCTTCCGCGGGCAAAACATGATCATCACCAGGACTCCATGGGTGTGAGGATCATTACTTTGTAATCTAGATTATTGACTCTAGTTCAAGTGGGAGACTGAAGGAAATATGCCCTAGAGGCAATAATAAAGATGTTATTTGTATTTCCTTATATCATGATAAATGTCTTTTATTCATGCTATAATTGTATTAATCGGAAACTTAGTACATGTGTGAACACATAAACAAAATAGTATGTCCCTACTATGCCTCTACTAGACTAGCTCATTGATCAAAGATGGCTATGTTTCCTAGCCATAGACATGAGTTGTCATTTAATCAATGGGATCACATCATTAGGAGAATGATGTGATGGACTAGACCCATCCGTTAGCTTAGCACTATGATCGTTTAGTTTTACTGCTATTGCTTTCTTCATGACTTATACATGTTCCTATGACTATGGGATTATGCAACTCCCGAATACCGTAGGAACACCTTGTGTGCTATCAAACGTCACAACGTAACTGGGTGATCATAAAGATGCTCTGCAGGTGTCTCCGAAAGTATTCGTGGTGTTGGCATAGATCAAGAATAGGATTTGTCACTCCGAGTGTCGGAGAGGTATCTCTGGGCCCTCTCGGTAATGCACATCATAATAAGCCTTGCAAGCAAATGACTAATGAGTTAGTCACGAGATGATGTATTACGAAACGAGTAAAGAGACTTGCCGATAACGAGATTGAACTAGGTATAGAGATACCGACGATCGAATCTTGGGCAAGTAACATACCGATGACAAAAGGAACAACGTATGTTGTTATGCGGTTTGACCGATAAAGATCTTCGTAGAATATGTAGGAACCAATATGAGCATCCAGGTTCCGCTATTGGTTATTGACCGGAGATGAGTCTCGGTCATGTCTACATAGTTCTCGAACCCGTAGGGTCCGCACACTTAACGTTTGATGACGATCGGTATTATGAGTTTATGAGTTTTGATGTACCGAAGGTAGTTCAAAGTCCCGGATGAGATCATGGACATGACGAGGAGTCTCATAAAGATTGATATATTGGAAGACTATATTCGGACACCGGAAGTGTTCCGTAAAGATTCGAAATTAACCGGAGTACGGGGGGGGGGGGG
>LR738714.1:644824886-644847526 GCA_902687465.1 Secale cereale | reverse complement strand
GGGGTTACCGGAACCCCTGGGGAAGCTTTGGGCCTTAATGAGCCATAGGAGAAAGAGAGAAGGAGGGCCAGGGCTGGGCCGCGCGCCCCCCGCCCCTTGGTTCGAATTGGACAAGGAAGGAGGGGGGGCCGGTGCCCCTTTCCTTCTCCTTCTCCCTCTCCTTCCTTTCCCCTTCCCCTTCTTGGTGGACTCCTACTAGGAATAGGATTGCAATCCTATTCCTAGTAGGATTGCCTCTCCTGGCGCGCCATAGAGGGCCGGCCGGCCTCCCCCTTGCTCCTTTATATACGGGGGCAGGGGGGCACCCAAAGACACACAAGTTGAATTGTTTTAGCCGTGTGCGGTGCCCCCCTCCACAGAAACACACCTCGGTCATACTGTCGCAGTGCTTAGGCGAAGCCCTGCGCCGGTAACTTCATCATATCCGTCACCCCGCCGTCGTGCTGACAAAACTCTCCCGTGAAGCTCAACTGGATCAAGAGCTCGTGGGACATCATCAAGCTGAACGTGTGCTGAACACGGAGGTGCCGTACGTTCGGTGCTTGATCGGTTGGATCGCGAAGAAGTTCGACTACATCAACCGCGTCACTTGACGCTTCCGCTCCCGGTCTACGAGGGTACGTAGACACACTCTCCCCTCTCGTTGCTATGCATCTAGTAGATAGATCTTGCGTGATCGTAGGAAAATTTTAAAATACTACGTTCCCCAACAAATACTTACACTACTGTGCTGCATCTCCCTTCCTCTTCGAGGGAATACAACGCAAGCTCGAGAAGTAGCAACACACCACGTGATGATCGGGTGTGATAAGCTCTACGTTCAGATACAAGAGGTGTAAGCCAGTTTTGCACGCGCAGAATACTCGGGTTAAACTTGACGAGACTAGCATATGCAGATATGGCCTCGGAACACTGGAAACTGAAAGGTCGAGCGTGAATCATATAGTAGATATGATCAACATAAGATGTTCACCATTGAAAACTACTGCATCTCACGTGATGATCGGACATGGTTTAGTTGATTTGGATCACGTGATCATTTAGATGGCTAGAGGGATGTCTATCTCAGTGGGAGTTCTCTAGTAATTTGATTAATTGAACTTTAATTTATCATGAACTTAGTCCTGATAGTTTTTGCATATCTATGTTGTTGTAGATTAATGGCCCGTGCTACTATTCCTTTGAATTTTAATGCATTCCTAGAGAAAGCTAAGTTGAAAGATAATGGTAGCAATTACACGAACTAAGTCCGTAACTTGAGGATTATCCTCATTGCTGCACAGAAGAATTATGTCCTTGAAGCACCGCTAGGTGACAAGCCCCCTCCCGCTAATGTAGACGCTTTGAACGTCTGGCAGACGCGGTCTGATGACTACACGATAGTTCAGTGTGCCATGCTTTACGGCTTAGAACCGGGACTTCAACGACGTTTTAATTACTGGTCGCTCATCACGGGCTGGGTTTGCGCATGGCGGTTGTTTTTAGTTTTTACGCGTCGGGGCGTGAATGCGATGCCACTCTGTCCGTCCCCTTCATTGGCGAGGGACGAAGGGATTTTCTGCCGCGTGACGATGCCATGCGTTTCCCGGAGTGAGGAGATGGGGAGTTTGACGGTGATCTTCAGGCTGGATTGGTGCGTGGTGCCGGCGTTTCTCTTCTTCAGGATTTACCGGACAAGAATGTGTCGTTACACGATTGCCCGCAGTCGAATACCAATCTGGGCTGAAATTCAAAATCTGAAACATGAGATATACTAAAAGATAGGCGATGCAAGGTGCTTTATAAATTCGGCATGTATAATCGAAAGGTTGATACCACCGTGTTATGTAAACGCGTGTATGTTACAATTCGCATATTTGGATTTGTGTAAAACATGGTAAACATACAATTTTTTATTCAACTCATGCTTTATATATGTTTATTTATATATTGAATGCGCGAGCGCCGCCACGGCTACAATTTTTGCCGCCGTGGGAAATTACATTTTCCACTAGCAAATCATTAGCGGCGTTTGCAGCGGAGTGAACGCCGTGAACTTCTGAACATGTTTGCGGCGCTTGACTTCCGGGAATGCTGCTACGAACGGAATGCACCGACGGTGTTCGGCTTCAGCAAACGCCGCCATTGTTTATGGGGCTAGTAGAGCTCGTGCCCATGAACGCTGCTAGCTCGGTACTGAACGCTCCTAGAGACCATCTACGAGTAGTGTTTCCTTGGGACACCGCTAGCAACATGTTACCAGCAATGTGCCACTCGCGGCGTGCCCCCAGGACACTGCTAATTGGCATCTCGAAATGCTTCTAATGAGGTGTTCCTGTATTAGTGTGTATTGGTGCTTGGTAGAGAAGGTGGGTGGCCTTGCTTGTGTGGACAATGAGGAAGCAATTGATGCAATAGTTAGGCAACGAAAGAAGCCAAGACCTTGGTGTCGGTGTCAAAACCGGCGGATCTCGGGTAGGGGTTCTCGATCTGTGGATCTAGGGTCAATGGGGAACAAGGGACGAAGAACATGGTGTTTACCCAGGTCCGGGCCCTCTCTAAGAGGTAAAACTCTGCGTCGTGCTTGATTGTATTTGATGTGTATGGTATGGTGATACGTCCAAAACGTATCTATAATTTCTGCTTGCTCCATGCTTCTTTTGTGTGATATTACTATGATATTGATGCACTTCCATACACTTTTGATCATATTTGGACTAACCTATTAACTCAGTGCACCACAGTACCAGTTCCTGTTTTCTGCTGTTTTTCTATTTCAGGTTTCCCCCATATTAAAAGTGCTCCAAAAATTCCGGGAAAAATACAGGAAAAATCAGCGTACAGGAAGCTTCGCGAATAACCAAAGCCGGGCCAGAGGGGAGCCAGGGGTGGCCCAGGCGGCCACCCGGCGCGGCCCCACCCCTGGCCGCGCCAGGGGGGCGCCTGGGGCCCCTTCTCCGCCTCTGGTGCCCCCCCTTCGCATATATATTCCTCTCGTCCCAAAACTCTCGAGGACGGAACCCTTTTCTCCAGAAGCAATTCCGATCTCCGCCGCCATCGCCACCAAGTTTCGGGGGACCAGAATTCCTGTGCCGGCATCCTGCCGGGACGGGGAAGTGCCCCCGGATTCATCTCCATCGACGTTGCTTCCTCCCTCCATGATGCGGGAGTAGTTCCTCCTTGGGGCTGAGGTTTCTACCAGTAGCTATGTGGTCAATTCTCTCTCCCATGATGTGATCTTCGTTGTGATCATAGGCTATGTTAATCTAGGGTGATCCCATGATATTTCCCCTTCCTCTATGTATTGGATTGATGTACTCACTTGTCTTTATCTAGTATAATCCCCGAGACCAAGGTGACAGCGGTCTATTGGACATGGATTAGAAGAATATTTTCATGGGTAATTTCCTCTTTTGTGTGTTGATTGAAGATTGAGAGTCTCTTGGTGCTTGTCTTTGACTATCCTTGAGATATGTTGTGGTGATTGTGGTACTCTCTTTGGATGGCCGCGGTGACATTGGGAAATCAATAGATTCTCGTCCTCTCTTGACCACAAAGGAATGACCTCCGGGTGCGTCTCCATTGCATGTTTTATGGGAAATATCATGTGATTAGACTATGTTAATGTTGTTGGGAGTTGCCACTAGTGAAAGTATGAAGCCTAGGCCTTGTTTCCACCATTGCAATACCATTTGTGCTCACGTTTACCACTTGTTTGCTTGCTGCACTTTTTATTACAGATTTATATTACTTTGCTTTGCCACTCCTATCATCCATATTTTACCATCTCTTCGCCGAACTAGTGCACCTATACAACTCCTAGTTGTATTAGGTGTGTTGGGGACACAAGAGACTTCTTGTATCTTAGTTGCAGGGTTGCTTGAGAGAGACCATCTTCAACCTCAACTTCCCTGAGTTCGATAAACCTTAGGTCATCCACTTGAGGGAAATTGTTGCTGTCCTACAAACCTCTGCGCTTGGAGGCCCAACATAGTCTACAAGAATAGAAGCGTGTGTAGACATCAAGCTATTTCTGGCGCCGTTGCTGGGGAAGTAAGTGTTTGAAGGTATATCTTTAGATCTTGCAATTAAATCTTTTCGTTTCTTGTTTTTAGTTTCACTAGTTATGTTTATGGAAAACCGCACTCTTAGTTCGCTGCTTGGGGAAGGCCGCTTTACCACACCCGTGGTAGAGAAGTCTCCTCCACCTACTGAATGTATCCCGTTCCAAATACCACTTGGGATAATTGAAATAATTAGGAATGATTGTTATGATGGGATAGTCAATCCTAGTATTCATTTGTTGAAACTTACAGAACTTTGTGAGTTGTTTAAGATTTCAGGTTTGACAAGAGATGGAGTCATGAGGAAATTATTTGCCTTGTCACTGAAAGGAAAAGCATTGGAATGGTATAGGCTACTAGATGACTCTCACCTGCTGGATTGGGAAGAGATTGTTGGGGAACGTAGTATTTTAAAAATTTCCTACGATCACGCAAGATCTATCTACCAGATGCATAGCAACGAGAGGGAATAGTGTGTCTACGTACCCTCGTAGACCGGAAGCGGAAGCGTCAAGTGACGCGGTTGATGTTGTCGAACTTCTTCGCGATCCAACCGATCAAGCACCGAACGTACGTCACCTCCGCGTTCAGCACACGTTCAGCTTGATGACGTCCCACGAGCTCTTGATCCAGTTGAGCTTCACGGGAGAGTTTCGTCAGCACGACGGCGTGGTGACGGATATGATGTGTTCACCGGCGCAGGGCTTCGCCTAAGCTCCGCGACGGTATGACCGAGGTGTGATTCTGTGGAGGGGGGCACCGCACACGGCTAAAACAATTCAACTTGTGTGTCTTCGGGTGCCCCCCTGCCCCCGTATATAAAGGAGCAAGGGAGGGAGGCCGGCCGGCCCTTCCTGGTGCGGCTAGGGAGTGGACTCCTACTAGGAATAGGATTGCAATCCTATTCCTAGTAGGATTCACCAAAAGAAGGAAGAGGGAAAGGAATAGGAGAGGTGGCGCCCCCCCAATCCTAGTCCAACTAGGAACCCTAGGTGGGGGCGCCGGCCAGCCCTATGGGCTGCCTCTCTCTTTCCCTTTAGGCCCACTATGGACCATCCCCTCTCGTAGGGGGTTCCGGTAACCCCCTCCGGCATTCCCGATAAATCCGAAACTTTTCCGGAACATTTCCGGTGTCCGAATATAGTCGTCCAATATATCAATCTTTATGTCTCAGACATTCCGAGACTCCTCGTCATGTCCGTGATCTCATCCGGGACTCCGAACTACCTTCGGTACATCAATACTCATAAACTCATAATATCGATCGTCATCAAACATTAAGCGTGCGGACCCTACGGGTTCGAGAACTATGTAGACATGACCGAGACTCATCTCCGGTCAATAACCAATAGCGGAACCTGGATGTTCATATTGGCTCCTAAATATTCTACGAAGATCTTTTATCGGTCAGAACCGCATAACAACATACGTTGTTCCTTTTGTCAAACGGTATGTTACTTGCCCGAGATTCGATC
Source organism: Secale cereale (assembly GCA_902687465.1). NCBI lineage: Eukaryota > Viridiplantae > Streptophyta > Magnoliopsida > Poales > Poaceae > Secale > Secale cereale. The sequence goes on along the minus strand of LR738714.1, from coordinate 644,842,008 downwards.
GTCGGTATCTCTATACCTAGTTCAATCTCGTTATCGGTAAGTCTCTTTACTCGTTCCGTAACACATCATCTCGTGACTAACTCATTAGTCTTTTGCTTGCAAGGCTTATTGTGATGTGTGTTACCGAGAGGGCCCAGAGATACCTCTCCGACACTCGGAGTGACAAATCCTAATCTTGATCTATGCCAACACCACGAATACTTTCGGAGACACCTGTAGAGCATCTTTATGATCACCCAGTTACGTTGTGACGTTTGATAGCACACAAGGTGTTCCTACGGTATTCGGGAGTTGCATAATCTCATAGTCATAGGAACATGTATAAGTCATGAAGAAAGCAATAGCAGTTAAACTAAACGATCATAATGCTATGCTAACGGATGGGTCTTGTCCATCACATCATTCTCCTAATGATGTGATCCCATTGATCAAATGACAACTCATGTCTATGGCCAGGAAACATAACCATCTTTGATCAATGAGCTAGTCTAGTAGAGGCATACTAGGGACATACTGTTTTGTCTATGTATTCACACATGTACTAAGTTTCCGGTTAATACAATTCTAGCATGAATAAAAGACATTTATCATGATATAAGGAAATACAAATAACATCTCTATTATTGCCTCTAGGGCATATTTCCTTCAGTCTCCCACTTGAACTAGAGTCAATAATCTAGATTACAAAGTGATGATCCTCACACCCATGGAGTCTTGGTGCTGATCATGTTTTGCCCGTGGAAGAGGCTTAGTCAACGGGTCTGCAACATTCAGATCCGTATGTATTTTGCAAATCTCTATGTCTCCCTCCTTGACTAGATCGCGGATGGAATTGAAGCGTCTTTTGATGTGCTTTGTTCTCTTGTGAAACCTGGATTCCTTCGCCAAGGCTATGGCTCCAGTGTTGTCACAAAAGATTTTCATTGGACCCGATGCACTAGGTATTACACCTAGATCGGATATGAACTCCTTCATCCAGACTCCTTCATTTGCTGCTTCCGATGCAGCTATGTATTCTGCTTCACACGTAGATCCCGCCACGACGCTCTGCTTGGAACTGCACCAACTGACAGCTCCACCGTTCAATAAAAATACATATCCGGTTTGTGACTTTGAGTCATCCTGATCAGTGTCAAAGCTAGAATCGACGCAACCGTTTACGACGAGCTCTTTGTCACCTCCATATACGAGAAACATATCCTTTGTTCTTTTCAGATACTTTAGGATGTTTTTGACCGCTGTCCAGTGATCCACTCCTGGATTACTTTGGTACCTCCCTGCTAGACTTATAGCAAGGCACACATCAGGTCTGGTACACAGCATTGCATACATGATAGATCCTATGGCTGAGGCATAGGGAATGACTTTCGTTTTCTCTCTATCTTCTGCAGTGGTCGGGCATTGAGTCTTACTCAACTTCATACCTTGTAAAACAGGCAAGAACCCTTTCTTTGACTGATCCATTTTGAACTTCTTCAAAATCTTATCAAGGTATGTGCTTTGTGAAAGTCCAATTAAGCGTCTTGATCTATCTCTATAGATTTTGATGCCTAATATGTAAGCAGCTTCTCCGAGGTCTTTCATCGAAAAACTTTTATTCAAGTATCATTTTATGCTATCCAGAAATTCTATATCATTTCCAATCAACAATATGTCATCTACATATAATATTAGAAATGCTACAGAGCTCCCACTCACTTTCTTGTAAATACAGGCTTCTCCAAAAGTATGTATAAAACCATATGCTTTGATCACCTCATCAAAGCGTATATTCCAACTCCGAGATGCTTGCACCAGTCCATAGATGGATCGCTGGAGTTTGCATACTTTGTTAGCACCTTTTGGATTGACAAAACCTTCTGGTTGCATCATATACAACTCTTCTTTGAGATATCCATTTAGGAATGCAGTTTTGACATCCATTTGCCAGATTTCATAATCATAAAATGCGGCAATTGCTAACATGATTCAGACAGACTTAAGCATCGCTACAGGTGAGAAAGTCTCATCGTAGTCAACTCCTTGAACTTGTCGAAAACCTTTCGCAACAAGTCGAGCTTTGTAAACAGTAATATTACCGTCTGCGTCGGTCTTCCTCTTGAAGATCCATTTGTTTTCGATGGCTTGCCGATCATCGGGCAAGTCAACCAAAGTCCACACTTCGTTCTCATACATGGATCCCATCTCAGATTTCATGGCTTCAAGCCATTTTGCGGAATCTGGGCTCATCATCGCTTCCTCATAGTTCGTAGGTTCATCATGGTCTAGTAACATGATTTCCAGAACTGGGTTGCCGTACCACTCTGGTGCGGAACGTACTCTGGTTGATCTACGATGTTCAGCAGAAACTTGATCCGAAGTTTCATGATCATTATCATTAACTTCCTCACTAATTGGTGTAGGAATCACTGGAACAATTTCCTGTGATGTACTACTTTCCAATCCGGGAGAAGGTACAATTACCTCATCAAGTTCTACTTTCCTCCCACTCACTTCTTTCGAGAGAAACTCTTTTTCTAGAAAGGATCCGTTCTTAGCAACGAATATTTTGCCTTCGGATCTGTGATAGAAGGTGTACCCAACAGTCTCTTTTGGGTATCCTATGAAGACACATTTTTCCGACTTGGGTTCGAGCTTATCTGTGACGCCCGAGACCGACGTCCCAGAAGATTCCAGAAGATTCCCGAAGTTCCAGATGTTCCGGGGTCTCCCGTGTGTTCTTTGTGCTTGCTTTATTTACTTTTGCATTGCATCATGTCATCATGCCATCATGTCATTTTTTTTTGCATATCAACCTAAATAAATTGTGTGGACCTTCGGTCCATTTAAATCGAGGGAAGAATGTCTTCTCTTTATAACATATAAAAGCCTCTCAATATTATTAGGGAGCTATATAATAATATTCCATTTGTTTGGAATTAACCAACACACTTGCAATATTCCCCATGCCTCTTAATTCGAGTTTCTCCTTAAAAAACCTTGCCAATATTCCTTTCCGTTGTTCCAAGGTTCTTCCAAAAAACCTCCTTTTATTTTATTTAAATCCCTGACATTTTTGTGAGCCCGGGGATTTTATCATCTTGCCCCAGATTCCTTCCCTAACCTCTATTGTTTCTTTCTTTCTCTTCCTTGTTTTTTTATAAAGAGAGCAGCCAGGCTCCCAGCTCTGGACTCCTTTTGGCCCTTTTTCCCTCCAGCAGCTGGCCCATCTCTCCTCCCTCTTGGGCCTCCTCTCTCCTGGCCCAACCACTCCAGGCCGAACCCTAGCTGCCGCTGCATCCCTTCGCTCCTCGACCCCCGTTTTCCCTTCGAGCCGCCGCCACCCCTCTGGCTCGCTAGACCGAGCCCCCTCCCTTCTCCTTCGATCCCCAATCCCCATCGGCCTCCCTCTCTTCCCTCGCCCGAGCCTCCCTCATCTCCCTCGACCTCCCTCGCTCGCCTCCATGCCGCGACCCCTCCTCTATAGCCCGGCCCTCTCTCTCGCGACCCCGCTCCCTCCGGCCTCCTCCCTTCCGCACCAGTCCCGCGCGTCAGGGCCCCGCGAGCCGGGTCGCCATGGTGCCCGCAGGCCGGTGCCGCCGCGCCGCCTAACTCCCCTCCGTTCCCAGCCGGCGACCAAGGCCGCAAGAGCAGCGCCACCCTAGGCTGCGGCCTCACCTCCCGCGCCGCGCTGCGCCCCGAGCCGCGCGCCCGCGTCCCGTCCTCCCCGACGCCATCCTCCCTCCGTTCCAGCTCCTCCCGTCGCCCTTGCTCTCCGCCTCGCCCGCGAGCAGCCAGGCCCGCGGCCTCCTCCCTCCGCCGTCCCGTCCAGCAAGGCCGGCCCGCTCCCTGCGAGCTGGGCGCTGCGCGACAAGGGCCGCCTCCAGCGCGCCCTCCCTGGTTTCCGTCCGTCGCTGCATCCTCCTCCCGCGGCCAGGAGCGCGCCCGTTGGTCCTCCGTACCGTGCCGCGTCCTCGCCTCGTCAAACCGCTGCTGCTGTGTTATGTTTGTGTGCTGTTGTTTTTTTTTGTCAAGTGCACCGCAGGCAAGACCCGATCTCCGAATGCGCCAAGTACCTCTCCTCGCGACACGAACATCTACGGAAATGAGTACCCCGACATCGATGACATGAACGACTGCGAACGAGAACGACTTCAGGGACAAGTACCACTACCGTCGCCGAGACCCTCAAGTACCTCTACGAACGGAACGACTACTCGTTGGCGACCTCATGTACAACTACTTCCTCTCCGATGAACGAGAACAACTACTTCCCTCTACGGCATGTACCACTACCGTCGCCCGTGTACCACGACTCGTGTACCACTACTTCCACTACTACGCCTTCTTCCTCTACGTCTCGAACAGCCCCGAAACGCACGCTTCAAAGGTATAACCCCGAGACGTGACTCGTGGAATGTTTGCTTGTGTAGTATGAAATGTTCCCCTTGTGTGCTTCGTGCCCGTGTCCTCTTTTGTCATGTTCCTCGGTTGCCTCGTCACCGACTCGTGGGAACCCGGTGACGGGATCGCCCCACCTTTCATCTCGTTTGACACGCTTCGTCATCTTTTGCACCGGTCTCTCAATGAGTTACCGGAACCGATATGTTGCGTTGCATCATTTTCGGAATTGTTGCCGTGGCACCTTCTCCTTCCACCACGGTGACAAATGCTTCTATATCTCTTTTAAGTCAACCTTTTAATAAAACTTGCATAAAACTTAATCATGTCATCCGCATCATGATAACAACATGAGAATGTTTAATTGTTGTTGCTTTATAATTATTAAACATGCTCATGGGGATTTTCCGGATATGTTGTTGTTATTTTCCGGCCTCATTTAAAATGCCTAAATAGGTAGTTTACTTTTGTTTCACCTCTTGCCATGTTAAAAACAATTAATCTTGTCTTGTTTTTAAATGAGAGTCAACTAAATAATTAAATGTGGTGTTTCGTCAATATGCAACTCGTTGCATATTGATCTCCACTTAACTTGTAGCTTTGCTTGTGCACCTTGCCATGCCATGCATATTTAAACCGGACATGCATCATATTTGGATGTGCATCGTATGCCATGTTAATGCTTGTGTGTTTACCGTGTTGTTTCTCCTTTCCGGTTGCTTCTCTTGTTAGCTTCGGTTTCGTTCCGGAGTTGTGAGGATTCGCTCGTTCTGTTGCTCCGTCTACTTCATGGACCCGTTCTTCTTCCTTGTGGAATCCCAGGCAAGATGACCGAACCCGGATACCATTACTATCTTTGCTTATTGCTAGAGTATCGTTCTTTAGTTTTGCCACGATGCCCATGTCTTTCTTGTCAGCCTCCTACTTGTAACCAATTGCCATGTTTAACCACCCTACCTATGCAAACCGTTGCTTGGCTAAGTACGCTTCGCTCAGCCCTTCTTATAGCATTGCTAGTTGCAGGTGAAGATTGAAGATGCTTGCTTCATGTTGAAGTTTGGTTGGGTTATATCACACTATATAAATGCTTAAATGAAATCATCTATATACTGGCAAGGGTGGAAGGCTAAGCCTTTTGCTTGGTGATTTGTTCCACTCATGCCGTTAGGAACCGTATAAACCGGTGTATGTTCCTTGATTATGCGTTCCTAACACGGTTGGGGTGTATGGGACCCCCTTGATAAACCGCTAAGTGCTAAGTCTTTTCCAGCAAGTCCCAACATTGGTACTATTCGCCTAATAACTAATAAAACATGCATAAGGGTCTTGCAAACCCTCTTTTATTTAATTCAACCCCCCGGGCCAGTGCTCCACATGAGTGTTGGTCCAAACTGGGCAACCTGCGGGGCCACCTCGAGGAAACTCAAGGTCTGGTAAAAACCCGTAGCTTGTCCCATCCGGTCGTGGCCTGAGACGAGATACGCGCGGCTACTATCAGGGTGTCGGCACGCCGGGAGGATTTGCTGGATTAGCCTTACCTTAGTTCGGAGTATCTTGAGCACGGGATTCCGAGAATACTCGGGTCTTCCCACCTATGGAGTTGCGACTCCGCGGATCGTGGGCTTGTAATGGGTCAAGTTGGAACACCCCTGCAGGGTTTGAACTTTCGAAAGCCGTGCCCGCGGTTATGTGGCAGATGGGAGCTTGTTAATTCCGGTTGTAGATAACTTGACACAATGTTTCTAATACACTGCCAGCGTGTGTACCGTGACTGTCAATTTCCGAATAGGGATTCGGGAGTTGAACACGGTGGGGTTATGTTTGACCGGCTTTAGTTAGGATCACTTCGTGATCATCTCTCGACCGAGGCACTTCTCTTCTCGCTCTCTTTTACGTAAGTTAGTGCTAGTTGCTGCTGCAGACTCTTGTTGTTCCTTCACCTCTCGTTCTTTCTTCAGCCTTGTCCTCACCCAAGGCTTAAATAGTCTTGTTACCCGGGAATGGGATTGCTGAGTCCTCGTGGCTCACAGATACTACAACACCAGATGCAGGTTCAGCCGAGTTTGATGCAGGAGATGGATCAGTACTTCATCGGGAGTTCGACGAAGAGCTTGGCCGTATGCTTGTGACGTTTCGACGATCAGTAGTGGTTTCTACTAGGATTCGATCTTGACCTGTGGCTTTATGTTGTTTTGGTATCTTTCTTTTGGTTCTTCACCCGTAGTCGGGTTGTGATGTTTTGAATGATGTTTTGCTCATGTATTGTATTGTGTGAAGTGGCGAGTGTAAGCCAACTATCTTCTTTTGCAGTTTAATCCCTTTTTTTACATGAGTCGTGCAAAGATACCAAACTTGAGATCATTCTAGGATGGGCTTATACCTTTAAGTCGTGCCTCGACACGTAGGAGGTATAGTCCCATCCTGGGCATTACAAGTTGGTATTCAGAGCCTTCTCCGACCTAGAAGCCCCCACTGATTGATCGAATCGTTGACGGTTGAGTCTAGGCACACACTGGAAATGTTTTGAGTCCTATATATATCTCGGAGAGTAGGATTTCTTTTGCTTCTCATCCCCTTTCTCTCTGGTGAGGACTCCTGACGACTACTCTTGTCTCTCCTATCTTCAAAAAAATGCACAAATTTTTTTTAGGATCCCGCGAGTATTCTGGGATTGTTTCGATGTTCTTGTGACAAGGATATTGTTCCCGATGCCTCCTGTTCCCGAGGAGTTGAGCTTCGGGGTATGGTTGTCACAAGCATATCCCGGCAGTACTAAATACTTAAGACGGCCGACATCGAAAATCTCTCCTATACGGCCAGTGGCAAGATAACCCCGACATCACCCAGTACTTGGGAGGTAGTTCGAGAGTATTGCCATAGCTTGTATAGTGGATGCTTTTCGAAGGTCCGAGGTAAACAGTTTCTGAGAAAGACTGGTTATGTGTTGAAGGATGGATACACCTGGATGTAGGTTTAGAGTTGATTGCGCGGTGCTTCCCGTGTATCCCCAACACCTGATTGCATAACTGGAAACTTTCGGAAATCTATAGGTGGGTTCATCAAGTAGTTCTAGGCATTCTTCCAACGGATGCACGATATGAAGTTCGGGGTTCTACATTGAGTGAAGTGGTTTTATGGACTTGTTCTGATCGGGAGTTGCATCTTAAAGGGTCCTTGGCTATGCTGATCCGGGGATTGCAAAACCCTTTTGTAACACGTTCCATGAGCTTTCAGCACGAAGATGCCGAACGAAGCTTCTATCTTGTATTTGTTCTATCTGTTCCTTGTTCCTTTTTATTTTCATTTTTCTCTCCAAGTGGCTTCTCGTCAAGTTGATGTACCTGCGGAATTCATTCGTTCAAGTCTCTGTTCGAATGATATTGTGAAGATCATGTTGCATATCTATCCTTTGTTCTTGTTGATTCTGGTATTCGAGTTGCTTCGATGTCAAGTGTTGATTCCATACCTTTCTTAATCGGTATTCTCATATTTCTATGGGAGTGCTAATTCCTCTTGACCATCAAGATGGTCATGTTAATCCTTTTCAACCGGTGTGCCTTCTCTTCAAGTTATTCCATACGGACGTCGTTGAGAAATCTGTCGATTGTCTGTTTCATTCATCCCAAGTTGTCCTTGTTTTCCCCACCCTCCCACCCTTTCCTTTATGGAGCTAGAAATTCTCAAATGAGTATCCATTTTATTCATGTGATGTTTCTTCATTCCTTTCCTTCAATGTTCTTATCCGGTGCTTTATCGTGAAGGTGCTCAAGAGCTTCAAGTTCATCATTCTTTTGTTCTCGAATTCTGACGGTGGATGTAATTCAAGATTTCGGTGTTGATCTTATACTTTTCCTCATTTCACAATGCTTTCTTATTCCGGTGCACCAATTAATCATTCTCCTCTTGCTATTCATATCCGGAGTGCTGAAGATTCATAATTCCATTCTTAATCCGTTCAGCTATTTTGGGGATTGTTATCTTATTCAAGCCTTTTTAATTCAACCGGTGCAATACCTCTTAAGCAATCTTTTCAACGGTGATTTCTTTAGTGGGCCCTAACCCACAGGTCTTTCCCAGGATCTTACCTGACTCTTCTATTTTCTGGAGTTATACTCAAATTCTTTTTAAAGTGTGACGTAAGAATGATTTCCATCAGTCACATGCCTCCTCCAAGATCGCTTTCAAATTCTTTTCATCATTGGTTCAACCTTTTTAATTCTTCATTCCGGAGTGCTCAACAATTCTTATTGCTTTTCTCGTCTTCATTCTCAACATTTGGAGACCGGAGAAGTGTTTCTCTTAAATCTTGGCCCGTTCTCTTGAAGATTTGTGGTTCTACCTTCTTTCCATCCTCATTATTGTTCAGATTGTGAGGAATTCTTTTTACCCATCCGAAGCATTTCATGAATTCTTTTCTTTGTGATCCTCCGAAGGCCATCATTTCGGAATATTTCTTCGTTCTCAGTTTTCAACTTCGTCCTCCAAATATTCTTCATTGATGTCTCTCGTTCGTCTCCCTATTCTTACGGTGGTTCATTCAAGATTACCCTTCCGTTGTTACCGTTTTAATTCATTTGATCTTTTCATAATCCTACCGGTGCTTCGTTGAATAATTATCCGAGGTTGTGCGAGATCTCTCTTTAATTCTTTCCAACGAGAATAAGTAGTATGCCAAATCCTTTGGTTGTCATCAATTTAATTGGTGAAGGAGATGCATAACATAATTCTTATTCTTATCCCTTCAAGGTGATTAATCCCTTCCTTCGGAGCTTGTTCATCTTATCATATCCTTGGTTTTAAGTTCTCCATCTTGTTTTCCGGAGCTTCAAGTTATTTCAATTATATCGTTTCAAAGCTTCATCTAATTCATCGCAGGCCTTGAATCTTATTCTTTTCATCTTTCACTTCTCATGCTTTCATTTCCGGAGTTCTCATGGTGGTTCTTCATCATTTAATTCTTCCTCGTAGCCTTCATCAAGATTCTTGTTGTTGGAGCTCAAATATTCTTCTTCTTGCATTTTGAAGTGCAATTCTTTCTTCCTTATCTTTTCAGATGGTGTTATGTCATTCTTGACAATTCCTTCATGTTTCATGATTCACGAGTTTCAAGAGTGAGATATTTAAAACCATCATTTCTTTTTCTTTAGGAGATCCTTTCAACCCCTCATTTTTATTCGTTGGAGTAATCTTGGGTTGTATTTCACCTAAAAGCTTTCCCTAAGGATTGTTGCTATTATGGTGCTTATAAATGACCCAAGTTCTTCATTTATCATTCCGGGGAGATAAGTTTTTCGTCTCCTTGTTGATCTCAATGCAATCAATCATTTCCGTTAGTGGCTGGTTGTCACCTCATAATTTTGAGATGTTTTCCATAAGCCCACAACGAGCTTATTCTTTCGTTGTTGAATTTCCAACAACTCTATTCAACCCTTCTTCGTAAGGATGCTCTTTCAAATTCAATTTTGAGAGAAGTTGTCTTTTTCTTCTCCGTTCTTTCTTCCCAACGATCTTATATGCTATTCTTTCATTCCGGAGGCATTGTGATGTTGTTTTCTTTAACCATCATCTCGTTTTTATCAAGATCATGTTCTTTTCCTTTGTTTATCTACTTATCCGGAGTGTGGTATTCTTAATTCTAGTTCCCTCATCTTTTCATGTTTTGCCTGTCTCTTAACCGGAGTGCTGTCTGAATCTTTCTTACCCTTGTGCCATTCTTTTAATTGTCTCGGAGACAATATGTTGTTGTTTTCATCAAGCATCATTCCATCTCCTCAAGTTTTTGTTCATTTCCTTCCATTTTCAGACGGAGTGCTGTCCAAATTCTGTCATTCTTATTCCTTGGCTGTACCATTGCGGTTTCATATTCTTTGGTTCGTAAGCTCTTGTTTCATGTCTTTCAACCTACAAGGTTCTCATACTGCTCCTTGTTCCTCTTTTCTAAAGGAGTGTTTTTCCTCTTCGTTATCTCCGTTGCATTCTTTCTTTCAACTTGTGCAACCTCTCAAGGTTCTTTGGTTTCACTCGTCTGTCAAAGAAGCAACTTTGTTTTACCTCTTCCTCTTCCGTTTTTACCCGGTGATATCTCTAGGATCTCGGGTCGAGATCCTCTGTTAGTGTGGGAGAGTTGTGACGCCCGAGACCGACGTCCTAGAAGATTCCAGAAGATTCCCGAAGTTCCAGATGTTCCGGGGTCTCCCGTGTGTTCTTTGTGCTTGCTTTATTTACTTTTGCATTGCATCATGTCATCATGCCATCATGTCATTTTTTTTTTGCATATCAACCTAAATAAATTGTGTGGACCTTCGGTCCATTTAAATCGAGGGAAGAATGTCTTCTCTTTATAACATATAAAAGCCTCTCAATATTATTAGGGAGCTATATAATAATATTCCATTTGTTTGGAATTAACCAACACACTTGCAATATTCCCCATGCCTCTTAATTCGAGTTTCTCCTTAAAAAACCTTGCCAATATTCCTTTCCGTTGTTCCAAGGTTCTTCCAAAAAACCTCCTTCTATTTTATTTAAATCCCTGACATTTTTGTGAGCCCGGGGATTTTATCCTCTTGCCCCAGATTCCTTCCCTAACCTCTATTGTTTCTTTCTATCTCTTCCTTGTTTTTTTATAAAGAGAGCAGCCAGGCTCCCAGCTCTGGACTCCTTTTGGCCCTTTTTCCCTCCAGCAGCTGGCCCATCTCTCCTCCCTCTTGGGCCTCCACTCTCCTGGCCCAACCACTCCAGGCCGAACCCTAGCTGCCGCTGCATCCCTTCGCTCCTCGACCCCCGTTTTCCCTTCGAGCCGCCGCCACCCCTCTGGCTCGCTAGACCGAGCCCCCTCCCTTCTCCTTCGATCCCAATCCCCATCGGCCTCCCTCTCTTCCCTCGCCCGAGCCTCCCTCATCTCTTTCGACCTCCCTCGCTCGCCTCCATGCCGCGGCCCCTCCTCTACAGCCCGGCCCTCTCCCTCGCGACCCCGCTCCCTCCGGCCTCCTCCCTTCCGCACCAGTCCCGCGCGTCAGGGCCCCGCGAGCCGGGTCGCCATGGTGCCCACAGGCCGGTGCCGCCGCGCCGCCTAACTCCCCTCCGTTCCCAGCCGGCGACCAAGGCCGCAAGAGCAGCGCCGCCCCAGGCTGCGGCCTCACCTCCCGCGCCGCGCTGCGCCCCGAGCCGCGCGCCCGCGTCCCGTCCTCCCCGACGCCATCCTTCCTCCGTTCCAGCTCCTCCCGTCGCCCTTGCTCTCCGCCTCGCCCGCGAGCAGCCAGGCCCGCGGCCTCCTCCCTCCGCCGTCCCGTCCAGCAAGGCCGGCCCGCTCCCTGTGAGCTGGGCGCTGCGCGACAAGGGCCGCCTCCAGCGCGCCCTCCCTGGTTTCCGTCCGTCGCTGCATCCTCCTCCCGCGGCCAGGAGCGCGCCCGTTGGTCCTCCGTACCGTGTCGCGTCCTCGCCTCGTCAAACCGCTGCTGCTGTGTTATGTTTGTGTGCTGTTGTTTTTTTTTTGTCAAGTGCACCGCAGGCAAGACCCGATCTCCGAATGCGCCAAGTACCTCTCCTCGCGACACGAACATCTACGGAAATGAGTACCCCGACATCGATGACATGAACGACTACGAACGAGAACGACTTCAGGGACAAGTACCACTACCGTCGCCGAGACCCTCAAGTACCTCTACGAACGGAACGACTACTCGTTGGCGACCTCGTGTACAACTACTTCCTCTCCGATGAACGAGAACAACTACTTCCCTCTACGGCATGTACCACTACCGTCGCCCGTGTACCACGACTCGTGTACCACTACTTCCACTACTACGCCTTCTTCCTCTACGTCTCGAACCGCCCCGAAACGCACGCTTCAAAGGTATAACCCCGAGACGTGACTCGTGGAATGTTTGCTTGTGTAGTATGAAATGTTCCCCTTGTGTGCTTCGTGCCCGTGTCCTCTTTTGTCATGTTCCTCGGTTGCCTCGTCACCGACTCGTGGGAACCCGGTGACGGGATCGCCCCACCTTTCATCTCGTTTGACACGCTTCGTCATCTTTTGCACCGGTCTCTCAATGAGTTACCGGAACCGATATGTTGCGTTGCATCATTTTCGGAATTGTTGCCGTGGCACCTTCTCCTTCCACCACGGTGACAAATGCTTCTATATCTCTTTTAAGTCAACCTTTTAATAAAACTTGCATAAAACTTAATCATGTCATCCGCATCATGATAACAACATGAGAATGTTTAATTGTTGTTGCTTTATAATTATTAAACATGCTCATGGGGATTTTCCGGATATGTTGTTGTTATTTTCCGGCCTCATTTAAAATGCCTAAATAGGTAGTTTACTTTTGTTTCACCTCTTGCCATGTTAAAAACAATTAATCTTGTCTTGTTTTTAAATGAGAGTCAACTAAATAATTAAATGTGGTGTTTCGTCAATATGCAACTCGTTGCATATTGATCTCCACTTAACTTGTAGCTTTGCTTGTGCACCTTGCCATGCCATGCATATTTAAACCGGACATGCATCATATTTGGATGTGCATCGTATGCCATGTTAATGCTTGTGTGTTTACCGTGTTGTTTCTCCTTTCCGGTTGCTTCTCTTGTTAGCTTCGGTTTCGTTCCGGAGTTGTGAGGATTCGCTCGTTCTGTTGCTCCGTCTACTTCATGGACCCGTTCTTCTTCCTTGTGGAATCCCAGGCAAGATGACCGAACCCGGATACCATTACTATCTTTGCCTATTGCTAGAGTATCGTTCTTTAGTTTTGCCTCGATGCCCATGTCTTTCTTGTCAGCCTCCTACTTGTAACCAATTGCCATGTTTAACGACCCTACCTATGCAAACCGTTGCTTGGCTAAGTACGCTTCGCTCAGCCCTTCTTATAGCATTGCTAGTTGCAGGTGAAGATTGAAGATGCTTGCTTCATGTTGAAGTTTGGTTGGGTTATATCACACTATATAAATGCTTAAATGAAATCATCTATATACTGGCAAGGGTGGAAGGCTAAGCCTTTTGCTTGGTGATTTGTTCCACTCATGCCGTTAGGAACCGTATAAACCGGTGTTATGTTCCTTGATTATGCGTTCCTAACACGGTTGGGGTGTATGGGACCCCCTTGATAAACCGCTAAGTGCTAAGTCTTTTCCAGCAAGTCCCAACATTGGTACTATTCGCCTAATAACTAATAAAACATGCATAAGGGTCTTGCAAACCCTCTTTTATTTAATTCAACCCCCCGGGCCAGTGCTCCACATGAGTGTTGGTCCAAACTGGGCAACCTGCGGGGCCACCTCGAGGAAACTCAAGGTCTAGTAAAAACCCGTAGCTTGTCCCATCCGGTCGTGGCCTGAGACGAGATACGTGCGGCTACTATCAGGGTGTCGGCACGCCGGAAGGATTTGCTGGATTAGCCTTACCTTAGTTCGGAGTATCTTGAGCACGGGATTCCCAGAATACTCGGGTCTTCCCACCTATGGAGTTGCGACTCCGCGGATCGTGGGCTTGTAATGGGTCAAGTTGGAACACCCCTGCAGGGTTTGAACTTTCGAAAGCCGTGCCCGCGGTTATGTGGCAGATGGGAGCTTGTTAATTCCGGTTGTAGATAACTTGACACAATGTTTCTAATACACTACCAGCGTGTGTACCGTGACTGTCAATTTCCGAATAGGGATTCGGGAGTTGAACACGGTGGGGTTATGTTTGACCGGCTTTAGTTAGGATCACTTCGTGATCATCTCTCGACCGAGGCACTTCTCTTCTCGCTCTCTTTTACGTAAGTTAGTGCTAGTTGCTGCTGCAGACTCTTGTTGTTCCTTCACCTCTCGTTCTTTCTTCAGCCTTGTCCTCACCCAAGGCTTAAATAGTCTTGTTACCCGGGAACGGGATTGCTGAGTCCTCGTGGCTCACAGATACTACAACACCAGATGCAGGTTCAGCCGAGTTTGATGCAGGAGATGGATCAGTACTTCATTGGGAGTTCGACGAAGAGCTTGGCCGTATGCTTGTGATGTTTCGACGATCAGTAGTGGTTTCTACTATGATTCGATCTTGACCTGTGGCTTTATGTTGTTTTGGTATCTTTCTTTTGGTTCTTCACCCGTAGTCGGGTTGTGATGTTTTGAATGATGTTTTGCTCATGTATTGTATTGTGTGAAGTGGCGAGTGTAAGCCAACTATCTTCTTTTGCAGTTTAATCCCTTTTTTTACATGAGTCGTGCAAAGATACCAAACTTGAGATCATTCTAGGATGGGCTTATACCTTTAAGTCGTGCTTCGACACGTAGGAGGTATAGTCCCATCCTGGGCATTACATTATCAGGTTGAAGTGTTTTCACATAAGCATCGCAGCCCCAAACTTTAAGAAACGACAACTTTGGTTTCTTGCCAAACCATAGTTCATAAGGTGTCGTATCAACGGATTTAGATGGTGCCCTATTTAACGTGAATGCAGCTGTCTCTAAAGCATAACCCCAAAACGATAGTGGTAAATCGGTAAGAGACATCATAGATCGCACCATATCCAATAAAGTACGGTTACGACGTTCGGACACAACATTACGCTGTGGTGTTCCAGGTGGCGTGAGTTGTGAAACTATTCCACATTGTTTCAAATGAAGACCAAACTCGTAACTCAAATATTCTCCTCCACGATCAGATCGTAGGAACTTTATTTTCTTGTTACGATGATTCTCTACTTCACTCTGAAATTCTTTGAACTTTTCAAATGTTTCAGACTTGTGTTTCATTAAGTAGATATACCCATATCTGCTCAAATCATCAGTGAAGGTTAGAAAATAACGATACCCGCCGCGAGCATCAACACTCATTGGTCCACATACATCAGTATGTATGATTTCCAACAAATCTGTTGCTCGTTCCATAGTTCCGGAGAACGGAGTTTTAGTCATCTTGCCCATGAGGCATGGTTCGCAAGCACCAAGTGATTCATAATCAAGTGATTCCAAAAGTCCATCATTATGGAGTTTCTTCATGCGTTTTACACCAATATGACCTAAAAGGCAGTGCCACAAATAAGTTGCACTATCATTATTAACCTTGCATCTTTTGGTTTCAATATTATGAATATGTGTATCACTACAATCGAGATCCAATAAGAATAGACCACTCTTCAAGGGTGCATGACCATAAAAGATATTATTCATAAAAATAGAACAACCATTATTCTCTGATTTGAATGAATAACCGTCTCGCAATAAACAAGATCCAGATATAATGTTCATGCTTAACGCTGGCACCAAATAACAATTATTTAGGTCTAAAACTAATCCCGAAGGTAGATGTAGAGGTAGCGTGCCGACGGCGATCACATCGACTTTGGAACCGTTTCCCACGCGCATCGTCACCTCGTCCCTAGCTAATCTTCGTTTAATCCGTAGTCCCTGTTTCGAGTTACAAATATTAGCAACCGAACCGGTATCAAATACCCAGGTACTACTACGAGCATTAGTAAGGTACACATCAATAACATGTATATCACATATACCTTTGTTCATCTTGCCATCCTTCTTATCCGCCAAATACTTGGGGCAGTTCCGCTTCCAGTGTCCAGTCCCCTTGCAGTAGAAGCACTCAGTTTCAGGCTTGGCTCCAGATTTGGGTTTCTTCGTGGAAGTAGCAACTGACTTGCTATTCTTTTTGAAGTTCCCTTTCTTTCCCTTGCCCTTTTTCTTGAAACTAGTGGTCTTGCTAACCATCAACACTTGATGCTCCTTTTTGATTTCTACCTCCCCAGCTTTGAGCATAGCGAAGAGCTCGGGAATTGTCTTTTCCATCCCTTGCATGTTATAGTTCATCACGAAGCCTTTATAGCTTGGTGGCAGTGATTGAAGAACTCTATCAATAACACTATCCTCGTCAACTTTGCAACCAAGTTGAGTCATATGATTGTAGTACCCAGACGTTCTGAGCAAGTGTTCACTGATAGAACTATTCTCCTCCATCTTGCAGCTGTAGAACTTATTGGAAATCTCATATTTCTCAATTCGGGCATTTGCTTGAAATATTAACTTCAACTCCTGGAACATCTCATATGGTCCATGACGTTCAAAACGTCGTTGAAGTCCCGGTTCTAAGCCGTAAAGCATGGCACACTGAACTATCGTGTAGTCATCAGACCGCGACTGCCAGACGTTCAAAGCGTCTACATTAGCGGAAGGGGGCTTGTCACCTAGCGGTGCTTCAAGGACATAATTCTTCTGTGCAGCAATGAGGATAATCCTCAGGTTATGGACCCAGTCCGTGTAATTGCAACCATCATCTTTCAACTTAGTTTTCTCTAGGAATGCATTAAAATTCAAAGGAACGGTAGCACGGGCCATTGATCTACAACGACATAGATATGCAAAACTATCAGGACTAAGTTCATGATAAATTAAAGTTCAATTTAATCATATTAATTTAAAGAACTCCCACTTAGATAGACATCCCTCTGGTCATCTAAATGATCACGTGATCCAAATCAACTAAACCATGTCCGATCATCACGTGAGATGGAGTAGTTTCAATGGTGAACATCTTATGTTGATCATATCTACTATATGATTCACGCTCGACCTTTCGGTCTCCAGTGTTCCGAGGCCATATCTGTATATGCTAGGCTCGTCAAGTTTAACCCGAGTATTCTGCGTGTGCAAAACTGGCTTACACCCGTTGTATTTGAACGTAGAGCTTATCACACCCGATCATCACGTGGTGTCTCGGCACGACGAACTTTCGCAACGGTGCATACTCAGG
>LR738714.1:644808232-644824876 GCA_902687465.1 Secale cereale | reverse complement strand
AATAAGATAAACATCACATGCAATCAAAATATGTGACATGATATGGCCATCATCATCTTGTGCTTTTGATCTCCATCTCCAAAGCACCGTCATGATCACCTTTGTCACCGGCGCGACACCTTGATCTCCATCGTAGCATCGTTGTCGTCTCGCCAACTATTGCTTCTACGACTATCGCTACCGCTTAGTGATAAAGTAAAGCAATTACATGGCGATTGCATTTCATACAATAAAGCGACAACCATATGGCTCCTGCCAGTTGCCGATAACTTTACAAAACATGATCATCTCATACAAAACCGTATAACTCATCATGTCTTGACCATATCACATCACAACATGCCCTGCAAAAACAAGTTAGACGTCCTCTACTTTGTTGTTGCAAGTTTTACGTGGCTGCTACGGGCTTAGCAAGAACCGTTCTTACCTACGCATACAAAACCACAACGATGTTTCGTCAAGTATGTGCTGTTTTAACCTTCACAAGGACCGGGCATAGCCACACTTGATTCATCTAAAGTGAGAGAGACAGACACCCTCCAGTCACCTTTAAGCAACGAGTGCTCGTAACGGTGAAACCAGTCTCGCATAAGCGTACGCGTAATGTCGGTCCGGGCCGCTTCATCTCACAATACCGCCGAAGCAAAGTATGACATGCTGGTAAGCAGTATGACTAGTATCGCCCACAACTCATTGTGTTCTACTCGTGCATATCATCTACGCATAGACCTGGCTCTGATGCCACTGTTGGGGAACGTAGTATTTTAAAATTTTCCTACGATCACGCAAGATCTATCTACCAGATGCATAGCAACGAGAGGGAAGAGTGTGTCTACGTACCCTCGTAGACCGGGAGCGGAAGCCTTCAAGTGACGCGGTTGATGTTGTCGAACTTCTTCGCGATCCAACCGATCAAGCACCGAACGTACGGCACCTCCGCGTTCAGCACACGTTCAGCTTGATGACGTCCCACGAGCTCTTGATCCAGTTGAGCTTCACGGGGGAGTTTTGTCAGCACGACGGCGTGGTGACGGATATGATGTGTTCACCGGCGCAGGGCTTCGCCTAAGCTCCGCGACGGTATGACCGAGGTGCGATTCTGTGGAGGGGGGCACCGCACACGGCTAAAACAATTCAACTTGTGTGTCTTTGGGTGCCCCCTGCCCCCGTATATAAAGGAGAAGGGGAGGGAGGCCGGCCGGCCCTTCCTGGTGCGGCTAGGGAGTGGACTCCTACTAGGAATAGGATTGCAATCCTATTCCTAGTAGGATTCACCAAAAGAAGGAAGAGGGAAAGGAATAGGAGAGGTGGCGCCCCCCATATCCTAGTCCAACTAGGAACCCTAGGTGGGGGCGCCGGCCAGCCCTATGGGCTGCCTCTCTCTTTCCCTTTAGGCCCACTATGGACCATCCCCTCTCGTAGGGGGTTCCGGTAACCCCCTCCGGCATTCCCGATAAATCCGAAACTTTTCCGGAACACTTCCGGTGTCCGAATATAGTCGTCCAATATATCAATCTTTATGTCTCGGACATTCCGAGACTCCTCGTCATGTCCGTGATCTCATCCGGGACTCCGAACTACCTTCGGTACATCAATACTCATAAACTCATAATACCGATCGTCATCAAACGTTAAGCGTGCGGACCCTACGGGTTCGAGAACTATGTAGACATGACCGAGACTCATCTCCGGTCAATAACCAATAGCGGAACCTGGATGTTCATATTGGCTCCTACATATTCTACGAAGATCTTTTATCGGTCAGAACCGCATAACAACATACGTTGTTCCTTTTGTCAAACGGTATGTTACTTGCCCGAGATTCGATCGTTGGTATCTTTATACCTAGTTCAATCTCGTTGCCGGCAAGTCTCTTTACTCGTTCCGTAACACATCATCTCGTGACTAACTCATTAGTCTTTTGCTTGCAAGGCTTATTGTGATGTGTGTTACCGAGAGGGCCCAGAGATACCTCTCCGACACTCGGAGTGACAAATCCTAATCTTGATCTATGCCAACACCACGAATACTTTCGGAGACACCTGTAGAGCATCTTTATGATCACCCAGTTACGTTGTGACGTTTGATAGCACACAAGGTGTTCCTACGGTATTCGGGAGTTGCATAAACTCATAATACCGATCGTCATCAAACGTTAAGCGTGCGGACCCTACGGGTTCGAGAACTATGTAGACATGACCGAGACTCATCTCCGGTCAATAACCAATAGCGGAACCTGGATGTTCATATTGGCTCCTACATATTCTACGAAGATCTTTTATCGGTCAGAACCGCATAACAACATACGTTGTTCCTTTTGTCAAACGGTATGTTACTTGCCCGAGATTCGATCGTCGGTATCTCTATACCTAGTTCAATCTCGTTACCGGTAAGTCTCTTTACTCGTTCCGTAACACATCATCTCGTGACTAACTCATTAGTCTTTTGCTTGCAAGGCTTATTGTGATGTGTGTTACCGAGAGGGCCCAGAGATACCTCTCCGACACTCGGAGTGACAAATCCTAATCTTGATCTATGCCAACACCACGAATACTTTCGGAGACACCTGTAGAGCATCTTTATGATCACCCAGTTACGTTGTGACGTTTGATAGCACACAAGGTGTTCCTACGGTATTCGGGAGTTGCATAATCTCATAGTCATAGGAACATGTATAAGTCACGAAGAAAGCAATAGCAGTTAAACTAAACGATCATAATGCTATGCTAACGGATGGGTCTTGTCCATCACATCATTCTCCTAATGATGTGATCCCGTTGATCAAATGACAACTCATGTCTATGGCCAGGAAACATAACCATCTTTGATCAATGAGCTAGTCTAGTAGAGGCATACTAGGGACATACTGTTTTGTCTATGTATTCACACATGTACTAAGTTTCCGGTTAATACAATTCTAGCATGAATAAAAGACATTTATCATGATATAAGGAAATACAAATAACATCTTTATTATTGCCTCTAGGGCATATTTCCTTCAGAGATTCAGTCTCTCTTTTACTCCAAGTTTTATCCTCTTCATGAAGTCCATGAGAATAGGAATTATGTTTATAATTTCTATCCTCATGACGGAGAGAGCATAGCTCAAGCTTGGGGGAGACTGAAAACGTCAATGCTAAAATGCCCTAACCATGGGCTCCCCAAAGATATGATTATTACTAATTTCTATGTGAGGCTCTCTCGACAAGATAAAGATTTGCTCGATGCTTCCTCTATGGGTTCTTTCACAAACGAAAGATTGATGCTAGATGGGAACTTCTTGAAAGAATTCAACACAACACTGAAGATTGGGAGATCGACCAAGTTAAAGAGTCAGGTATAATTTATGAGTATGATTGCATTAAGTCCTTTGTTGAAACTACAAGTTTTAATAAGTTTAGTGCTAAGTTTGGGCTTGATTCTCAACTCCTTGTTGATTTCCTCAAATCTTTTGCTTCACATCTTAATATGCCTAAGGAGGATTGGATCAAGCATCATGAACCTTTTAAAGAGATTTGCAAAGAAAATGAAATTGTTCATGATGATTGCAACATGCATGATTCAATTCCTAAAAATGAAGTTTTATATAAGCATGTTAATTTTTGTGGAGTGGATAGACCTTGTGAAAGGCCTATGATTGAAGAAGAGAAGTATTGTAAGCAACATAAGCATGAAAGAACAATCACTTGGGTCAAATATTTAAATGAAATTGCTAGAGAATTGTGTGACCTTTATCCTTTTACTTGTGAACTTTGCTGTATAGAGGGTCATTTAGTTTTCAATGCATGCACTTTCAAAACATAACTGTTAACCAGTTGTGTGATAACATGATCACCCCTGATCTTTATGATGAGCTTATGTTATTTTTGATGTGTGAAGAGTTATCAGAAAAGACTTCTTGGCTAGATGTTAATGCCATAGGAATAAAAAAACACTTTGCAAAATTGCCATCTCTATTGTGTTGTTAATTGCCATAAAAATGATTACATAAGTAAGATTAGAAAAGAGGGAACTTTACCAAAGAATAAAAATGTCTCTTATATTTCTGCTAATAAAAAGGAGAGTTTCTCCCAAGTTTCCCCTATTGTTTCTAATGATAAACCAGGATATATGGAGAAGCTTCATCTCCAACCACTCCCTCCTAAGGTGAAGAAGAAGAAAAAGAAGAGGAGGAGGAAGAGGAGCAAGAAGGAAGAAGAATGGGTATCAACCTGGCCTGAGCATATTCCTCCCATCAACATTTATCCTAACGGTTATAAGTTTAAAGAAGAAGGTGAAGTTTATTGCCTTAATTATCATCTTGATGATACGTCCGTATGTACTATTGAAGATGATTTTGATTATGATATGCATGTTACTTATTGTGATTGGGAAAATGATGATAATGCTACTTATGATCTTGAAAATCTTTTTGGTACCAACTCTGAAAGTGATGATATGGAAAGCTCTAAGCTTGGGGATGATAGAATTGCAAATCCTTTACCCACTAGTGATGTGATAATTGATAATTCTTTTGCTAGTAAGAATAAAGACAACATGTTTACAAATATAGTTGCTAGCAATGATAATGCTCTTCTCTACTATGATGATGTTATAACTCCAATCTATAGTGATTATAAAGGTACCTATGACATAAAAAGAAATTATCCTTATGAAACTTGTCATAATCATGGAGGGAATTACTCCCTTGTTGAACACCATCTTCCTAATACACGATTAATCTATAGTGTTCAAGTTGTTTATGATAGTCCTACTCCCACTATTACCAATGAGAAAGATTATGCTTATGTGGAGAGTAAGAGTACCTTTTTGCATGTGGATCATGGTAACAATGCTTTATGTGATGCTTATATTGTTGAGTTTATTCGTGATCCCACTGGAAATTATTATGAGAAGGGAACATATGCTTATAGATATTTCAATAATATCAAGTTCCCTCTCTTTATGTTGAAGGTTTTGAAGCTGCACTTGTTTTGTCTTCCTATGCTTATTGCTTTGTGCTTCAATGAATTATTCTATTGCAATATTCCTATGCATAGGAAGCATGTTAGGCTTAAATGTGTTTGGTATTTGCTTCTTGATGCTCTCTTTTGTTCTTCAACTCTTATTCCTACGAGAGCATCATTAAAGTCTTAAGCCTATCTTATGGCTATAAAGAAAGAGCTCTAGGGAGACAACCCTTGTTATCTTTGCTTTCAGTTTGTTCTTTCAGTTTTTAGTGGTCTTGATGTTTGTTACTACAGTAGCATCATCATTGTATCTTTTCTTTTCAGCTTTGTGCCAAGTTTAGCCTCCGATTGCAAGAAAGTTCAAAAGTTGTGACGTGCTGTCCAGAAAACAGATTCTGTCCTTGGACAGAAAAATTCGAATAAAATCACCAGATTATCTTTTTGATCTGATTTTTTTTGACAGCGTGCTCTATACAATTGGCTTTCGAGCGTCTGTTCTGAGTTTTTTGATTTGAGTTGCAGAAGTGCCCCGAAACAATTATTTACTACCTGCTGGTCAGTTTTTCACAGATTCTGTCCTGTTTTGCCTTTTCTTCGTTTTGCAAACCTTGAGCTTGCTTTTTGTTTGCAAAAACCTTTTGGCAATCTTGAGAAACAGTAGCTCTTCAAGATTATCCTTGTTTCCAGTAGGGAAAAATTATTTTATTGTGGGTACTAACCTCGCTAATCAGATTATGATGAGTTATGTATGAAGGGAGTTTTCAATTGTGCGAGGGAAGATGATAAAAGAAGATTCAGGAGAGTCAAACGCTCAAGTGATGGGCCTCTAACCCCTTGTTGGTTACCCCAAGTGGAAGGTGTGAGATGCAGTGTTGTGGAAATTTTTCCCTTAGCAAAGATGCCAAGGATCGAATCCCCCAGAGACTCCTAGGTTCAACAAGTAGGTGTCAACTGCTAACGACGCCAGATATTAGCAATCAACGTGGACCTGCACACAGATACAAATAACTTTGCTCCCAACGAGTACAGAGAGGTTGTTAATCCCTCCGGCCTTGTAGTTCACAAAGGATTAAACGCAAATGATAGTGATAGATAATGTTTGCAATAGTAAGTAAAAGCGAAAAGTAAATAGCGGATGTGATCAATGATGGTAATATGGACCGGAGTCTCATGATGTTCACTAGTGATGTCTCTCTCCCAAAAGACGATAAAACAGCTATGTGAGGTAAACAAATTACAGCTGGGCAATTGACAGGACCACGAACGCAAACCAATGCTGACTACATTTCAAGAAAGGTTGAGGTTCAAAGCATGGGCGGTACGCCAAAGTAAGTAGACCGAAATCCATCAATATCTACTACTAATCATCCACCTTGAGATATCTATCCAGAACATCTCGCTGGTATAAAGTTGCGAGCCCCACCCATAGTGTAAACTCAAAGCAACAGACAACTGCATTAAAAGAACATTGCGTAAAGTAAACAATCCTTGCACCCGCGGGCACAAGCACCGTCGTTTTCCCCCTTGTGGCAACATCACATCCCCTAGGCTCATGTTTCTGTCACTCAAGCTAGTCATCGAGGGGCAAGAACCCACAATCGAGCATAACGTTCCCTCTTGGAGTCACTACCTATTACTTGGCCAAAGCAATAAATAACAACGGAGAACATGCAAGAATTACTTATGAACATAAATATAAAAGAGGTAGATCAAATATATTACTCAATCACAATCTGAACATAATCTCATAATCCATCGGATCCCAGCAAACTCATCATAGCAACAACATAAGGATTACATATGTGCCTCGATCATGTAGGGCAGCTCACGAGGACTAATTAGTGAAGCACAAGAACGGGAGGAGAACATCACATAGCTACTGGTCATGGACTCATGGTCCAAGGGAGACTACTCACAACTCAAGCGGGAGGCGTCCATGGTGGTGGAGAGGCTCCCGATGGTGATCCTCCCCTCCGGCAGGGTGCCGGGAAGAGTTCTCCTGGTGCTCCCGATCTTGGAAGCAGCGGCGGCGGCGGAACAGAGATGAGATCGCGAAAAAGAGTTCCCGTCCCGAGGGTTTCGAAGGACGCTCTAAATATATGCCAAAGGGGGGCACCAGATGGGGCTCAGGGGGCCCAGGCGCCCCCCCGGCGCGGCCCAGGGGGGAGGGGCGCCGCCAGGGCGCCTGGGGCCCTGGTGCCCCCCCGGCTGTACTTCGGGCGCAAGGTAGGTTCTGGAACGCTGATTTTTTATATAATTTTTCTGGATTTTTCCTGACAGTTCTCGTAATGTGAAACCCTGAAATACAAAAACAGCCGAAAACAGAAACTGGCACTGGGGTGCACTGGATTAGTAGGTTAGTCCAAATATGATCAAAAGTGTATGGAAGTGTATAAATATCATAGCAATATCACCCAAAAGTGGCATGGAGCAAGCAGAAATTATAGATACGTTTTGGATGTATCAACATCCCCAAGCTTAATTCCTGCTCGTCCTCGAGTAGGTAAATGATAATAAGAATAATTTCTGTGGTGACATGCTATTAACCATATAGGACTTTTTCATAGTCATATGACAAAAGCTTATTGAGACAATGATTCTATAGTAATTAAGTTGCCTCATGAGAAAATCACAAATGACTGAAAGTTTTACAACATGACATTGAAGCATCAAATAGATTTGCAATGAACATGATGTGCAAATATGATAAAGTGATATCTAGCTTGCCCCCTTTAGTGAAGCAAAACATAAATGCAGGGGCACCTTCAAGGTTTAAGTGATGACTAGATACAATGATTTCAAAATAAACGATATCACAATCATGCAAAAGACTATGCTACTTTGGAACAATGCACATTACACTTAGAATGACAATCATGCTCTCAGTAGTCGGTGCTTGAAGAAAGAAGGTGGAGACTCATAAAAGTAAAAGAATGGTTATGTGCTAGAGCTTTTTTTATTTTGAAAACATAGAAGCAATTTTGTCAACGGTAGTAGTACTTCATATGTGTCATACATAAGACATCCTATAAGTTGCAAGCCTCATGCATCGAATACCAATAGTGCTCGCACCTTGTCCTAATTAGCTCGGATTTCCATGGGTTATCATTGCATTACATATGTTTCAACCAAGTGTCATAAAGGGGTACCTCTATGCCACCTGTACAAAGGTCCAGGGAGATAAATCGCATTTGATTTCTCGTTTTTGATAGATCTCAACTTGAGGACATCCATACCGGGACAACATAGAAAATAGATGATGGACTCCTCTTTAATGCATAAGCATATTCTCATAAGAGATTGAGGATTAATGTCCAAGCTAAAACTTCCACCATGATACATGGCTTTGGTTGGCGGCCCAATGTTCTTCTCTAACAATATGCATACTCAACCATTCAACCCATGGCAAATCACCCTTACTTCAGACAAGACGAACATGCATAGCAACTCACATGATATTCAACACAAGTGTAACAGTTGATGGCGTCCCCAGAAACATGGTTACCGCTCAGCAAGCAACTTATAAGAAATAAGATACATAGGCAACATATTCTTTACCACAATAGTTTTTAAGCTACTTTCCCATGAGCTATGTATTGCAAGGTTAGTCCGCTTAGTACAGGTGGAGGTTAGCAAAAGACTGGGAGCGACCAACTAAGAGAGCAATGACGGTCATAATCATGCAGAGCGACAAAGCAACATTGAATCAGGCATGGTAGTTATATCGCTACTCAGAAATAAAAGATCATCAAGGCTTGACAGACTTTCTTTACAGTCTTAAATATGCGTGAGCATACGCCAAGTCAATAAAAATAAATTCTTGAAGGAAGATATTACTAAACCATACCACATCATAGGCAAACATATCAAGTTGGTACTTCAATAACACATTGGGAATCCCCCGGCTATTTGAGACTAACCATAAGAAAACCTGAACTAC
This sequence comes from Secale cereale, assembly GCA_902687465.1. Taxonomy (NCBI): domain Eukaryota; kingdom Viridiplantae; phylum Streptophyta; class Magnoliopsida; order Poales; family Poaceae; genus Secale; species Secale cereale. Next base: position 644,815,987 of record LR738714.1, on the reverse strand, counting down.
TAAGCGCCATTATGCATGTAGCATCTTTATCATAGACATATCAACCAATGCAACGGAAGCAAACTCTCTTAATAAGGTGAGCATGGTAATTAAAGAGAGTTCAAGTAACCAACTAAACAAAAGCTCTTTGAAAAAGATAAGCATGAATACTAAGAGCAGAGCATGATAATAGCTATTAAAAGACAAAGAACACACACAGCTAAGATAGACATGAAAATTCTATGTTATGTTCTAGGTAGAAGTGGAGCGTGTTTCTCTCCCACATAAAGAACGCTGAGTTCCGACTCGTTATGAAAAACTAAAAAGAAAACTAAAAGCAAGACGCTCCAAGCATAGCACATAACACATGAAGTGATAAAAATATAGCGGAACGAAAGACGAACTGATAATGTTGATGGAGAAGGGGATGCACGGGGGCATCCCCAAGCTTAGACGCTTGAGTCTCCTTGAATATTTCTTGGGGGTGCACGGGGGCATCCCCCAAGCTTGAGCACTTGACACTCCTGAATCTTTTTATCATCTTCCCTCGCACACTTGAAAACTCCCTTCATACATAACTCATTATAATCTGATTAGCGAGGTTAGTGCCCTTAATAAAATAATTGTTCCTTGCTGGAAATAAAGATATTCTTGAAGTTCTACTGTTTCTTAAGATTGCCAAAAGGTTATTGCAAAGAAAAAGCAAGCTCTTGGTTTGCAAAATGAAGGAAAGGCAAAACAGGACAGAATCTGTGAAAAACAGAACAACAGGTAGTAAATGATTTGTTCGGGGTACTTCTGCAACTCAAATCAAAAAACTCAGAACAGATGCACGAAAGACAATTATATAGAGAACGCTGTCGAAAAAATTCAGACCAAAAAGATGATCTGGTGATTTTATACGAATTTTTCTATCCAAGGACAGAATCTGTTTCCTGGACATCACCTCACAACTTTTGAACTTTCTAGCAATCAGAGGCTATACTTGGCACAAATATGAAAAGCAAAGATACAATGATGATGCTACTGTAGTAAACAACATCAAGACACAACAAAACAAAATAAATTTATTCATTGGGCTGCCTCCCAAGAGCTCTTTCTTTATAGCCATAAAGATAGGCTTAAGACTTTAATGATGCTCTCGTAGGAATAAGAGTTGAAGAACAAAAGAGAGCATCAAGAAGCAAATACCAAACACATTTAAGCCTAACATGCTTCCTATGCATAGGAATATTGCAATGGAATAATTCATTGAAGCACAAAGCAATAAGTATAGGAAGACAAAACAAGTGCAGCTTCAAAACCTTCAACATAAAGAGAGGGAACTTGATATTATTGAAATATCTATAAGCATATGTTCCCTTCTCATAATAATTTCCAGTGGGATCACGAATAAACTCAACAATATAAGCATCACATAAAGCAGTGTTACCATGATCCACATGCAAAAAGGTACTCTTACTCTCCACATAAGCATCATGAAGAGGATAAAACTTAGTATAAAAGAGAGACATAAGCTCTTGCCAATCAAGCAAGTGCGAGTTATCGAGAAGCTTATACCAATCTGAAGCTTTATCTATAAGTGATACGGCGAACAATTTCCTCATGACAAACTCCCTTGATACACCTGCAAGCTTAAATAATGAACATAGTTGTGACAGATATAGCAAGTGTTCACCGGGATGTCTGTCTCCTGCATAACGATTAGCCAAAATATAATCGATAATACCAGCCGGTATTTTATATGGCACAATTTCAGTAGGGGAAGGAGCAACCACCACAGGTGTGGGGCGTCTTCCCGCAAGCAACGATCCAATAGCAAGGTTGTCCATAAGCATAACTAGTGAAAAGACATAAAGAAAATTGAAAGGTAAACTAACAAGACTAAAAGCAAAGGTAAAAGATAGCGTGAAACTCCCCTATCCTGAAGAGTGGAGTCCCCGGCAACGGCGCCAGAAAAACTCCTTGATGGGCCTCTAACCCCTCGTTGGTTACCCCAAGTGGAAGGTGTGAGATGCAGTGTTGTGGAAGTTTTTTCCCTTAGCAAAGATGCCAAGGATCGAATCCCCAGAGACTCCTAGGTTCAACAAGTAGGTGTCAACTGCTAACGGCGCCAGATATTAGCAATCAACGTGGACCTGCACACAGATACAAATAACTTTGCTCCCAACGAGTACAGAGAGGTTGTCAATCCCTCCGGCCTTGTAGTTCACAAAGGATTAAACGCAAATGATAGTAGTGATAGATAATGTTTGCAATAGTAAGTAAAAGTGAAAAGTAAATAGCGGATGTGATCAATGATGGTAATATGGACCGGAGTCTCATGATGTTCACTAGTGATGTCTCTCTCCCAAAAGACGATAAAACAGCTATGTGAGGTAAACGAATTACAGCTGGGCAATTGACAGGACCACGAACGCAAACCAATGCTGACTACATTGCAAGAAAGGTTGAGGTTCAAAGCATGGCCGGTACGCCAAAGTAAGTAGACCGAAATCCATCAATATCTACTACTAATCATCCACCTTGAGATATCTATCCAGAACATCTCGCTGGTATTAAGTTGCGAGTCCCACCCATAGTGTAAACTCAATGCAACAGACAACTGCATTAAAAGAACTTTGCGTAAAGTAAACAATCCTTGCACCCGCGGGCACAAGCACCGTTGTTTTCCCCCTTGTGGCAACAGCACATCCCCTAGACTCATGTTTTTGTCACTCAAGCTAGTCATCGAGGGGCATGAACCCACAATCAAGCATAACATTCCCTCTTGGAGTCACTACCTACTACTTGGCCAAAGCAATAAATAACAACGGAGAACATGCAAGAATTACTTACGAACATAAATATAAAAGAGGTAGATCAAATATATTACTCAAACACAATCTGAACATAATCTCATAATCCATCGGATCCCAGCAAACTCATCATAGCAACAGCATAAGGATTACATATGTGCCTCGATCATGTAGGGCAGCTCACGAGGACTAATTAGTGAAGCACAAGAACGGGAGGAGAACATCACATAGCTACTGGTCATGGACTCATGGTCCAAGGGAGACTACTCACAACTCATCCGGGAGGCGTCCATGGTGGTGGAGAGGCTCCAGATGGTGATCCTCCCCTCCGGCAGGGTGCCGGGAAGAGTTCTCCTGGTGCTCCCGATCTTGGAAGCGGCGGCGGCGGCGGAACAGAGATGAGATCGCGAAAAAGAGTTCCCGTCCCGAGGGTTTCGAAGGACGCTCTAAATATATGCCAAAGGGGGGCACCAGACGGGGCTCGGGGGGCCCAGGCGCCCCCCCGGCGCGGCCCAGGGGGGGCGCCGCCAGGGCGCCTGGGGCCCTGGTGGCCCCCCCGGCTGTACTTCGGGCGCAAGGTAGGTTCTGGAACGCTGATTTTTTATATAATTTTTCTGGATTTTTCCTGACAGTTCTCGTAATGTGAAAACCTGAAATACAAAAACAGCCGAAAACAGAAACTGGCACTGGGGTGCACTGGATTAGTAGGTTAGTCCAAATATGATCAAAAGTGTATGGAAGTGTATAAATATCATATCAATATCACCCAAAAGTGGCATGGAGCAAGCAGAAATTATAGATACGTTTTGGACGTATCATCAAGCTTGGGGATGCCCCCGTGCACCCCCAAGAAATATTCAAGAAGACTCAAGCGTCTAAGCTTGGGATGCCCCCATGCATCCCCTTCTCCATCAACAATTATCAGTTCGTCTTTCATTCCACTATATTTTTATCACTTCATGCGTTATGTGCTATGCTTGGAGCGCCTTGCTTTTAGTTTCCTTTTTAGTTTTCTTTAGCTTTGCTTGCTGTTCATAACAAGTTAGAACCCAGCTTTCTTTGTGTGGGAGAGAAACACGCTCCACTTCAACCTAGAACACAACATAGGATTTTTATGCTTATCTTTGCTGTGTGTGTTCTTTGTCTTTCCATAGCTGCTGTCATGTTTAGCTCTTAGTTTTCATGCTTTTCTTTTTAAAGAGCTTTTGTTTAGTTGGTTGCTGAACTCTCTTGAGTTTTCATGTTTATCTTGTTAAGAGAGTTTGCCTGTTGCACTGAGTTGTGTGTCTTAACTTAAAGTAGGTAATTGAGGTTGCTATTTAATTTTAGTAGTAACTTGCAATAATTTTGAGGTATTGCCATGAGTAATGTCTGAACTTTTGGTGTCAAGAGCTTTAGCCTATTAGTGATAGATGTCGTATTTTGGGCAATCCATGTTTATTTTCGAAAACCTACAGAATAGTTGAGAACTTTAGCTACTAAATGGATCACTAATCTTTGGAGGGATAGAATATTAGAGTACACTCACGTACCATGAGTCGAGGATGCGCAAGGATAACCAAACCCCCATACACTCCTCCTCGGGGTACTTGTCTCTTTGTGAACCTCCTAATTAGATTGAGAGTTACCGATAATAAGTGCATGAGTTCTTCGGACTAATGCGAGTATTCGAAAGTTGACACTTCCACCTAGCCATATTTTTCTAGCCTCTTCGGTACCGTGCATTGCCCTTTCTCACCTCGAGAGTTGGTGCATACTTCGCCGGTGCATCCAAATCCTTGGCACGATACGCTCTGTCATCATAAGCCTCATTATATCCTTCCTCAAAACAGCCACCATACCTACCTATCAAGGCATTTCCATAGCCTTTTCGAGATACATTGCCATGCAACATCCATCTTCTCATGACTTGATCTTCATGCCATACATGCTTTTTCCTTGATCGATGAGCCGCATGCTAGTTGGGCCTTGCCCTAATCATTGCTACATGACGCGCTAGTATCATTGCATATCTTGCTACACTGGCAGAGGCATACATTTGCATACATCATGATAGTTTCATTTTCTTTATGTTGAGTACTTTTGTAAAGTGTGAAAGATCTTCTGTACTTCTTGTAATATATAGAGTGTTGCCCCTAAAGTGAGGAAAAGATCCCAAAGAGGACAAAATCAAAAGATCCCAAAGAGGACAAAATCAAAAGATCCCAAAGAGGACAAATGAGAGTTAAATAGAAAGAGCCATTGAGGCCACAAAAAAATAAAAAAAAAAGAGAAAAAAGAGAAAAAGAAATAAAAAGAGAGAAGGGGGCACACTACTATTTCTTTTGAGAGATCCACACTCGTACTCCATCTTATACCTTGTACTCCATAGAGATTATCATTCATGCATATAGCTATGTGGGGACCTTCACACTATAGAACTTGGCTTGTATATTCCAATGATGAGCCTCCTCAAAAGAGCTCTAGGTCTCCTTGAGCAAGCAAGTTGGATGCACCCCCACTAGTTCCATTGGAGAGCTTACCTTAGCTCATATGTGCATCCGTTGCATGGCAATCCCTACTCCTCACATCATATCTATCATTTGGCTTTCTCTCGCCTATGATTGTCCTCATTGATGTGAGCCTTTCACACCTTTTTTGTCTTCCCCCTTCATAATTTTTCTCTCTTTGCCATCCTAAGTGTCAATTTTCTTGCTTACGCTCATCCATTGCATGAGTGCTCAGAATATCGAAAGCGAGTGGATCATTTTGACTTGTACCTGGCTAGTGGTCTGGGGATGAGTCAAGATAAGATTCCAAAGAAGACCAAGTGTGAAACTTTAGTAGATTAAGTTCTCAACAATACAAAAACTATGTTTTACTCGCTCGTATATCCCTATCCCCTTTCTTGCACGCAAACACCATTTGAGACATTCGAGTCACGGACAGCGAGAGCTCTTGCACCTTTATGTTCTTATGTTGCCTGTTACAATGCTAATATAGACTCTTGCTTGTTATGACTTGAATTGAATTACATGCCTTGATTGCTTTACTTAAAAAGTTCTTATATGGTTGATAGCATGTCACCACAGAAATTATGCTTGTTATCATTTACCTACTCGAGGACGAGCAGGAATTAAGCTTGGGGATGTTGATACGTCCAAAACGTATCTATAATTTCTGCTTGCTCCATGCTTCTTTTGTGTGATATTGCTATGATATTGATGCACTTCCATACACTTTTGATCATATTTGGACTAACCTATTAACTCAGTGCACCACAGTGCCAGTTCCTGTTTTCTGCTGTTTTTCTATTTCAGGTTTCCCCCATATTAAAAGTGCTCCAAAAATTCCGGGAAAAATACAGGAAAAATCAGCGTACAGGAAGCTTCACGAATAACCAAAGCCGGGCCAGAGGGGAGCCAGGGGTGGCCCAGGCGGCCACCCGGCGCGGCCCCACCCCTGGCCGCACCTGGGGGGCGCCTGGGGCCCCTGCTCCGCCTCTGGTCCAATATTCCTCTCGTCCCGAAACCCTCGAGGACGGAACCCTTTTCTCCAGAAGCAATTCCGCCGCCATCGCCACCAAGTTTCGGGGGACCAGAATTCCTGTGCCGGCATCCTGCCGGGACGGGGAAGTGCCCCCGGATTCATCTCCATCGACGTTGCTTCCTCCCTCCATGATGCGGGAGTAGTTCCTCCTCGGGGCTGAGGTTTCTACCAGTAGCTATGTGGTCAATTCTCTCTCCCATGATGTGATCTTCGTTGTGATCATAGGCTATGTTAATCTAGGGTGATCCCATGATATTTCCCCTTCCTCTATGTATTGGATTGATGTACTCACTTGTCTTTATCTAGTATAATCCCCGAGACCAAGGTGACAGCGGTCTATTGGACATGGATTAGAAGAATATTTTCATGGGTGATTTCCTCTTTTGTGTGTTGATTGAAGATTGAGAGTCTCTTGGTGCTTGTCTTTAACTATCCTTGAGATATATTGCTGCTGGTTCGTGTTGTGCTCAATTGCTATGGATGACACAAACGCTTAAAGATTATGGGATACATGTGAGACGTGTTCCATTGCTTTGTGACAATGAGAGTGCAATCAAGATTGGACACAATCCTGTGCAACACTCTCGAACAAAGCATATTGAAGTTCGTCACCATTTTATTCGTGATCATATTGCCAAGGGTGATATTAATCTCAAGCACGTTCGTACTGACAAACAACTTGCAGATATCTTTACAAAACCCCTTGATGAGAAAGTGTTTTGTCGTTTGAGGAGTGAGTTGAACATCATTGATGCTTCAAACTTGGAGTAATGACTCCATTGTTGCATGCAAGGCATGAGCTTACCTGACTAATCCTTGATATTTCTCTTATGATGATGATCATATGTCTTGGACACATTTGCCTCCTTGTATTGCATCTAACTCCTTGCAGGTACTTGGATGATCTACATTCCACAAGATTACCACACACTCAAATCTTGAGTAATCTTGTCATTGACCAAGTATCTAGCCCTTTGGGATGTTGAGTTCAAGGAACAAAATTCTACATATCCTTTTTTTTGACATCCTATACATCTAGTATTTCACTCTTGTCATCTTGGATATTCTTGAGTATTTCCTTGCTTGCCTAACCCATGTAGGAAGATGAACTACACAAGTAGAAATAGCGCTCCAACTTCACATTCAATGAGCACCTACATCAAGCTTACCTACATGAGTAAAGCAACAACAAGCCCAAGGTATGTTCTTCACATCTTTAAGGAGCTTTACTCAAAGCCATGAGTACAAGCAGCTTCATAAGATGTGATCACATCAAATGCTTAATCGAAAAATGGCAACCCCATTTTGAGCTTAAACGATGAGTATGACCTATGATCAAATGTCCTCATTTGACTCCTAAGTCAATATACTCAAACATAGGTGACTTTGTCGCCGACCTTTATCTAGATGAAGTACATATGCTTTTGGAGTTTTTCTGTTTTCTCTTATG
>LR738714.1:644789702-644805577 GCA_902687465.1 Secale cereale | reverse complement strand
GTGTCACCAAACTGCGTTTGATCTTCTCCATCTCCATTTACTATATATGCAATTTACTTTCCGCTGCCCATACTCTAGAATTGCATGTGTAGTATGTTACTTGACTTGATCTTAATTGCAAAACTGCCTAAAACTTTGCATGATCTAAAGGGAGAAATTTTATATTGTCAAGTAGTCTAATCACCCCCCCCCCCTCTAGACCTACTTCTTCGATCCTACAATTGGTATCAGAGCTTTGGTCTCCATTGCTTTGGTTTACACACCATTGGAGGAAGATGGACGTGTCTACGGATGGGAGTGTTAGCCATAGAGTGCCTGTTCTTGATGGAAGGTTTTATAACTCTTGGAGGTCTGAAATGCTTAGTATCTTTAAAATGTACAATTTGTGCAAATATATTGAGACCCCATATGTGCCTCCATTTGATCCCTTGCACCCTACCATGGATGAAGAGCTTGATTTGCTTCGTAACCTTAGAACTGTGAATCTTATCATTAGAGGGCTACCTGATGACTTGCTTAATCTTGTTACAAATTTTGAGTGTGCCTATGCTATGTGGAAATTCTTGGAAGAACTTTATCCGGACTACTCTATGAGAGGTCTAGATGAAATTCTACACAAGACTATTGAATTTGATAGGTTGCACCCTAGTGATCCTAACTTTGATAAATGCTTCTTTGAGCTTCGTGATCTTATGAAAAAGAAGGGTGATCCCGGTCTTATCAATATTAGAGTTAGAAATGCTCTTGCATTGCATTCCGAAGATTATTATTCCATTGACCAAACTAATGCAAATACTTATCAAATTGACCTAGGTGTTGATGATGAACAATCTATGGGTCAATATGATGATGAGCATGAGCATGATGATGATTATTCCGATTCGGACACGGAGCTAGACAAAGTCATGAAGAGTCTCAATCTTATGGCAAATATGAGAGACTACTTGTCCGGTGGAAAAGAGTGGATTCTTGACAGTGGATGCACCGATCACATGACCGGAGACAAAGACATGTTTCGAGAGCTTGCAAAAAATGATGGCCCACGCAAGTATGCAACTTTTGGAGACAACTCCAAGGGTAAGGTACTTGGCCTTGGTAAGGTGGCCATATCTCATGATAGCTCTATTCAAAATGTCATGCTTGTAGAATCTCTTGGATACAATTTACTTTCCGTGTCTAGATTAGCTGACTTTGGATTCAATGTGCTATTCACCAAAGTAGATTGCCAAGTCTTTCGTCGTGATAATCAAAACATGGCTTTTACTGGTATTCGTAGAGGTGATCTATATATTGTTGATTTCACTAAGAAAGCCCAACCTAGAGCTTGTTTCATTGCTAAATCCTCTAAAGGTTGGTTATGGCATAGAAGGCTAGGACATGTTGGTATGCGTAATCTAGACAAGCTGATCAAAGGTGATCATATTCTTGGTGTTAAAGATGTTTTCTTTGACAAAGACAGACTCTGTAGTGCTTGTCAAGCAGGAAAACAAGTTGGTGGAAGTCATCCCGTGAAAAACATCATGACCACAAGGAGACCGCTTGAGCTTCTTCATATGGATCTCTTCGGTCCCAATGCTTACAAAAGCCTTGGTGGTAACTCCTTTGGTCTAGTTATAGTTGATGACTATTCCAGATTTACGTGGGTATTTTTCCTTGATGATAAATCGCAGGTTCAGAGGATCTTCAAGACCTTTGCCAAAAAGGCCCAAAATCAATTTGAGGTGAAGATCAAGAAAGTTCGGAGTGACAACGGAACGGAGTTCAAGAACGCCAATGTAGAGTCTTTTCTCGATGAGGAAGGAATTCTACATGAGTTCTCGGCTACGTACACGCCTCAACAAAATGGAGTTGTTGAGAGGAAGAACCGAACGCTCATAGAGATGGCAAGAACGATGCTTGATGAATACAAGACACCGAAGCACTTTTGGGGAGAAGCCGTCGAGACAGCTTGTCATGCCATCAACAGGCTTTATCTTCATAAGCTCCTTGGCAAGACATCATACGAGCTTCTCACCGGTAACAAACCCCAAGTGGGATACTTTCGTGTCTTTGGTTCAAAATGCTATATCCTTGATAAGCATCGTCGGTCTAAATTTGCCCCTAAATCTCATGAAGGCTTTCTTCTTGGTTATGGATCAAACTCCCACACCTACCGTGTCTACAATAATTTCACCCGAAAGGTTGAAGAGACGGTAGACGTGAAGTTTGATGAATCTAATGGCTCGCAAGTAGAGCAAATGCCTATTGATGTAGGAGACAAGGACCCATCGGAAGCAATCCAAGATTTATCTATTGGAAAGATTCGTCCCATGGAAGTGAAGGAGAGTACCTCATCTACATATGTGGAGCCACCTACCTCACAGAGAGATGAACCTCAAGGCAACATGGAGGCCTCCACAAGTGGAACTCACCAAGATGAGGAAACGCAACAAGAAGATCCACCACAACCTCCTTCTCCACCACCTCAAGACAACACCAACAACAATGAAGAAGAAGAAGAAGAAGAAGAGGAAGATGAAGATGACGAGGAAGCTGAGCCACAACATCAACAAAAGCTATCCCGAGTTCGAGCAAGAGTCAAGAAAAATCATCCCGTGGAACAAATGATGAACGACATCAACTCCGGGAGAATTACTCGCTCTAAAACTCGCTTAGCTAACTTTTGTGAACATTACTCATTTATCTCTAGTATTGAACCTATGAAGGTAGAAGAAGCACTTGATGACCCGGATTGGGTGAACGCTATGCACGAAGAACTACACAACTTCGAGAGGAACAAGGTGTGGACTTTGGTAGAGAAGCCCAACGATGATCAAAACATCATTGGAACCAAATGGGTGTTTCGGAACAAGCAGGATGAAGATGGACAAGTCATCCGCAACAAGGCTCGTCTCGTAGCTCAAGGTTACACACAAGTCGAAGGTATGGACTATGGTGAGACCTATGCCCCCGTTGCTAGACTTGAGTCCATTCGCATTCTTCTTGCCTATGCCAATCACCATGATATTACTCTCTATCAAATGGACATCAAAAGTGCTTTCCTAAATGGTGAAATTGAGGAGGAAGTATTTGTTAAACAACCTCCTGGTTTTGTGAATCCCAAAAAGCCTAATCATGTTTACAAGTTGCACAAAGCTCTTTATGGTCTTAAACAAGCACCGAGAGCTTGGTACAAATGCTTAACTAGCTTTCTTCTTGAAAAAGGCTTTGAGATTGGAAAGATAGACTCAACGCTGTTCACAAAAAGGGTTAATGGTGAACTATTTGTGTGCCAAATATATGTTGATGATATTATCTTTGGTTCAACTAACCCCCATTTTAGCAAGAAGTTTGGACAGCTCATGTCGGAGAAGTATGAAATGTCCATGATGTGTGAACTCAAATTTTTCCTTGGGTTGCAAATCAAGCAATCTAAGGAGGGTACCTTTGTCTCACAAACAAAGTACACCAAGGATCTCTTCAAGAAGTTCAACATGCAAGAAAGCAAAGGTATGAGTACCCCCATGCCTACTAGTGGACATAATGACTTGACAAAAGATGGAGAACCCGTTGATCAAAGGGTTTATCGTTCTATGATTGGTTCTCTACTATATCTTTGTGCTTCTCGTCCTGACATAATGTTGAGTGTATGCATGTGTGCGCGATATCAAGCAGCCCCTAAAGAATGTCATCTTAAAGCTGTTAAAAGGATAGTGAGATACTTGATACACACACCAAACTTTGGCATTTGGTATCCTAAGAGAGCTTCTTTTGATCTTGTTGGCTATTCCGACTCGGACTATGCCGGTGACAAGGTTGATAGAAAGTCAACTTCGGGTACATGTCAATTCCTTGGTCGATCCCTTGTATCTTGGTCCTCCAAGAAACAAAATTCGGTATCTTTATCCACTGCCGAAGCAGAATATATTGCTGCTGGTTCGTGTTGTGCTCAATTGCTATGGATGACACAAACGCTTAAAGATTATGGGATACATGTGAGACGTGTTCCATTGCTTTGTGACAATGAGAGTGCAATCAAGATTGGACACAATCCTGTGCAACACTCTCGAACAAAGCATATTGAAGTTCGTCACCATTTTATTCGTGATCATATTGCCAAGGGTGATATTAATCTCAAGCACGTTCGTACTGACAAACAACTTGCAGATATCTTTACAAAACCCCTTGATGAGAAAGTGTTTTGTCGTTTGAGGAGTGAGTTGAACATCATTGATGCTTCAAACTTGGAGTAATGACTCCATTGTTGCATGCAAGGCATGAGCTTACCTGACTAATCCTTGATATTTCTCTTATGATGATGATCATATGTCTTGGACACATTTGCCTCCTTGTATTGCATCTAACTCCTTGCAGGTACTTGGATGATCTACATTCCACAAGATTACCACACACTCAAATCTTGAGTAATCTTGTCATTGACCAAGTATCTAGCCCTTTGGGATGTTGAGTTCAAGGAACAAAATTCTACATATCCTTTTTTTTGACATCCTATACATCTAGTATTTCACTCTTGTCATCTTGGATATTCTTGAGTATTTCCTTGCTTGCCTAACCCATGTAGGAAGATGAACTACACAAGTAGAAATAGCGCTCCAACTTCACATTCAATGAGCACCTACATCAAGCTTACCTACATGAGTAAAGCAACAACAAGCCCAAGGTATGTTCTTCACATCTTTAAGGAGCTTTACTCAAAGCCATGAGTACAAGCAGCTTCATAAGATGTGATCACATCAAATGCTTAATCGAAAAATGGCAACCCCATTTTGAGCTTAAACGATGAGTATGACCTATGATCAAATGTCCTCATTTGACTCCTAAGTCAATATACTCAAACATAGGTGACTTTGTCGCCGACCTTTATCTAGATGAAGTACATATGCTTTTGGAGTTTTTCTGTTTTCTCTTATGCTCTCTCATTGAGTTTTCTTTAAAAAAAAAAAAAAAAAAAACTTCATCTAGAATTTCTTTTATTTCTCTTCTTATGTTTCTTTGTGAATATCCTTCTGGAAATCTTTTTATGGCTCTGATCAATTCCTTGAAAATCTTTTACAAATTCCTTGCAAATCTTTTGAAATACTCCTCGCAAAGTGATCTGAATTCTTTCTCTACTTTTAAGGGGGAGAGGCCTCAAATTCAGACTCGATTTCTTAAATTTTAAAGAGGAGAGGACTCAAATTTGGACTCAAATTGTTTCTCTGTGCATGTTCTTGTTTGTCCAGTTGTGATTCTTAAGGATCCCACTTCTTTCTTTCTTTCTTTCTTTCTTTCCATCTTTCCTGTCCTACCTAGTTTGCTGTCCTTTTCGGCACTTGATGTCAAAGGGGGAGAGAACTTAGGGGGAGAGGACTAGGGGGAGTAGGGGAGAAGAGAAGACTTAAGGGAAGAAGAAAAGCAGTCTTATCTTAAGGGGGAGAGAATCACATCAAAGCTTTGTCGTATTTTACATTGGACATTACAATTGGCATCTTTCTTTTGATTTTGCTTTTTCCTTCACACCCCTTGTTCTTACAATTGGTATCTTTCTCACAATTAGTATCTCATGGAATCTTTTAGCTTAAGGGGAGAAGACTTAGAGGAATCTTCACAATTGATATCCTATGAAAAGCAAAATCTCTCAGAGTTCATTGAAAATCTTTTAGCTTCGGAGACATGTTTGCTGATTCAAGCCTGTGCTCAATATGAGACACTCTTTATACATGTCCTCCCTGGCTTGGTACTCTTGATGTTCTTGCAGTGGGTTGAAGGAATACTCTTGTGTTATCTAACCTTGTTTTCTCAAGATTATCCCTTCAGGTACAAGTGCCAAGGAACCTCAAGGTAAGTATATGCATCTTGCAGAATGTGCATGATGGTGACTTGCCTGTAAATACTTGTTTGCAAGAAATCACCATGCACATATGCATTATCACTCACTTTCACTTCTCTTCTGCTCTGATGCATATAGCCAAGCTGCATGTAGCACATCTTGCTTATCTCTCTTGTGTGCTTGTGGTAGTCCAAAACCATAATCTATGAAAATCTTGCACACTTGTAGGGGGAGCCTGTGTACTACATGCTTGTCAAAGCTTTCATGATAATCCTGTCTTCCTTTTAATAAGCTTTGATGTTTCGTTCAATATAATTTCAGTGTGTTGCCATCAATTACCAAAAAGGGGGAGATTGAAAGCACATTTGCTCTCCGGGTGGTTTTGGTAATTAATGACAACATACTTTGTGGTTGGACTAATGCCTTTATCAAGTATGTTTCAGGAAACCCAATCACTTTGGTATGGCAAGATGATTGAAGAAGTGGACCCCTCAAAATGCTAAGGCAAGCATTGGCAAAAGCTCAAGACTCCATTTTTGGTGTAGTGATCAAAGATCACATTGAGTCCATAGGAAAAGCCAATACTATTAAAAGGGGATGAGGTTGTGTTGATGATCTGGTTGCTCAAGTGCTTGGTGATCTAACTCCCTCAACTATCAGCACTATTCACTACTTAACACACACCCATAAGTAATCTCGGACAAACCGATTCTTCCAACTCAGTCCCACCGAGATGAACCACTTCTGCCATATTCCAAACCCTAGAAAAATCGGTCCCACCGAGTTTGAGATCGGTCACACCGAAACTGAACTGCCAACCTTCTGTAACCACTTCACATCATTTCGGAATTTCCGAGTTTGCATTATCGGTCTCACCGAATTGGGCAAGGTTCTGCCTTGACTCAAATCGGTCGCACCGATAATTCATTTTCGGACAAACCGATTCTGGCATGTTCCTACTCTTTCTCAAATCGGTCCAACCGAGTTTTCTTTCTCGGTCTCACCGAAATCTCCAACGTTCATATCAGATACACTTCGGTCTCACCGAGATGGTATTTTCGGTCCCACCGAAAATCCCAACGTTCACTATATTTGAACTTTCGGTCTAACCGAGTTTTCACTTCGGTCTGACCGAGATTGGTCAAATGTGTGTGTAACGGTTGGATTTTGTGTGGAGGCTATATATACCCCTCCACCCCCTCCTCATTCGTGAGGAGAGCCATCAGAAAGTACCACCACTTCTACCACACACTTTCTGAGAAGTGAACCACCTACCCTTGTGTTGAGATCAAGCCATTCCATTCCTACCATATGAAACTTGATCTCTAGCCTTCCCGAGTTGCTTTCCACTCAAATCTTTCTTCCACCACAGCCATATCAGTGAGGAGAGTTGAGTGTTGGGGAGTTTATCACTTGAAGCACAAGAGCAAGGAGTTCATCACCATCAACACCGTCTATTACCTTTTGGGGGGTGGTGCCTCCTAGATTGGTTAGGTGTCGCTTGGGAGCCTCCGTCGTGATGTGGAGTTGAACCAAGAAGTTTGTAAGGGCAAGGAGATCGCCTACTTCGTGAAGATCTACCCCGAGTAAGGCTAGTCCTCCGTGGGCGTAGGCCGTGATGGAATAGACAAGGTTGCTTCTTCGTGGACCCTTCGTGGGTGGAGCCCTCCGTGGACTCGCGCAGCCGTTACCCTCTGTGGGTTGAAGTCTCCATCAACGTGGATGTACGATAGCACCACCTATCGGAACCACGACAAAAATCTCCGTGTCACCAAACTGCGTTTGATCTTCTCCATCTCCATTTACTATATATGCAATTTACTTTCCGCTGCCCATACTCTAGAATTGCATGTGTAGTATGTTACTTGACTTGATCTTAATTGCAAAACTGCCTAAAACTTTGCATGATCTAAAGGGAGAAATTTTATATTGTCAAGTAGTCTAATCACCCCCCCCTCTAGACCTACTTCTTCGATCCTACATGTTGCTCCAGCCCTAAAGACCTAAACCCTTTGGTTTATATATACACCAGCACGGTCAGGGTTCCATGTGATCTGTTACAACAAAGGAAATATCATGCTTAATCTTGACTTGAAGGGCACACCACGGCACCAAAGATCTCATGTCTGGTCACGGGCCAACGCCCTAGTTAGGCTCCATAGGAGCCCATCAGTTCGACCCATAGGCAATGGACCCGCGGCCTGAGGACCCCTTAATCCAAGACTCCCTCACTTGGAGGTCCAACTGGATTACGAAATGGAAAGGACATTGTATGATGATGCTATAATCAATGATGCCCACCACTGCCAAAGGTTATGAATTCTTGAAATTTCAAGGTTTGGTCAGTTTGG
The DNA here is from genome assembly GCA_902687465.1 of Secale cereale. Taxonomy (NCBI): domain Eukaryota; kingdom Viridiplantae; phylum Streptophyta; class Magnoliopsida; order Poales; family Poaceae; genus Secale; species Secale cereale. The sequence continues at coordinate 644,797,417 of LR738714.1, read as the reverse complement.
AGAACCAAGTGAGGTTGCGTGGGAAGGGGAAGAAGAGAAATGAGGGGAAGGTTTAATCAATGTTGTTGCCAAGGTCTTTCCCAATGGTCGCACGCAAGCCGACGGGGCACGACGGTGAGGCCAACTGGCCACGATCCTCAAGTCATGTCGTCTGACCACAAGGAGTAAAGTTAGTGGTAGCGGTTAAATTAGTTAAGTTGTGGCATTATTTTAGTTTGTTAAGTCGTGGCGTCAATTTTCTAGGTATGAGTCACTCGCTTAGGTTTGTTCAACTTTACTTCTTTAGTTCGGGCTAGTGTTTATAGTTTAGGTTAAGTTGTTGCATTAGTGAGTTGTGGCACCCTTTTTAATGAAATGAAGCATCACACTGAATTAAGTGTGGAAATTGGACAGTTAGATAGCATTGCAAATGTTTACACGTAATCTTGATCACATAAACTAATTTGCATATCTAAAAGTACATACCGAGAAGTTACATTCTGATGCTAAACTGAATCAACCAAACTCATAAGCCAATTTGCATACCGAGAAGCTAAATTGAATCACACCAAACTGATGCTAAACTGAATCATACCTAGAAACTAATGTGTATATCACAAGCTAATACCTAGAAGCTACATTATCGCAATACTGATCACACCGAAGTCATACAAAACGTGTTATCATCAAAGCGACAACACTATACATAACTGTAGAACAACAGACCACACTGACTAAACTGAATTCCCTTCTCTCCATTGACTTCTTTCTATTTTCTTGTGGTTCATGATCATGGGTTCTCTCTTCCTTCATCCTCATAATTGCCGAAAAAGGGTTTCCCCCCACTTTATATATAAAGCACCATCACACACACCTAATTGGAGCATCCTTCTCAAACACAGAGTTTTGTAGCAATATTTTTTCTCCAACGAGCTTGCCAATCACAATCCTAGCCCTCCTATGCACTCTGGGTCCACCCATTCGAGATAGCCACATGTCTCATACCCCTACAAAAGTACAAATTAAATTTCATAATTTTGCCAGAAAATAGTTCATGGCAAGGTAATGTACACATCTGCATCTCAATTATGAAGGAAATATGCCCTAGAGGCAATAATAAAGTTGTTATTTATATTTCCTTATATATTACAATAAAGGTCTTTTATTCATGCTAGAATTGTATTAACCGAAAACTTGATACATGTGTGAATACATAGACAAAATAGAGTATCCCTAGTATGCCTCTACTTGACTAGCTCGTTAATCACAGATTGGTTGAGTTTCCTAACCATAGACGTGTGCTGTAATTTGCTCAACGGGATCACATCATTAGGAGAATGATGCGATGGACAAGACCCATCCGTTAGCTTAGCACTATGATCGTTTAGTTTTATTGCTATTGGTTTCTTCATGACTTATACATGTTCCTCTACCTATGAGATTATGCAACTCCCGAATACCGGAGGAACACCTTGTGTGCTACCAAACGTCACAACGTATCTGGGTGATTATAAAGATGCTCGTCAGCTGTTTCCGAAAGTGTTTGTGGTGTTGGCATAGATCAAGATTAGGATTTGTCACTCCGAGTGCCGGAGAGGTATCTCTCGGCCCTCTCGGTAATGCACATCAATATGAGCCTTGCAAGCAATGTAACTAATCAGTTAGTTGCAGGATGATGCATCACTGAACGAGTAAAGAGACTTGCCGGTAACGAGATGGAACTAGGTGTGATGATACCGACGATCGAATCTCGGGCAAGTAACATACCGATAACAAAGGGAACAACGTACGTTGTTATGCGGTTTGACCGATAAAGATCTTCGTAGAATATGTAGGAGCCAATATGATCATCCAGGTTCCGCTATAGGTTATTGAACGGAGATGTGTCTCGGTCATGTCTACATAGTTCTCAAACCCGTAGGGTCCGCACGCTTAACGTTCGATGACGATTAGTATTATGAGTTATGTGATTTTGATGACTAAAGATTGTCTGGAGTCCCGGATGAGCTTACATACATGACGAAGAGTCTCGAAATGGTCGACACATAAAAATTGATATATTGGAAGGTTATATTCGGACACCAGAATGGTTCTGAAGTGTATCGGGTATTTTACGGAGTACCGGGGGGTTATCGGAACCCCCCGGGGATTCAATGGGCCTTAATGGGCCCCAGTTGAGAAAGGAGGCAGCGGGCAAGTGGTGGGGCGCCCCCTAGGCCCAGACCGAATTGGTTTAGGGTTTGGGGGGCCGACCCTGATACGTCCAAAACGTATCTATAATTTCTGCTTGCTCCATGCCACTTTTGGGTGATATTGCTATGATATTCATACACTTCCATACACTTTTGATCATATTTGGACTAACCTACTAATCCAGTGCACCCCGGTGCTAGTTTTTGTTTTCGGCTGTTTTTGTATTTCAGGTTTTCACGTTACGAGAACTGCCAGGAAAAATCCAGAAAAATTATATAAAAAATCAGCGTTCCGGAAACTTCCTTGCGCCCGAAGGACAGCCGGGGGGGGGGGGCACCAGGGCTCCAGGCGCCCTGGCGGCGCGCCCCCCTGGGCCGCGCCGGGGGGGCGACTGGGCCCCCCGAGCCCCGTCTGGTGCCCCCATTTGGCATATATTTAGAGCTTCCTTCGAAACCCTCTTGACGGGAACTCTTTTTCGCGATCTCATCTCTGTTCCGCCGCCGCCGCCGCTTCCAAGATCGGGAGCACCAGGAGAACCCTTCCCGGCACCCTGCCGGAGGGGAGGATCATCATCGGGAGCCTCTCCACCACCATGGACGCCTCCCGGATGACTTGTGAGTAGTCTCCCTTGGACCATGAGTCCATGACCAGTAGCTATGTGATGTTCTCCTCCCGTTCTTGTGCTTCACTAATTAGTCCTCGTGAGCTGCCCTACATGATCGAGGCACATATGTAATCCTTATGCTGTTGCTATGATGAGTTTGCTGGGATCCGATGGATTATGAGATTATGTTCAGATTGATCTTGAGTAATATATTTGATCTACCTCTTTTATATTTATGTTCATAAGTAATTCTTGCATGTTCTCCGTTGTTATTTATTGCTTTGGCCAAGTAATACGTAGTGACTCCAAGAGGAAACGTTATGCTCGATTGTGGGTTCATGCCCCTCGATGACTAGCTTGAGTGACAGAAACATGAGTCTAGGGGATGTGCTGTTGCCACAAGGGGGAAAACAACGGTGCTTGTGCCCGCGGGTGCAAGGATTGTTTACTTTACGCAAAGTTCTTTTAATGCAGTTGTCTGTTGCTTTGAGTTTACACTATGGGTGGGACTCGCAACTTAATACCAGAGAGATGTTCTGGATAGATATCTCAAGGTGGATGATTAGTAGTAGATATTGATGGATTTCGGTCTACTTACTTTGGCGTACCGCCCATGCTTTGAACCTCAACCTTTCTTGCAATGTAGTCAGCATTGGTTTGCGTTCGTGGTCCTGTCAATTGCCCAGCTGTAATTCGTTTACCTCACATAGCTGTTTTATCGTCTTTTGGGAGAGAGACATCACTAGTGAACATCATGAGACTCCGGTCCATATTACCATCATTGATCACATCCGCTATTTACTTTTCGCTTTTACTTACTATTGCAAACATTATCTATCACTACTATCATTGCTTTTAATCCTTTGTGAACTACAAGGCCGGAGGGATTGACAACCTCTCTGTACTCGTTGGGAGCAAAGTTATTTGTATCTGTGTGCAGGTCCACGTTGACTGCTAATATCTGGCGCCGTAGCAGTTGACACCTACTTGTTGAACCTAGGAGTCTCTGGGGATTCGATCCTTGGCATCTTTGTTAAGGGAAAAACTTCCACAACACTGCATCTTACACCTTCCACTTGGGGTAACCAACGAGGGGTTAGAGGCCCATCAAGGAGTTTTTCTGGCGCCGTTGCCGGGGACTCCACTCTTCAGGATAGGGGAGTTGCACGCTATCTTTTACCTTTGGTTTTAGTCTTGTTAGTTTACCTTTCAGTTTTTACTTTAGTATCCTTTATCAAAAATCACAAAAATAGTTATCTTGTTCTTTAGTTGTCATTATGTCGGGTCCTTTTGTCTTTGACGAGGCAGAAGTTCTCACCTTTAAACAAAGAGGTGGGGAAAGTTTGAAAGTTGCTTGGTATAGAATTAATGATTCACAAAAAAGAGCCACCAAGAAGCAACCTACTACTATCTTGCTTAGAAATTTTTATGTTGGAATTACTTCTTGGAATAGGTTTATTCTAGATACTGCTATCAATGGGAATTTCCTGGAGGCCCCAGTTTGGGAGTCTCTTAGTATTATTGAAAACCTTGTTGGGAATCCCCCTGTTGTTAGCATTCGAGAGGACGTCACCCTAGCTCACATTATGAAAAAACTTGAAAAGATAGAGCTAGAGATGCCAAGCATTAATAAGATGAATGAGTTGGATCGTAAGATCCAAGGGAATTTGAATAGACTTGATAGCTCCATGCATAAATTTTTTAAAATTTTGGAGACCGTCAAATTCCATGACTTGGACTCTTCTAGGATAGACAAGATTGAGGAAATATTTGATACCTTAGGAACTACTTTCTCCTCGATCAAAACCAAAAAGGTAGAAACTCCGGCAAAGAGGGAGCCTCAGTTCGTTCACGTCCCAAAGGCTCCCCGTTCTAAAAGTAATCCATCTATTGCCAAAGGGGTTGAAACTGTAAAGACTTTGGAAGAAACACCTCTCTGTAATGAATTTATAAATGAATCTTTCCTTGACTTTTATCCTTTTGGTCTCCAACCTAGAAGTATCTCTATGAGGCCTTTATTTGAGAGTCCTCTTAAGACTAGTTGTATTATTGAAGAGCTTTTTGATGATCTTGATGATGGTTCAATTGATACAACTTGATCTCTATGCATTATGCCTAGCTTAAAGGCATAAAAGAAAGCGCTTTTGCGAGGCAGCCCACATGAATAATTTTTTTGCTTTTGTTGTGTCTTGATGTTGTTTACTGCTGTAGCATCATCATTGTATCTTTGCTTTTCATATTTGTGCCAAGTATAGCCTCTGATTGCTAGAAAGTTCAAAAGTTGTGAGGTGCTGTCCAGGAAACAGATTATGTCCTTGGATAGAAAAATTTGTATATAATCACCAGATCATCTTTTTGGTCTGAATTTTTCGACAACGTTCTCTATATAATTGTCTTTCGTGCATCTGTTCTGAGTTTTTTGATTTGAGTTGCAGAAGTATACCGAACAGATCAATTACTACCCGCTGTTCTGTTTTTCACAGATTCTGTCCTGTTTTGCCTTTCCTTCATTTTGCAAATCAAGAACTTGCTTTTTCTTTGCAAAAACCTTTTGGCAATCTTGAGAAACAGTAGAACTTCAAGAATATCCTTATTTCCAGCAAGGTGCAATTATTTTATTAAGGGTAGTAACCTCGCTAATCAGATTATGATGAGTTATGTATGAAGGGAGTTTTCAAGTGTGCGAGGGAAGATGATAAAAAGATTCAGGAGTGTCAAGCGCTCAAGCTTGGGGATGCCCCCTGCACCCCCAAGAAATATTCAAGGAGACTCAAGCGTCTAAGCTTGGGGATGCCCCCGTGCATCCCCTTCTCCATCACATTATCAGTTCGTCTTTCGTTCCACTATATTTTTATCACTTCATGTGTCATGTGCTATGCTTGGAGCGTCTTGCTTTTAGTTTTCTTTTTAATTTTTTTTTCATAACGAGTCGGAACTCAGCTTTCTTTATGTGGGAGAGAAACACCCTCCACTTCTACCTAGAACATAACATAGAATTTTCATGTCTATCTTTGTTGTGTGTGTTCTTTGTCTTTTAATAGCTACTATCATGCTCTGCTCTTAGTATTCATGCTTATCTTTTCAAAGAGCTTTTGTTTAGTTGGTTGCTTGAACTCTCTTTAATTATCATGCTCACCTTATTAAGAGAGTTTGCTTCCGTTGCATTGGTTAATATGTCTATGATAAAGATGCTACGTGCATAATGGTGCTTAGTAGTTCAGGTTTTCTTATGGTTAATCTCAAATAGCTGGGGGATTCCCAATGTGTTATTGGAGTACCAACTTGATTTGTTTGCCTATGATGTGGTATGGTTTAGTAATATCTTCCTTCGAGAATTTATTTTGATTGACTTGGCGTATGCTCACGCATATTCAAGACTGTAAAGAAAGTCTGTCAAGCCTTGATGATCTTTTATTTCTGAGTAGCGATATAACTTCCATGCCTGATTCAATATTGCTATGTCGCTCTGCATGATTATGACCATCATTGCTCTCTTAGTTGGTCGCTCCCAGTCTTTTGCTAACCTCCACCTATACTATGCGAACTAACTTTGCAATACATAGCTCATGGGAAAGTAGCTTAAAAACTATTGTGGTAAAGAATATGTTGCTTATGTATCTTATTTCTTATAAGTTGCTTGCTGAGCGGTAACCATGTTTCTGGGGACGCCATCAACTGTCACACTTTTGTTGAATATCATGTGAGTTGCTATGCATGTTCGTCTTGTCTGAAGTAAGGGTGATTTGCCGTGTGTTGAATGAGTATGCATATTGTTAGAGAAGAACATTGGGCCGCCAACCAAAGCCATGTATCATGGTGGAAGTTTTAGCTTGGACATTAATCCTCAATCTCTTATGAGAATATGCTTATGCATTTAAGAGGAGTCCATCATCTATTTTCTATGTTGTCCCGGTATGGATGTCCTCAAGTTGAGATCTATCAAAAACGAGAAATCAAATGCGATTTATCTCCTTGGACCTTTGTACATGTGGCATAGAGGTACCCCTTTGTGACACTTGGTTGAAACATATGTAATGCAATGATAACCCATGGAAATCTGAGCTAATTAGGACAAGGTGCGAGCACTATTGGTATTCGATGCATGAGGTTTGCAACTTATAGGATGTCTTATGCATGATACATATGAAGTACTACTACCGTTGACAAAATTGCTTCCATGTTTTCAAAATAAAAAAGCTCTAGCACAACACCATTCTTTTACTTTTATATTAAAGCACCAACTACTGAGAGCATGATTGTCATTCTGAGTGTAATGTGCATTGTCCCAAAGTAGCATTGTCTTTTGCATGATTGTGATATCGTTTATTCTGAAATCATTGTATCTAGTCATCACTTAAACCTTGAAGGTGCCCCTGCATTTATGTTTTGCTTCACTAAAGGGGGCAAGCTAGATATCACTTTATCATATTTGCACATCATGTTCATTGCAAATCTTTTTGATGTTTCAGTTTCATATTGTAAAACTTTCAGTCATTTGTGATTTTCTCATGAGGCAACTTAATTACTATAGAATCATTGTCTCAGTAAGCTTTTGTCATATGACTATGAAAAAGTCCTATATGGTTAATAGCATGTCACCACAGAAATTATTCTTGTTATCATTTACCTACTCGAGGACGAGCTAGAATTAAGCTTGGGGATGTTGATACGTCCAAAACGTATCTATAATTTCTGCTTGCTCCATGCCACTTTTGGGTGATATTGCTATGATATTCATACACTTCCATACACTTTCGATCATATTTGGACTAACCTACTAATACAGTGCACCCCGGTGCCAGTTTTTGTTTTCGGCTGTTTTTGTATTTCAGGTTTTCACGTTACGAGAACTGCCAGGAAAAATCCAGAAAAATTATATAAAAAATCAGCGTTCCGGAAACTTCCTTGCGCCCGAAGGACAGCCGGGGGGGGGGGGGGG
>LR738714.1:644718010-644789602 GCA_902687465.1 Secale cereale | reverse complement strand
GACTTGTGAGTAGTCTCCCTTGGACCATGAGTCCATGACCAGTAGCTATGTGATGTTCTCCTCCCGTTCTTGTGCTTCACTAATTAGTCCTCGTGAGCTGCCCTACATGATCGAGGCACATATGTAATCCTTATGCTGTTGCTATGATGAGTTTGCTGGGATCCGATGGATTATGAGATTATGTTCAGATTGATCTTGAGTAATATATTTGATCTACCTCTTTTATATTTATGTTCATAAGTAATTCTTGCATGTTCTCCGTTGTTATTTATTGCTTTGGCCAAGTAATACGTAGTGACTCCAAGAGGGAACGTTATGCTCGATTGTGGGTTCATGCCCCTCGATGACTAGCTTGAGTGACAGAAACATGAGTCTAGGGGATGTGTTGTTGCCACAAGGGGGAAAACAATGGTGCTTGTGCCCGCGGGTGCAAGGATTGTTTACTTTACGCAAAGTTCTTTTAATGCAGTTCTCTGTTGCTTTGAGTTTACACTATGGGTGGGACTCGCAACTTAATACCAGCGAGATGTTCTGGATAGATATCTCAAGGTGGATGATTAGTAGTAGATATTGATGGATTTCGGTCTACTTACTTTGGCGTACCGCCCATGCTTTGAAGCAATGTAGTCAGCATTGGTTTGCGTTCGTGGTCCTGTCAATTGCCCAGCTGTAATTCGTTTACCTCACATAGTTGTTTTATCGTCTTTTGGGAGAGAGACATCACTAGTGAACATCATGAGACTCCGGTCCATATTACCATCATTGATCACATCCGCCATTTACTTTTCGCTTTTACTTACTATTGCAAACATTATCTATCACTACTATCATTGCTTTTAATCCTTTGTGAACTACAAGGCCGGAGGGATTGACAACCTCTCTGTACTCGTTGGGAGCAAAGTTATTTGTATATGTGTGCAGGTCCACGTTGACTGCTAATATCTGGCGCCATAGCAGTTGACACCTACTTGTTGAATCTAGGAGTCTCTGGGGATTCGATCCTTGGCATCTTTGCTAAGGGAAAAACTTCCACAACACTGCATCTTACACCTTCCACTTGGGGTAACCAACGAGGGGTTAGAGGCCCATCAGACCCCCCTTTCCTTCTCCTCTCCTCCTCCTTCCTCCTTCTCCTAGTAGGAATAGGAAAGAGGGGGGGGGGGCAAAACCTACTTGGAGTAGGACTCCTCCCCTTGGGCGCGTGCCACCCCTAGGCCACCCTCCTCCTCCCACCCTCCTTTATATACGTGGGAGGGGGGCACACCCCAGTTTCTCTTAGCCGTCTGTGGTGCCTCCTCCACAGTTACACACCTCGGTCGTATCGTCGTAGTGCTTAGGCGAAGCCCTGCGCCGGTAACTTCATCATCACAGTCACCACGCCGTCGTGCTGACGAAACTCTCCCTCGTCCTCAACTGGATCAAGAGCTCGAGGGACGTCATCGACTTGAACATGTGCTGAATGCGGAGGTGTCGTACGTTCGGTGCTTGGATCGGTTGGATCACGAAGATGTTCGACTACATCAATCGCGTTACTAAACGCTTCCACTTCCGGTCTACGAGGGTACGTGGACACACTCTCCCGCTCGTTGCTATGCTTCTCCTAGATAGATCTTGCGTGATCGTAGGATTTTTTTCAAATACTACGTTCGCCAAGAAATTATTGTTTATTTTACTCACTTAAGGGGGACAAATCAGAAATATGCGACCAAAGCCATAGTCTTCACAACATACTCTACAGACTCGGTTCAAGTAGTGGGAACATGAGTCACTCTTGTCCACGTAATTGAACCACATCGAACTTAGGATGAGGTACACTCAAGTCAAACCGAGGGAGGGTTTCTCTCCCCTACATATCCAGAAAAAATCAGCAATAAGATATTTGTTGTAATGGAGGCGTCAATCAAAATACTACTTTTAACAACTAGAGGGGTAACTCGTGTACCAGGACGCCTCTCCCTAACGCTTCGAGCGTGGGTGGTTAGCGAGGAGAGCATCGGGTCCCTTTGTGCACCGCCGGTGCCGCGCTAGTTCCCTCTCCCTCCGTCAGCCGCTCCACCGAAGGGAGGGATGGGAACCTCAGATCTGTGCGTCTGATGTGTTCTCAATAGGGTTGAGGTTAAGGCAGTCGCTGCCGAGGCCGTCGCGGCGGCGACACGTCTGAATAAGTTTCTCCGGGTTGCGTACGCTGTCATCCCAGGCTCTCGTCTTCATCTAGGAGCGAATGAGGTTTGGGATCCCCAGATCTCGTTGAGGTCGCGGGTTATGGTGTCTAGAGGTCGACTGGCACCGACCAGTTTGGTCCTCGGATTGGTGATGGTTGTGTGGAGACGAAGATTCTTCTTCCTCGACGGTTTGATTTTCTGTTGTTGTTCTTTCTCCTTCTTTGTGTTGCTGCTGGGGGGATGTCCGTCCTTGCCCGAGCGCTTGAACCGGCCGCGGCACCGGAACTAGATTCTAGTTCTCTTCCATTTGGAAGGGGCACATATAGCGGTAGTCAAAGCCACTGATGGGGAAGGATAGTGCAGACATGTTGGATGCACGTGTGTGTCCTTGTCTTTTCTGCGCCGGAGCAAAGAAGTGAGGAAGCAGCATGGCGGTGATTATATCGTGATTAAAGATGAAGACTTGCTTGGGTCTGGATGCAGATTATTGTGTTGCGGGAGTCTTCTCGCAAGGTCCAGGGATGATGACAGAGACGGAGGTCTTCATGTTTTGCTGATGTTTTAGGATGCTCTTTGTTATTTTGATTTTTTATGCATGTGTTAGGGTGTGCTTGTTTGAGTTAAGAACTTTGTATTATGTCGTGATTTGAATACAAGCATACTGAAAAATAGAGACGCCAATCGGCTGCACGATCAGCAGATTTGACGGCTCGCAGCAGGGCCGATCTTTAAAGAAATAAAAGATCAGCCGACGTATGTGTAGCACGCTCTTATAATTAACAATTTAGTTTCGAAAGAAAAATCTTGAGGTTCGTGGTTCCCTCTTGATGATGCGAAGTGGTTCAGTTGCTACCTTGGCTTTACGGTACAGTTTAAGCGCCCCTGTCGTGCCATCAAAATATATACCTTCAGGCACTCACCGCCCCGACAATGACGCCAGAAAAGAGCTTGAAGTCTACTACGCAACTTTATTCTTGTAGACTCGTGTTGGGCCTCCAAGCGCAGAGTTTTGTAGGACAGTAGCAAATTTCCCTTAAGTGGATGACCTAAGGTTTATCAATTCGTGGGAGGTGTAGGATGATGATGGTTTCTCTCAAAAAACTCTGCAACCAAATAACAAAGAGTCTCTTGTGTCCCCAACACACCCAATACAATGAAAACTTGTATAGATGCACTAGTTCGACGAAAAGATGGTGATACAAGTGTAATATGAATAGTAGATATTGATTTTTGTAATAGTAACAATAAAAAACAGAAGGTAACAAGTAACAATAGTGAGCACAAACGGTATTGCAATGCTTGAAAACAAGGCCTAGGGTCCGTACTTTCGCTGATGCAATCTCTCAACAATGCTAATATAATTGGATCACGTAACCTTCCCTCAACGTGCGATGAAGAATCACTCCAAAGTTCCTATCTAGCGGAGAACATAAGAAGTAATTGTTTGTTGCTATTCTTTCCGATCGACCTATCCAAGAGTTCGTACTAAAATAGCACAAGGTATTCTTTCCGATCGATCTATCAAGAGTTCGTACTAAAATAACACAAGTTATTCTTTCCGATCGATATATCAATAGTTCATACTAAAATAATCACCAAAACAAATTCAGATTCATAATAGTCAATCCAACACAAAGAACCTCAAAGAGTGCGCCAAGATTTCTACCGGAGAAACAAAGACAAGAACGTGCATCAACCCCTATGCAAAGATTACCCCAATGTCACCTCGCGAATCCGCAAGTTGAGTGCCAAAACATATATCACGTGAATCAATACGATACCCCATAAAAGTATTCTCAAATCCATAAAAGTATTCAATCCAAAGAAATCTCGAAGGGAAAACTCAATTCATCACAACAAGAGAGGGGAAAAACATCATATGATCTGACTAAATTAACAAAGCCCGCGATACATCAAGATTGTGCATCTCAAGAACAAGAGAGAGAGAGAGAGAGAGATTAAACACATAGCTACTGGTACAAACCCTCGGCCCCGAGGGTGGACTACTCCCTCCTCACCATGGTGGCCGCCGGGATGATGAAGATGGCCGCCGGTGATGATTCCCCCCTCCGACGGAGTGCCAGAAAGAGCTCTAGATTGGATCTCGTGGACTACAGAGCCTTGCGGCGGCGGAACTTTTGATCTAGGTTCACTCCGAGGGTTTTCGGAATATTTGGGAATTTATAGGGTAAAGAGGGGGTGCGGGAGGCCACCGAGGTGGGCACAACCCACCTAGGCGCGCTTGGGGGCCCAGGTGCGCCCTTGTGGGTTGTGCCCCACTCGGGCCCCCCCAGGTGCTGCTCTGGCCCATCCTGGGTGTTCTGGTCCACAAAAAATGCACAAAAAGTTTCGCGGTGTTAGGACTCCGTTTGATATTGATTTCCTGCGATGTAAAAAACAAGCAAAAAAACAGCAACTGGCACTGGGCATTGGGTCAATAGGTTAGTCCCAAAAAATGATAAAAATTTACTATAAAATGATTGTAAAACATCCAAGAATGATAATAAAACAGCATGAATACTTCATAAATTATAGATACGTTGGAGACGTATCAGAGCCGACCAGGCCGGGTTACCCATGGCCAGGTATAGTGTCACCACCGTGGACTAATTCGCCGCCTTTCACTGCTTGAGCCTATGCATCCGGGAGACACCATGTCCCCGTGGGTTGCCTCCTCTCCTGGGAAAAATTGCAACTTCACCTTTGTTACAAAAATATTTCCGCAATAAGACCATTGTTGCAGAAAATCCTGCAACAAGTCCTCCATTGCAAAAAAAAGGGAAGAAGGTCTTTGTTGAAAAAAAACAGCAACACGATATTTGTTGCAATTGAGGCTTCAATCAAAAAACTACTTTTGACAACTAGAGGGGTAACTCATGTACCAGGACGCCTTTCCCTAACGCTTCGAGCGGGGGTGGTTAGCGAGGCAAGCAGCGGGTCCCATTGTGCACCGTAGGCGCCGCCGCTAGTTCCCTCTCCCTCCGCTAGCCGCTCTGCCGGCGGGAGGGATTGGAACATCGGATCTGTGTGTTCGGTGTGTTCTTAGTAGGGTTGGGGTTAAGGGAGTCGTTGCCGAGGCCGTCGCGGCTGCGACACGTCTGAATAAGTTTTTCCGGGTTGCGTACACGGTCAAACGGGACTCTAGCCTTTGTCTAGGAGCCAACGGGGTTGGGGATCCCTGGATCTCGTTGAGGTCGCGGGCTATGGTGTCTACAGTACTACTCGCACTCACCGGTTTGGTCCTCGCATTGGTGATGGTTGTGCGGAGACAAAGATTCTTCTTCCTCGTTGGTAAGATTTTTCTGTTGTTATTCTTTCTTCTTCTCTGTGGTGCTGCTGGGGGTTGTCCTGCTTTGCGTGGACGGATGGCCCGGCCACAGTAACGGAACCATATTCTAGTTCTCTTCCATTTGGAATGGGCACATATAGCGGTAGTCAAAGCCACAGATGGCGAAGGATGGTGCAGGTATGTTGGATGCACATGTGTGTCCTTGTCTTTTCTGTGCCGGAGCGAAGAAGTGGGGAAGCAGCATGGCGGTGATTATGTCGTGGTTAAAGATGAATACCTGCTTGGGTCTGGATGCAGATTATTGTGTTGCGGGAGTCTTCTTGCAAGGTCCAGGGATGATGACACAGATGAAGGTCTTCATGTTTTGCTGATGTTTTAGGGCGCCCTTTGTAATTTTGGTTTTTTTATGCGTGTGTTAGGGTGTGTTTGTTTGGGTTAAGAACTTTGTATTATGTCGTAACGCAACCGGGCTCATATTTTATACTCCCTCCGTCCCAAAATTCTTGTCTTAGATTTATTTAGATACGGTTGTATCAAGTCACGTTCTTGTATTAGATACATCCGTATCTAGACAAATGTAAGACACGAATTTTAGGACAGAGAAATATTTTAAACAAAACAATAAAAGATCAGCCGACGTATGCGTAGCATGCTCTTATAATTAACAGTTTAGTTTCGAAAGAAAAATCTTGATGTTCGTGGTCCCCTCTTGATGATGCGAAGAGGTTCAGGGTCTGGCCTCACGTTGCTACCTTGGCTTTACGGTACAGTTTAAGCGCCCCTGCCGTGCCATCAACCAGAACCTGTCCGGCAAATTCGCCCACCACGCTGTGTCGTGCCGGGCCTCTACAGCTAGTAGTAGATGCAACCCAAGCCACCACGGGTCTCACTGTTCGCAACCGACGCCGTTTCTCTCGGTCGGCCCGTGCCATCAGAATCCATCGCCTCACCTGCACTGCAGGCTTGCAGCTCGGTAGTGGAACCAGCGACCCACCGGGAGCTGCAGCTGCAGCTGCCTGCAGTCGCATGGCAACAAATGATGAGATCAGAGGAGACGGATGACTTTCATGTGCCCACTTTACGTACGTACCCAATCATCGTCGTCTCGACTCTCGACTGGACTGTGGCACGGAGCTCGCCTTTGCCGTTGGTTCGCTGTATTTGCCCGGCGCTGCACTACCCCTTTTTGTTTTTGAGCTGTGCACTACCCTACCCATGTGCAGCCGTGGACAGTGCAGTGTGGCTACCCCGGCCCATGTGCTGATGTGCCAAAGTTCGTGCCGACGAGATGACCTGACCTGATCACGTCGTGGCGCCGTCGAGCGTGATGGTGAATAAAAACGCGGGACACGGGCTTGCCAATTCGGTACGGGCCAAGATCTGTCCTAGATACTTGTACGTGGTGCTGTCTGGTATGGATACAAACCAGCTTGCTGACATCTGTAGAATTTCAGGTCTATAGACCAGATCTGGTTGGTCCTGCAGATCGCTAATTCTAAGTTTGCGCCGCAAGCATCCACCCAACGGTCCAAGTTTGTTCTCATCTAAAGCGGGGCACACTGCACGTCCAATAAAAATAAAAATAGGGCACCCTGAAAAAAGAGCAAATCTGGTGCGTCTGCAGAGGTTTTAAAACTTGCATCAACCCCGGCCGGTTGGTTAGCTACCTGATCATCAAGCCCTGGGCTCCAAACCTGTCGCCAATTTGCGGCAGCGAGCTGGAAAGGTGTACGTCAGCCGTGCGACGAAAGCGAATACTCCAGGACAAACTGCGAGATCTAGCTAATAAGCTAGCCATAATAATCCAGCTAGTCACGTACTCTTCTCCACCAAGGAGAGCCAGAGACGATCATGCAGATATGTTTTCGATCTTCTCGTCTCATCATTATTTTCTTCGACTCCTCCGTGCCCATAGGCCGTAGCATATGCCATATGATCAATCTCAGATCCAGCCTTCAGTGAAGACAAAAAGGGATGAGTCCGGGAACCGTACGTGGCATGCAGTAGACGCCCTTGCGTCACAACGAGACGGGTACACGAAGATAAGGAGGACTACGGACGGCCTAGCCAGTGGCTACGGCACCAACTTATCAAGACAACTTTTCCACGCGCCCAAATCTTTGTCCCGCCACCGCCACGCTCCGCCGTATCGCGGTCGCAGAAAGCTCCACCGTGATAGCGAAACTTGGCATGTCGATCAATGAAAGTTCTACTACCAGTACTGACTTCTCCCTTAAGCAATATATATACGGTAGCTTCCTGGATCAATCTTCACTGGTACTGCTCGCCTGCCTTGTTCTGGAAAGACTGGAACCTCTCGTGTCCGCAGGCCACAGCTTCACGCGCAAGCATGCACTGCACAGGCATCCGGCTGACAGCGACCGACCAATGCGACGCAGGAGATTGCAGCATCTTACGTGCGTCGAACGGTTGTAGCGAACGATTCTGCTACTCCGATCGGTCGATGTGAGGTCGGCCGTACCACCTGCATGCACTCGCAACCGCCAACGCACCGCCGAGCGGCTTCTAATGCCGACGACCAACCGTTACCGATACATGGCGCGACCGAACGGTTGCGGTCGCCGGCGACTGATCGGTGGGTGAAAGGCAGGTGCATGAAGACTTGACCGTTGTGCGTGCGTGCGTGTGGAGGAGTTTTGAGCGAGAAATATCGTATGTTCGGTCGCTGTCGCCGTGATAAGACTTACTCCTATATATGAGTAGAAAAAACCTATTGGGACGACGTTCACATGCCGCTAGACTCGCCTACATGGACATGGTGCGCGCTGCCGCGATCGACGGCAAAGAATTATCAAGTAACTCATATAACAAAGAATTGCAATGAAATCTCCCATATGCATCGTGAAATCAACTTTTGCAACACAAGATATTTTTAAAAGGCTTTTGGTAAAGTAACTCCAATCGGATGGAGTGGCGACACCACTCGTACACCTGCATGAACTTGACTATGCCCATAGGTTTAAGAAATTCTCTTGAATTGCTCACCCAAAAGGGCGGAAAGCCATGAACTTTTCATGTACTTGGGCCGGGGATAATCACTTAGAGGCAGGGACTGCTTAGAGCATCTCCAACAACCGCGCTAAACAAGCGTTGCGCCGCAAATTTTGTCATTTTAGCGCACGCGCAACCGGTAGAGTGGCTCCAGCGGAAGCGCAATAACCGCGCGTGGGGCATATGGAGTTGGGCGTGCGGTCCGAATCGCCAACTCGCGCTGTGTATTTGGGGCGCCCACTCCCGCGCGCGGCACACACGAGTGCTCGCGCCGCACTCTCTCCTCCCCGCCATCTAGCCACGCACGCGCCGACGCCGACGAACTGGACCCGATGGACGCACGCGCTGGCACCCCGCTCACACCATCTTACAGTCGCGACCCCTCCACCGCCGCCGCCGCAAACCCTAGCGCGGGGAGCGTTGGCCTCGCCTCCGCCGGAACTCCTCCAAGCATCGGCCTCGCGTGCGGCCTCTTCATGCCGCTGCGGATGACCTCGGCGGCGGGTGGCGCCACGCCTGTGCCGCCCCGTGCCCCCCCCTCGAAGCTCCCAAATGCACGGCTCCGGCACCTCGAAGGCGAGGAGGAAGAAGCTTGCAGGGCGTGGGATGGGCGTGGCGGCTACCGAAGCGCCGGCGAGCTCACTCGTTGAGCTGGCGGCCGACGCGCACAACGTGTTCGACAATAAGCCCCAAAGGTAGAAAATTTTCCCAACTTTTTTTCTTGTTATTCTTTTAATGCATTCACATATAGATAGCTTATTTGCATTGTTCTATATATTTTTTAGTGTCAACGATGATGCATACATGTCAACTATGGGTGTTGGCTCCAACAATTCGCATTGGTCTCAAATCAATGACATGCACTTTGAGGACCATGAGTTCGAGGTGAACGAGGATGGTGAGGGCATTGTCGACGCACCGAAAGGAAGAGCGGGCAACTACACCAACGCCGAAGACATCTTACTATGCAATACTTGGTTGCAAGTGTCGAGGGATCCATCCGTTGGAGGTGATCAAAGTAGAGATGCTTATTGGAACCGGATGAAGGAACACTTTGATGTTCGCAACGTGAGTGGAATTGACCGCTCCGAGCGATCTCTTCGGCCCCGGTGGTCGACAATCAACAAGGCTTGTCAAAAGTGGGCGGCCGCACAAAAGGCGGTTGACAAGTTGAACCCAAGTGGCACCAATGAGGATGATAGAGTAAGTTGCATTTCATTCATGTTCATCCATGTTCATCATACTTGTTGTTGGTGTTTGAAGTGCTAAAACTTGTTTTGTTTTCATGTAGTACAACATTGCACAAAACTTGTTCAAAGGAGAGGAGAAGAGGACCAAGAAGGGGAAGATCAAGAGAGGAAGGTCATTTACCTTGCCTAATTGCTATGGCATGTTAAAGGATGATGAGAAATGGAAGAAGCGTGATGATTTGGATGATTTGGATTTGAGCGACAAACGCAAGCGAACAATTGAGTTGGATGATGATGATGAGGAGGAGGAGGATGCATCAAGTGATGACGGCAAGAGAAGCCTCACACCCAACTCGGTTTCATACTCGAAGCCAAAACGAGCGGATGGAACCAAGAAAGACGCAAAAGAAAAGAAGAAGAGGAAAGGAGATGATGAGCTATGGGTGGCGGTGAAGAAGTATGTCAAACTTGCTCGTGAAGAAGTCTTGATCCAAAAAAGAGCCATGAGTCGCGCGCGCTGTATTTTTACGCGCTGCTGGAGTGGCGCGCGTGCTGCATTTTAGCGCGACTGCTGGAGCCAACGCTGCCCGCCGCACCAAACCAGGGGATGGGCACGCGGCAAAGTAGTTTCTTGCGCACGACGCGTTCGGCGGCTGTTGGAGATGCTCTTAGAGGTGCATGTTGAGATGCTCTTACAGGTACATGTCGACAAACCACAAGTTTCTCATGAAATCACCAAAGAAGGATTTCAAAATCACAATAGATCACACCAACAAAAGTAAGATAAAGACTAGGACAAACTCGACAGATCCGGATGGACGAATATGCGAGGATACAAGCCTAAATCCGCAAGGTTGGAACCCCAAACATGCAGAAACACTAACTCTTTGGCTCCATGCCGTCGCACGATAAGATGCTAAATATACGCGGGCCTATTAATTGAGGAAAACAACTTACAAAATGCTTTATAGATTTACAAAATATTTGGTCCACCGTAATATGGCATTATGGCAGGATGAGCTGTACCACGGAGAAAAATGGGAGGAGGTCCTCAGGCGAGCAACGGGGGCATGGATTAATTATTGAGATGAAGAGGTCAATGGCGGCGATCTGCGGTACAACCGGGGCGAAATGCAAAGCATGATAGACAAGGAGGTCTTCACGGCCTTATAGACACACTATATGTGCGCGATGGACAAGGAGAATTCGATGGCCTTATAAACCTGTTATGAAAGCGTGGTGGTAAGTCGAAGATGAACGCATTAGATGAAGGATGAAAAACAGGCATGGGTGACAAGAGCTATACCGAACATGGCCTCAAAGAACTAGTCTTGTGAGACCCACATTACCTCTTTCTCACTCTTTTTTAGGAACTCGAGTATATACAAAATACTCAAGTGGATAGACCGCATTCAGACTTTAACAGATTTATCAGTCTGTCCGGGACCTTAGCTATAAGTCGAAGATCTCCACTCTGTCTTGCTTCCGTAGCTAACTCGTGTGCCAATGAGTTGCACATCCTACCAATGTGATTGATCTTGTAGGAGGAGAAAACCGTCAGGGCATCCTTGATGTCGCATAGAACGCCATAGCAAGGTGACAGGCTCTGGGTGTTCTTGTTTAATTCATTAACTATTGTCATGCAGTCCATTTCCAACACTATTGGTCCCGTGAAAAATTCTGCCAGGGCCTTCAGGCCAACCAGCGCGGCCTTTGCTTCTACTTCTTCAGCACTTCCTACTGCCCCAATCTTCTTCCCAAAAGACACAACCGCCTGGCCTCTGTAGTCCCTAGCGATCGCTCCCGCCCAACATTGTCCACTGTATAACAGAAATGCAGCATCATAGTTTAGTTTCACTGAGCCAAGTACTGGGGCAGACCACTTCCTGATAGGTAGAGCTGTCCGCTGCTGCCTAGGACTGGTCAGTGGCCAAACATATTTTCCTGACTCCGAGTGTGGCATAAAGGATAACTGCACCTTCTCCTCGTATTTCAGAAGAAACAGTGCAGAGTGCCCAATTGATTCCTTGCCCTTTCCATGCACACAATCATCACGCAAATGCCATCCTCTCCACAGTAGCATCAATACCTTCGCCCACATATCATCTGATAATGTGTCCAGCGGTAATTGCAACCAGTCCGGACCAGTATATCGGAAGGACTCTTCAGGGGGCAACTCCCAGTCTTTCCTCATTTCATGTCTCAGTGCTCTACTTTTTGTATAGGAAACCACTGCATGGAATTTGTATTCCTCGCCATAGCCGCAAATACTGCAAGTGGCATCCAGCTCAAGTGACCTCTTCCACTTGTTCTTTATGGCTAAAGTGTTCGTTGCAACCCGCCACCCAAAGATTCTAACTTTTGGTGGCACCTTCGATTTCCAGATAAGGTCCTAGATACTCATGTATTTTGGTTCCCCCACTGAACTAGATGGGGTTTGCATGGTTTAGCCTTGAATTGCTGCAGCCAGCTTATAGGCACTTCTTAAAGTGAACACTCCGTTCTTCTCGTAGTGCCAAGCGACCCTGTCTTCCGTATGTGATCTAGGTACAGTAATTTTGCAGATTTCATCCGCATCAAAAGGCTGAAAATTTTGCATAATCAGCTCCACCTTCCACTCTCTACTATCTTGCTTCATAAGCTGGTTCACCCAGCGCAATCTAGATCTCCCAACGGAAGCTGCAGTTCTTAAGCCTTCTTTGCGCGGGATCCACTGATCTCTTTGAATCTGGATGTTTGTACCGTCTCCCACCCGCCAAATTATGCCTTTCTTCAAGAGTTCCAGCCCAGCCTTGATACCTCTCCATACCGGTGATGCGTCAGATGCAAACACCGTGTCTAGCAGATTTCCGTGTGGGTAATATTTCGACTTTAGGACTCTAGCACACAGACTGTCTGGGTTCTGTAGAAGCTCCACCCTTGTTTCGCGAGCAGCGATGTAAGTGCATCTAGTGCCACCCCTAGTTGGTTTTGGAGTATTGACGACAAACCTGGTTGAGGGACCAATGTGTTTGTGAGAATTGCAAGATAACACACGTAGTAGTCCCTCATTGATTCGGTTTACCTACCGGAGATGACACCTAAAAATGTATGAAGACATTGACGACAATGGTGGTATATGAAGATAATCATATTGAAGACTATGATAAGAGAAGACATTGTGTGAAGACTATGGAGCGCGAAGACTTAGATGTTTCGTTGTTTCCTTTTCTTCTTTGTCGAGTCATAGGAACCACCGTACTGTTAAGTGGGGTCCAAGTGAACAAAGTCAGAGTGACTGAAGTGATGCTCAACCAAATCCTATGTCTTCGAGCGAAGACAATGAGACCAAATCTTATCCAGAGCTGGATGAGTCAGCTTTACTTGTAGCACAAGTAAAGTTGCCGCGTGTGTTTAAAATCTGACCATTGGAACACGTGTCAGTTCCTTAGTGACCAGGGTCACTTTGGACAAATCAGGTCGGGTTGCCCAGTGGCTATAAATAGCCCATCCCCTACACCATAAATTGGGGGTTGCTCAGAGTTATTACACGGCTTTTGTCGTTTGAGAGCAACCCACCTCCGAAGCATTTGAGAGAGAGATCCTTGCGAGGACAAAGCCCAAACACCCAGAGCCAAAGAGTATGAGGCATCACTGAAGTCTTTCTGTCTGTGTGACCTGAAGACTTGTTACACTTGAGGACTGTGTTTCCTCCAGCCGGTTAGGCGTCGCGTTCTGAGCATCCAAGAGTCATTGTGGATCGCCGGTGAACGAAGTCTGTGAAGGTTTGGAAGTCTACCTTGAAGACTTACTAGAGTGATTGGGTGAGGACTAGGTGTCCTTAGCTCAAGGGGAATAAGGTGAAGACGCCGTCATCTGAGTTAAATCTCAGCCTCCCTAACCAGACGTACAGTTGTCACAGCAACCGGAACTGGTCTAACAAATCACTGTCTTCCCCAAGCTACTGGTTCTATCCTTTCCTTCTCTTTACTTACTGTATCTCTTTGTGAAGTCATTGCCTGCTTGCCTTATCTGTTTGACTTCACTGTGTGACTACTTATCTGATTGGCTTCATTCTATCTTCCATCCTGATCCATACTGCCTAGCTGCTATTAGTCTTAGTGCTTTCACTTCATTGAATACTTGATATGGCTTGTCTAGTGTAGTCTACCTTCTGCTGCATATAAATAGGATTGGTTCTATCGATTGTCTTCGAAACTTCCATGTTTTGAAGCATTTCGTAAAAATCGCCTATTCACCCCCCCTCTAGTCGATATACGACACTTTCAATTGGTATCAGAGCAAGGTACTCCCTTGTTCTGTGTGATTCGGTTAACCACCTGGAGTTTTAGCTATGTCGACTGCAGGAATAATCAAAGTCTCCGCTGCGTGCCCCGTCTTCGATGGCACTGAATACCCCTACTAGAAGAACAAGATGCGCATGCATCTTGAAGCCATTGATGTGGACCTCTCGTTTGTCGTCAAGAACGGTGTTCCCAAGACTGGTGAAGGTCTCACCCCTGCTGATGTCAAGAAGCTTGTCCAACTGGATTCCACTGCCAAGAATATCATCTGTGGTCATCTGACCAAAGGACAGTATGGTCGTGTGAGTGCTCTGGAAACGTCAAAGGAGGTCTGGGACTGGCTCTCTAAGGTCAATGAAGGCGTCTCATCCCAGAGAGATCAAAGAATCAGTGTTCTTCGCAACCTTTTCAATCGCTTCAAGAGAAACGACAATGAGAATGTCCAGCACACATTCGATCGCCTCACTGACATCACAAATGAGCTTCAGGCACTTGGCGCCACTGAGATCACCAAGCATAAAATCGTCAAGACACTCCTGAGATCACTTGATAGCTCATTTGACATTCTTGGCCTGATGATTCAAGAACGCCCTGACTTCAAGACTCTCGATCCGACTGACATACTTGAGAGGCTCAACACACATGAGTTCCAGCTATCTGAGAAACGTGACATCTATGGTCCCAAGTATGGCCGATCTCGCGCTTTGAAGGCAAAGGTTGCTTCCTCATCTGAAGAAGAATCTGACTGCAGTTCTGATGATCCTGAAGACATTGGAAAGGAGCTTGCCATGCTTGTGAAGAAGTTCCAGAAATTCACAGAAAGAAAGGCTCCAGAAAGTCTTCACGATCCAGCTCAAGAAATGATGAAGCTTCTACCCATGACTACAAGAAGAGAACATGTCATAAGTGCAAGAAACCTGGTCATTACATCTCTGAGTGTCCTCAATGGGACAATGAGAAGAAGAAGAAGAAGAAGAGCAAGGAATATGATTCTGATGACAAGAAAAAGAAGAAATCCTCAAAGTTTTCTTCCAAGTCTTCATCAAAGTCTTCATCACACAAGAAGAATTCATCTGGCAAGGCTCGTGCGTTTGTTGGCAAGGAGATGGATTCATAGGAGGAGTCTGCATCAGAAGAAGTGGAGGTGGAGTCTGAGGAGGAGTCCGATTCTGGTGCTGCAAGTCTGGCTCCAGCCACAACCTACGTTGCCAAGTCCATCTTCAACACTGAAGACAATGGCACCGTCACCAACACTGATGATAATGAGAACAACGACTCTGCTCCCACCTACTGCTTCATGGCACGCGGTGCCAAGGTAAAATCACACGATGCTTACTTTCAAACATCCAGTGAAGATGACCCAGATTGTGAATCCAAACCTAGTTACAAAACACTTGCTAAAATTGCCACTAAACAACAGAAAGCTATGGAACATATTCAAAAACTGTTAGACAAACGCGATGACCTGTTGGACGTGGAAATGACCCGTTCTCAGTCCTTAATTGAAGACATAAAAATTCTTCATGTTAAGTACGAGGAACTTGAAAGTCTTCATGAAACGCTCTAAAAAACTCATGAAAAGCTTTCCCATGATTATCTGCAAAGGAAGCGAGAACTTGAGAAATTGAAAGCGGCTCATGAAGATCTTCAAAAAGAAAATCAGTCACTCTGCGCTCAACAGATCAGCTCCGCTCAGGAAGGATTTGAACCACCATGTCTAAAATGCATTGAGCGTGATAACGCTACATCTGTTGGTGAATGTTCTACTGCTGCCACTGTTGCAATATCTTCAACTGCTTATGTGGTAACTAACCCCTCTGCTGAGGATACAACTACTATTGCTGATGAAAATGCTAGGTTGAAGACTTTGCTTGAAACAGGGATGTACAAAAGCCTCAAAGGGCATCAGACTTTATGTGATGTCCTCAAAAAGCAGATTCTGAACCGAAACCCTAGAAAAGAGGGTGTAGGGTTCGAGAGGAAAATGAATGTTGATGGTTCATACTGGAAGCCTGAGCAATACCCCAAAACCACGTGGGTTGCTGCAAAGGAACCTTCAGTGGATCCGTCTACCTTATCTGGCTTCACTTGTGCTAATCCTATTATCATTGATGAATCCTTTGATGCAAACTATAAACTGTTTAAGAATCAGAATGGTGGAGTGTTTGCGAGGTATATTTATACTAACTGCAGGAATGGGCCACCTATGAAGAAGATATGGGTTCCCAAAGGTTGTCTTGAAAAGCTTCCAGTAAATGTCGTCATGACACCTCCTGGGAAGAAGACAAACCCCAGACCAAAGGCCTCATACGGTCCTAAGGCTTCATACAGACAGATGACTCAGCTGAGTCACCCTAACGCTAACATTTTGCAGGGAAATTATACTCAGACTCATCAATATGAGCGTGTTTCCTCAAACCGCTATATTCACAAAACAAAGAACTTTTCTGCTTATTCTTATGAGTATTATTCTCCTACTGCAAGACTATTTTCTAGGGCTCCAAAGCCAAAATTCTCAGATGCTGCTCTTAGACTCATTACTTCTAAGCCACCCCTGAAGATGTGGGTGGTTAAGAAGAATTAACTTTCTCTTGCAGCGAAAGGTCTCCAGCCGAATATCAAAGGCGTCTGATGCTATTGCTGGGGACATAAAACAACTTGTAGGGCGCAAGATCAAATGCCCAAATGGTCTTACTATGTATTTTGTTCCTGAATCGCTTGCCAATCATCCTATCAGTCCTAACTTGGATCTAAGCTTTCATAATCCGCTTGTACGTCAAATGTTTATGCTTCACATTGACTATTCGTGAAGCCTATCCCCCTAACTGCACTGTAGGGTATGACACCAAAGACTTCAGAATGGATTATGGACAGCGGAAGCACTAATCATATGACTGGAGATCGAAGTCTTCTTATGGACTCAACCTTACGTCCATCTGACAAGAGTCACATCACATTTGCTGATACTGGTAAAAGCAAAGTATTGGGTCTAGGTAGAGTTGCAATCTCAAGGGACCAGCACATGGATAAAGTCATGCTTGTTGAATCCCTTGGTTTCAACTTAATGTCTGTCTCAATGCTTTGTGACTTAAACATGATTGTGATATTAGGAAAATATTGTTGCCTTGTACTAATGGAATCTGACAAGTCTCTAGTCTTTGAAGGATACAGGAAAGATGATATGTATATGGTAGATTTCTCAGCTGGACCGCAGATGGCCGTATGTCTTCTAGCAAAAGCTTCAGAATGCTGGCTCTGGCATCGAAGGCTAGGACATGACGGCATGGGGAACTTGCACACTCTCACGAAGAAGAAGCATGTCATTGGCATCGAGGGCGTGAAGTTCAAGAAAGATCATTTGTGCGGTGCCTGCGAAGCTGGGAAGATGACTAGGGCCAAGCATCCCTCGAAGACAATCATGACGGCATCCAAACCCTTCGAGCTGCTTCACATGGACTTATTTGGCCCTACTCACTACTCCACGTTCACTACTACAGCTTGTCTCTATGGCTTCGTCATTGTTGATGATTATTCAAGATACACATGGGTGCATATAATTCTCTACAAGACTGAAGTGCAAGATGTCTTCAGATGCTTCGCCAACCGTGCCATGAACAACTATGGTGTCAAGATCAAGCATATCAGAAGTGACAATGGAACTGAGTTCAAGAATACCGGCCTTGATCTTTATCTGGATACAATGGGAATCACTCATGAGTTCTCAGCTCCGTACACTGAAGGAAATATGCCCTAGAGGCAATAATAAAGTTGTTATTTATATTTCCTTATATCATGATAAATGTTGATTATTCATGCTAGAATTGTATTAACCGGAAACTTAGTACATGTGTGAATACATAGACAAAACAGAGTGTCCCTAGTATGCCTCTACTAGACTAGCTCATTGATCAAAGATGGTTATGTTTCCTAACCATAGACATGAGTTGTCATTTGATCAACGGGATCACATCATTAGGAGAATGATGTGATGGACAAGACCCATCCGTTAGCATAGCACTATGATCGTTTAGTTTTACTGCTATTGCTTTCTTCATGACTTATACATGTTCCTATGACTATGAGATTATGCAACTCCCGAATACCGTAGGAACACCTTGTGTGCTATCAAACATCACAACGTAACTGGGTGATCATAAAGATGCTCTACAGGTGTCTCCGAAAGTATTCGTGGTGTTGGCATAGATCAAGATTAGGATTTGTCACTCCGAGTGTCGGAGAGGTATCTCTGGGCCCTCTCGGTAACACACATCACAATAAGCCTTGCAAGCAAAAGACTAATGAGTTAGTCACGAGATGATGTGTTACGGAACGAGTAAAGAGACTTGCCGGTAACGAGATTGAACTAGGTATGGAGATACCGACGATCGAATCTCGGGCAAGTAACATACCGATGACAAAAGGAACAACGTATGTTGTTATGCGGTTTGACCGATAAAAGATCTTCGTAGAATATGTAGGAGCCAATATGAACATCCAGGTTTCGCTATTGGTTATTGACCGGAGATGAGTCTCGATCATGTCTACATAGTTCTCAAACCCGTAGGGTCCGCACGCTTAACGTTTGATGATGATCGGTATTATGAGTTTATGAGTTTTGATGTACCGAAGGTAGTTCGGAGTCCCGGATGAGATCACGGACATGACGAGGAGTCTCGGAATGTACGAGACATAAAGATTGATATATTGGACGACTATATTCGGACACCGGAAGTGTTCCGGAAAAGTTTCGGATTTAACTGGATTGCCGGAGGGGGTTACCGGAACCCCCTACGAGGGGGGATGGTCCATAGTGGGCCTTGAGGAAAGGAGAGAGGCAGCCCATAGAGGCTGGCCGGCGCCCCACCAGGGGAGCCTAGTTGGACTAGGATTGGGCGGCGCCACATTTCCATCTCTTTCTTTTTCCCTCTCTTCTTTCTTGGTGGACTCCTACTAGGAATAGGATTGCAATCCTATTCCTAGTAGGATTGCCCTAGCCGCACCATAGGAGGCCGGCCGGCCCTCCTCCCTTGCTCCTTTATATACGGGGGCAGGGGGGCACCCAAAGACACACAAGTTGAATTGTTCCAGCCGTGTGCGGTGCCCCCCTCCACAGAAACACACCTCGGTCATACCGTCGCAGTGCTTAGGCGAAGCCCTGCGCCGGTGAATACATCATATCCGTCACCACGCCGTCGTGCTGACGAAACTCTCCCGTGAAGCTCAACTGGATCAAGAGCTCGTGGGACGTCATCAAGCTGAACGTGTGCTGAACGCGGAGGTGCCGTACGTTCGGTGCTTGATCGGTTGGATCGTGAAGAAGTTCGACTACATCAACCGCGTCACTTGACGCTTCCGCTCCCGGTCTACGAGGGTATGTAGACACACTCTTCCCTCTCGTTGCTATGCATCTGGTAGATAGATCTTGCGTGATCGTAGGAAAATTTTAAAATACTACGTTCCCCAACAGTGGCATCATGAGCCAGGTCTATGCATAGATGATATGCACGAGTAGAATACAATGAGTTGTGGGCGATAATAGTCATACTGCTTACCAGCATGTCATACTTTGCTTCGGCGGTACTGTGAGATGAAGCGGCCCGGACCGACATTACGCGTACGCTTACGCGAGACTGGTTTCACCGTTACAAGCACTCGTTGCTTAAAGGTGACTGGCGGGTGTCTGTCTCTCTCACTTTAGCTGAATCAAGTGTGGCTACGCCCGGTCCTTGTGAAGGTTAAAACAGCACATACTTGACGAAACATCGTTGTGGTTTTGTATGCGTAGGTAAGAACGGTTCTTGCTAAGCCCGTAGCAGCCACGTAAAACTTGCAACAACAAAGTAGAGGACGTCTAACTTGTTTTTGCAGGGCATGTTGTGATGTGATATGGTCAAGACATGATGAGTTATACGGTTTTGTATGAGATGATCATGTTTTGTAATGTTATCGGCAACTGGCAGGAGCCATATGGTTGTCGCTTTATTGTATGAAATGCAATCGCCATGTAATTGCTTTACTTTATCACTAAGCAGTAGCGATAGTCGTAGAAGCAATAGTTGGCGAGACGACAACGATGCTACGATGGAGATCAAGGTGTCGCGCCGGTGACGAAGGTGATCATGACGGTGCTTTGGAGATAGAGATCAAAAGCACAAGATAATGATGGCCATATCATGTCACATATTTTGATTGCATGTGATGTTTATCTTATTATGCTTCTTATTTTGCTTAGAACGACGGTAGCATTATAAGATGATCCCTTACTAAATTTCAAGGTATAAGTGTTCTCCCTGAGTATGCACCGTTGCGAAAGTTCGTCGTGCCGAGACACCACGTGATGATCGGGTGTGATAAGCTCTACGTTCAAATACAACGGGTGTAAGCCAGTTTTGCACACGCAGAATACTCGGGTTAAACTTGACGAGCCTAGCATATGCAGATATGGCCTCGGAACACTGGAGACCGAAAGGTCCAGCGTGAATCATATAGTAGATATGATAAACATAAGATGTTCACCATTGAAACTACTCCATCTCACGTGATGATCGGACATGGTTTAGTTGATTTGGATCTCGTGATCATTTAGATGACCGGAGGGATGTCTATCTAAGTGGGAGTTCTTTAATTAATATGATTAAATTGAACTTTAATTTATCATGAACTTAGTCCTCGTAGTATTAGCATATCTATGTTGTAGATCAATAGCTCGCGATGTTGCTGCCCGTTTATTTTTTATATGTTCCTAGAGAAAACTAAGTTGAAAGATGTTAGTAGCAATGATGTGGAATTGTTCCGTGATCTGAGGATTATCCTCATTGCTGCACAGAGAATTATGTCCTTGATGCACCGCTAGGTGACAGACCTATTGCAGGAGCAGATGTAGACATTATGAACATTTTGTCAAAAGCTCGGTATGTTGACTACATGATAGTTTAAGTGCACCATGCTTTACGGCTTAGAACTGGGACTTCAAAAACGTTTTGAACACCACGGAGCATATAAGATGTTCCAAGAGTTGAAATTAGTATTTCATACTCATGCCCGTGTCGAGAGGTATAAGACTTTTGACAGTACTTTGTCTACAAGATGGAGGAGAATAGCTCAACCGGTGAGCATGTGCTCAGATTGTCTGGTACTGCAATTACTTGAATCAAGTGGGAGTTAATCTTCCAGATAAGATAGTAATTGACAAAGTTCTCTAGTCACTATCACCAAGTTAGTAGAACTTCATGATGAACTATAATATGCCAGGGATGAAAAAAGGAATTCCCGAGCTCTTCGCGATGCTGAAGTCGGCGAAGGTCGAAATCATGAAAAAGCATCAAGTGTTGATGGTTAACAAGACCACTTGTTTCAAGTAAAGGGCAAAGGGATAGAAGGGGAACTTCAAGAAGAATGACAAGCAAGTTGTCACTCCCGTGAAGAAACCCAAAGCTAAAACTCAAGCCTGAAACTAAGTGCTTCTACTACAAAGGAAATGGTCATTGGAAGTGGAACTGCCCCAAGTATTTGGCGGATAAGAAGGATGGCAAAGTGAACAAAGGTATATTTTGATATACAGATTATTGATGTGTACTTTACTAGTGTTCATAGCAACCCCTGGGTATTTGATACCGGTTCAGTTGCTAAAATTAGTAACTCGAAACGAGAATTGCAGAATGAACAGAGACTAGTTAAAGGTGAAGTGACGATGTGTGTTGGAAGTGGTTCCAAGATTGATATGATCATCATCGCACATTCCCTATACTTTCGGGATTAGTGTAAAACCTAAATAAATGTTATTTGGCATTTGCGTTGAGCATGAATATGATTTGATCATATTTGTTGCAATACGGTTATTCATTTAAAGTCATAGAATAATTGTTATTCTGTTTACATGAATAAAACCTTCGATGGTCATACACCCAATGAAAATAGTTTGTTGGATCTCGATCGTGGTGATACACATATTCATAATATTGAAGCCAAAAGATGCATGGTTAATAATGATAGTGCAACTTATTTGTGGCACTGCCGTTTAGGTCATAATGGTGTAAAGCGCATGAAGAAACTCCATAGTGATGGACTTTTTGGAATCACTTGATTATGAATCACTTGGTGCTTGCGAACCATGCCTCATGGGCAAGATGACTAAAACTCCGTTCTCCAGAACAATGGAGCGAGCAACAGATTTGTTGGAGATCATACATACAGATGTATGTGGACCAATGAGTGTTGAAGCTCGCGGCGGGTATCGTTATTTTCTGACCTTCACTGATGATTTGAGCAGATATGGGTATATCTACTTAATGAAGCACAAGTCTGAAACATTTGAAAAGTTCAAAGAATTTCAGAGTGAAGTGGAGAATCATCGTAACAAGAAAATAAGAGTTTCTACAATATGATCGTAGAGGTAAAATATTTGAGTTAGCGAGTTTGGCCTTCAGTAAAAACAATGTGAAATAGTTTCACTACTCACGCCACCTGGAACACCACAGTGTAATGGTGTGTCCGAACGTCATAACCGTAGTTTATTAGATATGGTACGATCGATGATGTCTCTTATCGATCTACCACTATCGTTTTGGGTTATGCATTAGAGACAGCTGCATTCACGTTAAATAAGGGCACCATCTAAATCCGTTGAGACGACGCCTTATGAACTGTGGTTTGGCAAGAAACCAAAGTTATTGTTTCTTAAAGTTTGGGGTCGCGATGCTTATGTGAAAAAACTTCAACCTGATAAGCTCGAACCCAAGTCGGAGAAATGTGTCTTCATAGGATACCCAAAGGAGACTATTGGGTACACCTTCTATCACAGATCCGAAGGCAAAATAGTCATTGCTAAGAATGGATCCTTTCTAGAGAAAGAGTTTCTCTCGAAAGAAGTGAGTGGGAGGAAAGTTGAACTTGATGAGGTAATTGTACCTTCTCCCGAATTGGAAAGTAGTACATCACTGAAACTAGTTCCAGTGATTCCTACACCAATTAGTGAGGAAGCTAATGATGATGATCATGAAACTTCAGATCAAGTTTCTGCTGAACTTCGTAGATCAACCAGAGTTCGTTCCGCACCAGAGTGGTACGGCAACCCAGTTCTGGAAGTCATGTTACTAGACCATGATGAACCTACGAACTATGAGGAAGTGATGATGAGCCCAGATTCCGCAAAATGGCTTGAGGCCATGAAATCTGAGATGGAATCCATGTATGAGAACAAAGTGTGGACTTTGGTTGACTTGCCCGATGATCGGCAAGCCATCGAAAATAAATGGATCTTCAAGAGGAAGACCGACGCTGACGGTAATGTTATTGTTTACAAAGCTCGACTTGTTGCGAAAGGTTTTCGACAAGTTCAAGGTGTTGACGACGATGAGATTTTCTCACTCGTAGCGATGCTTCAGTCTGTCCGAATCATGTTAGCAATTGCCACATTTTATGAAATCTGGCAAATGGATAACAAAACTGCGTTCTTTAATGGATTTATTAAAGAAGAGTTGTATATGATGCAACCAGAAGGTTTTGTCAATCCTAAAGGTGCTAACAAAATGTGTAAGCTCCAGCGATCCATCTATGGACTGGTGCAAGCATCTCGGAGTAGGAATATACGCTTTGATAAGTTGATCAAAGCATATAGATTTATACAGACTTGTGGTGAAGCCTGTATTTACAAGAAGTGAGTGGGAGCACTACAACCTTTCTGATAAGTATATGTGAATGACATATTGTCGATCGGAAATGATGTAGAATTTTCTGGAAAGCATAAAGGAGTGTTTGAAAGGAGTTTTTCAAAGAAAGACCTTGGTGAAGCTGCTTACATATTGGGCATCAAGATCTATAGAGATAGATCAAGACGCTTGATAAGACTTTCGATGAGTACATACCTTGATAAGATTTTGAAGTTGTTCAAAATGGATCAGTCAAAGAAGGAGTTCTTGCCTGACTTGTAAGGTGTGAAGTTGAGTAAGACTCAAAGCCAGACCACGGCAGAAAAATATAAAGAGAATGAAAGTCATTCCCTATGCCTCAGCCATAGGTTCTATAAAGTATGCCATGCTGTGTACCAAACATGTTGTGTACCTTGCCATGAGTTTGTCAAGGGGGTACAATAGTGATCCAGGAGTAGATCACTGTACAACAGTCAAAATTATCCTTAGTAACTGGATGACTAAGGAAATGTTTCTCGATTATGGAGGTGATAAAGAGTTCGTCGTAAAGGGTTACGCCGATGCAGCTTTGACACTAAATCCAGATGACTCTAAGTATCAATCTGGATGCATATTGAAAGTGGGAGCAATTGGCTAGAGTAGCTCTATGCAGAGCATTGTAGACATAGAAATTTGCGAAATACATACGGATCTGAATGTGACAGACCCGTTGACTAAACTTCTCTCACAAGCAAAACATGATCACACCTTATTACTCTTGGGTATTAATCACATAGCGATGTGAACTAGATTATTGACTCTAGTAAACCCTTTGGGTGTTGGTCACATGGAGATGTGAACTATGGGTGTTATTCACATAACGATGTGAACTATCGGTATTAAATCACATGGCGATGTGAGCTAGATTATTGACTCTAGTGCAAGTGGGAGACTGAAGGAAATATGCCCTAGAGGCAATAATAAAGTTGTTATTTATATTTCCTTATATCATGATAAATGTTTATTATTCATGCTAGAATTGTATTAACCGGAAACTTAGTACATGTGTGAATACATAGACAAAACGGAGTGTCCCTAGTATGCCTCTACTAGACTAGCTCATTGATCAAAGATGGTTATGTTTCCTAACCATAGACATGAGTTGTCATTTGATTAACGGGATCACATCATTAGGAGAATGATGTGATGGACAAGACCCATCCGTTAGCATAGCACTATGATCGTTTAGTTTTACTGCTATTGCTTTCTTCATGACTTATACATGTTCCTATGACTATGAGATTATGCAACTCCCGAATACCGTAGGAACACCTTGTGTGCTATCAAACGTCACAACGTAACTGGGTGATCATAAAGATGCTCTACAGGTGTCTCCGAAAGTATTCGTGGTGTTGGCATAGATCAAGATTAGGATTTGTCACTCCGAGTGTCGGAGAGGTATCTCTGGGCCCTCTCGGTAACACACATCACAATAAGCCTTGCGAGCAAAAGACTAATGAGTTAGTCACGAGATGATGTGTTACGGAACGAGTAAAGAGACTTGCCGGTAACGAGATTGAACTAGGTATGGAGATACCGACGATCGAATCTCGGGCAAGTAACATACCGATGACAAAAGGAACAACGTATGTTGTTATGCGGTTTGACCGATAAAAGATCTTCGTAGAATATGTAGGAGCCAATATGAACATCCAGGTTCCGCTATTGGTTATTGACCGGAGATGAGTCTCGGTCATGTCTACAAAGTTCTCGAACCCGTAGGGTCCGCACGCTTAACGTTTGATGACGATCGGTATTATGAGTTTATGAGTTTTGATGTACCGAAGGTAGTTTGGAGTCCCGGATGAGATCACGGACATGACGAGGAGTCTCGGAATGTCCGAGACATAAAGATTGATATATTGGACGACTATATTCGGACACCGGAAGTGTTTCGGAAAAGTTTCGGATTTAACTGGATTGCCGGAGGGGATTACCGGAACCCCCTACGAGGGGGGATGGTCCATAGTGGGCCTTGAGGAAAGGAGAGAGGCAGCCCATAGAGGCTGGCCGGCGCCCCACCAGGGGATCCTAGTTGGACTAGGATTGGGGGGCGCCACCTCTCCTTCTCTTTCTTTTTCCCTCTCTTCCTTCTTGGTGGACTCCTACTAGGAATAGGATTGCAATCCTATTCCTAGTAGGATTGCCCTAGCCGCACCATAGGAGGCCGGCCGGCCCTCCTCCCTTTCTCCTTTATATACGGGGGTAGGGGGGCACCCAAAGACACACAAGTTGAATTGTTCCAGCCGTGTGCGGTGCCCCCCTCCACAGAAACACACCTCGGTCATACCGTCGCAGTGCTTAGGCGAAGCACTGCGTCAGTGAATACATCATATCCGTCACCACGCCGTCGTGCTGACGAAACTCTCCCATGAAGCTCAACTGGATCAAGAGCTCGTGGGACGTCATCAAGCTGAACGTGTGCTGAACGCGGAGGTGCCGTACGTTCGGTGCTTGATCGGTTGAATCGTGAAGAAGTTCGACTACATCAACCGCGTCACTTGACGCTTCCGCTCCCGGTCTACGAGGGTACGTAGGCACACTCTTCCCTCTCGTTGCTATGCATCTGGTAGATAGATCTTGCGTGATCGTAGGAAAATTTTAAAATACTACGTTCCCCAACATACACACCTCAGCAGAATGGCATCGTAGAGCGCAAGAACAGAACCCTAATTGAGATGGCTCGAACGAAGCTCGATGAATACAAGACACCAAGAAAGTTCTGGCCCAAAGCTATTGATACTGCATGCCATATCGTCAACCGTGTTTATCTTCACAAGCTTCTGAAGAAAACGTCCTATGAACCACTTACTGGCAAGAAGCCAAATGTCAGTTACTTCAAGGTATTTGGAGCTAGGTGCTGGATCAAGGATCCACATCACAAATCGAAGTTTGCACCAAAAGCACATGAAGGTTTCATGCTCGGCTACGGAATGGACTCACACTCCTACAGAGTCTTCAACATCTTTCTCTATAAAGTAGTTGAAACTGTGGATGTGCGGTTTGATGAAACGAATGGCTCACAAAGAGAGTTCCTGCCAAATGTACTGGATGAAGCTCCACCCAGTGAATCTATCAAGCTAATGGGAACATGTGAAATCATGCCTTCTAAAGCACAGCCTGACGAGGAACTCATCATTTCTGCTCCAAATCAACCTGAAGACAATGCTCAGCCTGAAGACAATCCTCCTGATGATGACAAGGACCATCAAGAGCAAAATCTTCGTCTAGCTCATCCTCGTGTTGCAAATGAAGTACAAGTTGAGAAGATAATTGACAGCATAAATGCACCTGGTCCACTCACTCGTTCAAGAGCAACACAACTAGCAAATTTCTGTGGGCACTTTGCATTTGTCTCAATATCTGAACCCAAGAAAGTTGCTGAAGCCTTCATGGAACCTGAATGGATTCAAGCTATGCAAGAAGAGCTTCAACAGTTTGAGCTGAACAACGTATGTGAACTTGTCAAGCGTCCTGACCCCCGCAAGCACAACATAATAGGCACAAAATGGATATATCGCAACAAGCAAGATGAGCATGGTCAAGTTGTCAGAAACAAAGCTCGTCTCGTTGCCCAAGGATACACTCAAGTTGAAGGGATTGACTTCGATGAAACATTTGCTCCTGTGGCTAGGCTTGAAGCTATTCGCATACTACTAGCCTATGCAAATCATCACAATATCCTTCTATATCAAATGGATGTGAAGAGTGCTTTTCTCAATGGAAAGATTGAAGAAGAAGTGTATGTTGCACAACCACCTGGCTTTGAAGATCCAAAACATCCTGATATGGTATACAAGCTCAACAAGGCACTGTATGGCCTCAAACAAGCCCCTCATGCTTGGTATGACACCCTCAAAGACTTCCTGAAGAGCAAAGGCTTCAAACCTGGTTCCCTGGATCCCACACTCTTCACGAAGACATATGATGGTGAACTGTTTGTTTGCCAAATCTATGTGGACGACATTATCTTCGGCTGCACTGACAAAAGATATAGTGATGAGTTCGGTCACATGATGCAGGAGCAATATCAGATGTCAATGATGGGTGAGCTGAAGTTCTTCCTTGGTATTCAAATTCGTCAGCAAAGCAACGGCATCTTCATATCTCAAGAAAAATACCTCAAAGATTGCCTGAAGAAGTTTGGTATGCAAGACTGCAAATGATACACGACGCCTATGCCAACTAAAAGTCATCCGAGTGCCGACGCCAATGGTAACGACTTCGATCAAAAGGTATACCGCTCCATGATTGGTTCTTTACTTTATTTATGTGCATCTAGGCCATATATTATGCTTAGTGTTTGCATGTGTGCTCGATACCAAGCGGCACCAAAGGAGTCGCATCACTTAGCTGTGAAGCGAATTCTTCGATATTTGGCTTACACCCCAACACTAGGATTATGGTATCCAAAGGGCTCAGAGTTTGATCTAGTTGGATTCTCAGATGCTGATTATGCTGGTGACAAAGTTGATCGCAAGTCTACATCAGGCACATGTCACTTTCTGGGACGACCACTTGTCTGTTGGTCTTCAAAGCAGCAGAACCGTGTATCACTCTCCACTGCTGAATCTGAATACATTGCTGCTGGATCTTGCTGCGCTCAGCTTCTCTAGATGAAGCAAACTCTCAAGGACTATGGTGTTCATCTGAAGCATGTGCCACTCTATTGCGACAATGAAAGCGCCTTCAAGATTGCCAACAACCCGGTTCAGCACTCGAAGACAAAGCACATTGAAATTCATCAGCACTTTCTCAGAGATCATGTCATGAAGGAAGATATTGATATCATACACGTCAACAGTGAAGAGCAACTGTCAGATATCTTCACAAAGCCCTTGGATGAGAAAAGGTTTTGCAAGTTGCGGTGTGAGCTAAATATCTTAGAATCCTCAAATGTCCTATAATCAGGCACACATCCTAACACTTATGCATGTTCATGACTTAGATGTGCAACACACAAAGTAAAGTATGTCTTCAATCATTGAAGACTTACACTCTGAGTGTGAATACATCAACGTGGAATTTGACTTCGGAGCGCCACGATAATTGTGCGCCGTGTCTGGGTCTAATACTTCCTATACGGTGGGTAACGCCACCACCAAATCTTTGTTTGAAGTGTTTCTCTTGGCGTTACATTTGCAAAGTCTTCGCATTTTGTTTATCTTCATATAGGACATAGATAGACTTGTGTTCTGTCCTCTACAGCATTCACTTATAGCTATGTCTTCTTATTTGAATCTTTTGAACTAAGTGAATGTGATCGGACCCTAACCTATCTATGCTTTCTCACCTCAAACTCTATCTATCCAAATCACATGCATTCTGTTGGAACCGTCGAATGTCTTCTCTGCGTCCTTGTCAGCAGAAGATACAGAGACAAACTTTAAATCTGTTTTTAATGCTCAATACTTTATGCCTGAAACCCGGAGAAGCCGGAACGACCACCCCGACAGTCCACGCATGCGTGGGATCGTGGGACAACTCCCAATGTGTTACATGTCCGCCACGTGTCCCTCAGATGTGAACCACCAGGGGCACCTGCGTAATTGCGCTGTGCTGTCTCCCGTCCTTATAAATGCACGTCCCATCACGATCAAAAAACTCTTCTACCACCTCTCCACCTCGACCAACCCTAGCGCCTCCGCTAGCTCTCGACGACGCCGGCGACGAAGCGCTTCGCTGCCGCGACCTCGTCGACGCCGTCTTCACGCCGGCCGCGAACATCGTCTTCTCCGTCGCCGCCGTAGGTGTCCTCCGTCGCCAAGTTAGGGCACGGAAGATCGAACTGCTCGGCATCCACTTCTTCTTCTTCTAGCAGTTCATCGTGTGGTAAATTAAAACTCTCTTTTTACCATCTTCTTGATCCAATAGATTCATCCTCTTTACCATAAGAAGTTTCTGTCTTCACATATTTGGATCTATCCTATCTGCATCTCATATTTTGCCTAGTACATTCACATATGCTTCACACATAGCTAGATTCCTCACTTGTACCTATTCTTGGATTCGTACAAATTTGGAACCAACTCTCAACATAAAAGTGAATGTCTTCGCGCTATGAGGTCAATGCCTTCTAAACTGATTTATCTTCAAAATCTTCTGAGAATGCATATGACCTCTTCCCCTTCCCTCGCATCTCTAATGCTGTCACAGGTACATGTCCGTGGGAGAATCCCTTGGTTCTCATAGTCTGCATTCATTTGCAAAATTCTTGCAGCGTCGCATTCATTCTCCCGAAGCCAGTTCATGTCTGACCAGCAGACGGAAGCTTTTGACAGTGTTGAAGCCTTTCAAGTTGAACCCAATGGCTACTGAGAAGTCTGCTAGGAAGGGTGGCAGACAGCGCCGTGGCAACACCTCCAAAGATTTGCCTCCTGACCTCATTGAGATGTACAAAACTGATCCAGAGGAGGACTATAATCACATGAAGACTCGAATCCAATGGATTCGAAGATATTGGTCAGAACAGTGGTTCAAGTACAGGTTTGTGACCCAAGAGTATGCTGAGAAGAATGCTATCAAGCGACCATGGGGAGACATTCTGTACAAGAATCTTCCACCCAGGACCCAAGCTGAAGCCATTGCTCAAGGCTTCTATCCTTGCATGGTACGCGGGCCACAACTAGCAGATGCCGACCCATCATCACTGCTATGGTGTCGCGACGACAATCTGTTCAAGCGCAATCTTCAGTATGCCAAGAACTCGGCCAAGGAAAACAAGAAGACTTGGAGATTAGACTTCAATCCTGGCCCCTCTGCGCCTCGTGCCGATGGCACACGCGAAGTTGAACCAAACCTTGTTGGGCCCTTCTACAACCTAGAAGTTCTCATCAGTCATATAAGGGTTCAAGGGGCGGATGTGGATCAACCTGCAGACGACGCTGACTCTGATGAAGCGCCTGCATCTCCGAAGCCAAAGAAGAAGAAGAAATCAAAGGCTTCGAAGACCACTCCACCAACTGCTTCGAGAGTGAAGCCTTTGGCCACTGCTCCACCTGCACCAAGTGTGCAATCTGAAGAGCACTCTTGCATATCCAAGAGCAAACAGCTAAGGAAGAAGCCCATGCACAACACCAGTCCAGCTCTGACTCCTGATGCTGTACTGAAGAACGCGAATGAAGCTATTGATCTATCAAGTGATGAAGATCTAGCTGATGACGCTCTTGAGCAATTGATCAAGAGCAAGCAAGATGCAGAAATCTTCAATGATTTGCCCCTCTTTGACGTGAAAGTATTGAACAACTTCATTGATGAGTGGTTTGACACCCCTAATCTCAGCTTTGATGATCTGCAACTTCCAGTTGGCCTAAGCGTCTCCTTCAATGGCGCCATTGCTTCTGAGCTAGCTCTTGCTCAGAGAATTGTTGAGCTGAAGCAAAAGATTGACTATGAAAAGGCTCAGTTCAAGAAGCACATGGCCAAGCTCAGCGTCGAAGATATCCAGAATTTCAAAGTGATGATGCATGAGCTCAAGGAAGCCTTTCACAAAAGGCGTGAAGAAGCTAAAGGTTCTCGTGAGCGCATCAAGGCCTTGGCTGCCAAGTGCGTCCAAGCTTACAATGAAGCTGAAAAGCGCAAGGCCCTTGGGCATCCTGGCATCGACCCCAGGATGGCTGCCAAGAAGAAGAAGCCAACTGTGGCCCCCGCTGAAGAATCAAGGCAGGAAGAACCTCGCATTGTCTTCCCTGCCAGCATGACAGGCACGAAGCCTAAGGTTCCCACAGTTGCTTCAGAGCTCAAAAAGACAAAAGGTGGCTGAAGCTGAAGCGCGCAAGCGCAAAACCAAGAACACCACTGATGAAGCTCCACCCACCATGAAGCGCAAAATGAAGAAGGTCCGGGCTGCTCCCACAGAGCCCCTTGTCATCGAGCCAATCTCTATTGCTCGTACTGCATCTGCACACCAAGAATGTCGCATGACTGTTCATGAGCCTGCTCCCACAGAGGCTACTGAAGACATTCCAGCTGTTGACCCCACCGCGGCTGAAGACATTGGTCCTCAAGACAATGTTGAAGATGATGAAGTTCTTCCTCAGATCGAGTATAATGTGGTATCATCGCCTGTTCTTACGAACAGCGAACGCATCAGCATTTTCGTCCATTGACGCCAATTGCTCAGGATGACTCTTGGGCTGATCACCCACAAGAATCACCAGCAACTCCCCCTACTCAAGTCACCAGTTCGGTGCTTGAAGACGAAGACTTTGAGGCCCAACCAACTCCATCTCCATAAGCGTCGCCAGCATTCCGCAGGCTTTGCAAAGGACCAAGGCCTCAAGTCGATCCTCCCAACGTTCCAGAAGGAGATGTGCACCAAACTGCTTCACAACAAGTGTTTCCTGAATCCTCTCCAACTGCGAACCTCCCTGAGTCTGAAGCCAAAGCGGCTGAAGATATTCCGGCTGCATCAGCCGATGAAGAACAACCAAGAGAAGAAGAAGCACGTGTAGTCACACCCCCTGTTCTCGAGGAGAACGTGTCCGACCCTCCAGCCCCTGAAGTGGAGGTTACAAATTCTGAGGCTGCCACCAACACCACCACTGAAGCCAATGACGTTGTCATGGCTAAAGCTAATGTGGCACCTGAAGCCAAGTGGTGCCTGAAGTGATGGCACCTGAAACAAATGCTGCACCTGATGCCACTCAGCAGCCCGAAGCCAATGCCACTGCTCCTGTTCCGCCTCCAAGGCCACACACCATTGAGCAAGCATACGACAAAGATGACCAGCTCATCTCTGTCAAATGGCCTATTCTGGTTCCTCCGCCTGCTGCTGGTCCACCTGCTACCGGTCCTCAATATGATTACCACGTCGAGCACATGCCTCAGGTTCAGAAGCCAAAGCCAAGACTGCCAAGGTTCCCAGGTACTGCCACTTCGTCAGGGTCCTTCAATGCTAATGGCTTCACTGCGCACAACACTTTCTTTGATAGTGCCAAGAACCCCTACTCAAAACCAAGTATTTCATCAGATAGGTTCTGGAGCCATCAACAGCGCAGTTATTATTCACGAGTACTCTATGATCAAGGGCGCATCTTCCCTCATTTTCGTCTTGACACTGAAGCCATTACTGGGCTGCCCTGTCTTGAGGAAGCTCTTGATTGCTTCTGTGATGCCGGCCTGCTGAACTTTGTGGCTGACAAAGAGCACTGGAATGAAGAGCTGCTTCTGCAATTCTATGCAACCCTCCACATTCGAGGTTACAACAGGGATTCGAAGACATGGATCCTTGAGTGGATGACAGGCAATGTCCATCATGAAGCCAAAGCCTTTGACCTCATTGAGCTAACTGGCCTGCCCACTCCAGGAGAACTATATGAACCTGGCTGTCAACTACACATCGAAGCTTTGGAGAGTATCTTTCATAAGCCCAAGCCCAACATGAGCCAAATGCTGAGCATGATGAAGCCTCTGCCGCTCGATGCTGAATACCCAAAAGAGTTCTTTGTTGAAGACCTTGAGTATCTGCCACGCACCATATATCATATCATTAGGCGAACTCTATGGCCTGTCAAAGGACACTCTTCATCAGCCAAACTTGAAGGCACAATGAAGACATTGGTCTTCTATATCTTCAATGGCATCAGCTTCAATGCTCAAGACTTCTTTATCAGGAAGTTGGATGTGTCGGGCTCTGATCTTTTTGGTCTCAAGTTCTACGCTCCATGGATTATGCGCCTCATCAAGCTTCATTCTGCTATCAACTATCAACCTTCTGCTCGCAACCATCACATTTTCTTGCCAGCGGTTGATATGTCAGCTGAAGCCATATACCAAGAGCCTGTTTATCTTCACAATGCTGATCACCAAAGCTTCACTCAGCCCATTGAAGGGGTTCCAGCAGTCTCTCGTGTTTATCCTCTGGCTGGCCATACTCGCTTACCTCGCCATGCAGGGACTGAAGCTACTGAGAGCACCATTTCCCAAAGGCCTCCAAAGCGATCTCGTGTTCTCAATGACCGAGAGCTTCTCGTTGCCTTACATCAGAAACAAGATAAGCATCACTACTGGCTGAAGCATCATATGCAAAGCCTCTTGGTGGACGTCAATCACATTCGCAACCTTGCCACCAAGAATGCATTTGTAGCTCATGAAACCTCTCGGAGGTCATGGAAGAGTTTGACTTTGCTGAGTGCTGAAGCAGATCTTCAAGACGATGGCTTCACAGAAAGATTCAAGTTTGACCACACTCCCCCAAGGAATGCTGTTTTGCGTCGAACTCCGTCTCTTGAAGACTCTGACTATTCCTCCTCCGCTGCAACGGTTGATGACAGAGGGATAGATGATCAAGATGATGCTACCTCACCACCTCCTCCTTCAGCGCGTGTCGACACTGCACCAACTACTTCTGCACCGCCAAACACCAACGTTGACCCTGCATCTTCTCCTGCTCCAACTGGGAACGAGTAGAGGCTCTATGTCTTCAAACCTTTTTGGTCCTTACTGACAAAAGGGGGATAAGCATATGAGTCGATAGTCTTCAAGCGGGTCCATATGGGCGGGTGCTTTATATTTTGCCTAGTGTTTACAACTCTTGCTTTTGCTACATTTGGTTCTTTGAGTTGTAACACTTAAACTTGATGGTCGTCTGCTACGTTTTCTGGTACTCTGTAATGCGATGATAAATTCCGCAAGAGCTACGATATATTCCGCACTTAGTCATTTTGTCCATTTCTCATTATGCATATCATTATATTCGAAATATCAATTGTGCATGATGAATTGTCTTCATAAGTTGAAGAGGATCTCCACAAGTACAACCTGCCATGTGCATTTGCATTCAAAATCAAATCAA
Source organism: Secale cereale (assembly GCA_902687465.1). Classification (NCBI taxonomy): domain Eukaryota; kingdom Viridiplantae; phylum Streptophyta; class Magnoliopsida; order Poales; family Poaceae; genus Secale; species Secale cereale. Next base: position 644,755,185 of record LR738714.1, on the reverse strand, counting down.
TTATATGCACATCTTCAGGGGGAGCCTTTTGCTACTTATGATGACAATACCTTTATCCTTTACAATTTCACATACTTTTATCCCCGTTGAAAACTTCAACCAGTTTGTCATCAATCACCAAAAAGGGGGAGATTGTAAGTGCATCTAGTGCCACCCCTAGTTGGTTTTGGAGTATTGACAACAAACTTGGTTGAGGGACTAATGTGTTTGTGAGAATTGGAGGATAACACAGGTAGTAGTCCCTCATTGATTAGGTTTACCTACCGGAGATGACCCCTAAAAATGTATGAAGACATTGACGACAATGGTGGTATATGAAGATAATCATATTGAAGACTATGACAAGAGAAGACATTGTGTGAAGACTATGGAGCGCGAAGACTTAGATGTTTCGTTGTTTCCTTTTCTTCTTTGTTGAGTCATAGGAACCACCGTACAGTTAAGTGGGGTTCAAGAGAACAAAGTCGGAGTGACTGGAGTGATGCTCAACCAAATCCTATGTCTTCGAGTGAAGACAATGAGAGCAAATCTTATCCAGAGCTGGATGAGTCAGCTTTACTTGTAGCCCAAGTATAGTTGCCGCGTGTGTTTAAAATCTAACCGTTGGAACACGTGTCAGTTCCTTAGTGACCCAGGGTAACTTCAGAGAAATCAGGTCGGGTTGCCCAGTGGCTATAAATAGCCCACCCCCTACACCATAAATTGGGGGCTGCTCAGAGTTATTACACGGCTTTTGTCCTTCGAGAGTAACCCACCTCCGAAGCATTTGAGAGAGAGAGATCATTGCGAGGACAAAGCCCAAACACTCAGAGCCAAAGAGTGTTAGGCATCACTGAAGTCTTTCTGTCTGTGTGACCTGAAGACTTGTTACACTTGATGTTGGGGAACGTAGCAGAATTCAATTAAATTTCCTACGCTTCACCAAGATCAATCTAAGGAGCCATCTAGCAACGAGCATAAAGGAGTGCATCTACATACCCTTTGTAGATCGCGAGCGGAAGCGTTCGATGAAACGTGGATGATGGAGTCGTACTCGTCGTGATCCCTATCACCGATGATCCCAGCGCCGAACGGACGGCACCTCCGCGTTCAACACACGTACGGTACATCGACGTATCCTCCTTCTTTATCCAGCAAGGGGGGAGGAGAGGTTGATGGAGATCCAGCAGCACGACGGCGTGGTGGTGGATGCAACGGGAAAAGCTGCAGGGCTTCGCCAAGATCCTGCGGGAGGAGGGAGAGGTGTAATGGGGGGGGGGGCAGAGGCGCCAGGGGCTGAGGTGCGGCTGCCCCCTCTCCCCCCACTATATATTGGGGCCAGGGGGGCGCCGGCCCTAGGAGATTGGATCTCCTAGGGGGGGCGGCGGCCAAGGGGGTGGCTTGCCCGCCAAGCCTAGGGGGCGCCCCCACCCCTAGGGTTCCCAACCCTAGGCGCACGGGGGAGGCCCAAGGCGGTGCGCCAGCCCACTAGGGGCTGGTCCCCCTCCCCCTACGGCCCATGGGGCCCTCCGGGATGGGTGGCCCCACCCGGTGGACACCCGGGACCCTTCCAGTGGTCCCGGTACACTACCGGTGACCCCCAGAACTCTCCCGATGGCCGAAACTGGACTTCCCATATATAATTCTTTACCTCCAGACCATTCCGGAACTCCTCGTGACGTCCGGGATCTCATCCGGGACTCCGAACAACATTCGGGTTACCGTGTGCATATATCTCTACAACCCTAGCGTCACCGAACCTGAAGTGTGTAGACCTTACGGGTTCGGGAGACACGTAGACATGACCGAGACGACTCTCCGGTCAATAACCAACAGCGGAATCTGGATACCCATGTTGGTTCACACGTGTTCCTCGATGTTCTCATCGGATGAACCACGATGTCAAGGATTCACTCAATCCCGTATGCATTTCTCTTTGTCCATTGGTACGGTACTTGCCTGAGATTCGATCGTCGGTATACCGATCCCTTGTTCAATCTCGTCATGGCAAGTCTCTTTACTCGTTCCGTAATCCATCATCCCGTGACTAACTCCTTAGTCACATTGAGCTCATTATGATGATGTCTTACCGAGTGGGCCCAGAGATACCTCTCCGTCATATGGAGTGACAAATCCCAGTCTCGGTTCGTGCCAACCCAACAGACACTTTCGGAGATACCCGTTGCGTACCTTTATAGCCACTCAGTTATGTTGTGGCATTTGGCACACCCAAAGTATTCCTACGGTATCCGGGAGTTGCACAACCTCATGGTCTAAGGAAAAGATACTTGACATTGGAAAAGCTTTAGCATTATGAATTACAACGATCTGGTGCTAGGCTTAGGATTGGGTCTTGTCCATCACATCATTCTCCTAATGATGTGATCCCATTATCAATGACATCCAATGTCCATGGTCAGGAAACCATGACCATCCATTGATCAACGAGCTAGTAACTAGAGGCTTACCAGGGACACATTGTGGTCTGTGTATTCACACATGTATCACTGTTTCCGTATAATACAATTCAAGCATGAATAACAGGCAATTATCATGAACAAGGAAATATAATAATAACCATTTTATTGTTGCCTCTAGGGCATATTTCCAACAGTCTCCCACTTGCATTAGAGTCAATAATCTAGTTACATTGTGATGAATCGAACACCCATAGAGTTCTGGTGTTGATCATGTTTTGCCCGTGGAAGAGGTTTAGTCAACGGATCTGCAACATTCAGATCCGTATGCACTTTACAAATATCCATGTCTCTATCTTGAACATAATTTCGGATGGAGTTGAAACGGCGCTTGATGTGCTTGGTCTTCATGTGAAACCTGGGCTCCTTGGCAATGGCAATAGCTCAAGTGTTGTCACAGAAGAGAGTCATCGGGCTTGACGCGCTTGGAATGACTCCTACGTCGGTGATGAACTCCTTCATCCAGACTCCTTCCTGCGCTGCTTCGCAAGCAGCTATGTACTCCGCTTCACATGTAGAATGTGCCACGACGCTCTGCTTGCAACTGCACCAGCTGACTGCTCCACCATTCAAAATATACACGTATCTGGTTTGTGACTTGGAGTCATCCAGATCTGTGTCGAAGCTAGCATCGACGTAACCCTTTACGACGAGCTCTTCGTCACCTCCATAAACGAGAAACATATCCTTAGTCCTTTTCAGGTACTTCAGGATGTTCTTGACCGCTGTCCAGTGTTCCATACCGGGATCACTTTGGTACCTCCCTACCAAACTTATGGCAAGGTTCACATCAGGTCTGGTACACATCATGGCATACATAATAGATCCTATGGCTGAGGCATAGGGGATGACACTCATCTTTTCTCTATCTTCTGCCGTGGTCGGAGACTGAGCCGTGCTCAATCTCATACCTTGCAATACAGGCAAGAACCCTTTCTTGGACTGATCCATATTGAACTTCTTCAATATCTTGTCAAGGTATGTGCTTTGTGAAAGACCAATGAGGCGTCTTGATCTATCTCTATAGATCTTGATGCCTAATATATAAGCAGCTTCTCCAAGGTCCTTCATTAAAAAACTCTTATTCAAGTAGGCCTTTATGCTCTCCAAGAATTCTATATCATTTCCCATCAGCAGTATGTCATCCACATATAATATGAGAAATTCTACATAGCTCCCACTCACTTTCTTGTAAATACAGGCTTCTCCCCAAGTCTGTATAAAACCAAACGCTTTGATCACATCATTAAAGCGAATATTCCAACTCCGGGATGCTTGCACCAGCCCGTAGATCGAGCGCTGGAGCTTGCATACCTTGTTAGCATTTTCAGGATCGACAAAACCTTACGGCTGCATCATATACAGTTCTTCCTTGAGGAAGCCATTAATGAATGCCGTTTTGACGTCCATTTCCCATATCTCATAATCATAGAATGCGGCAATTGCTAACATGATTTGGACATACTTCAACATCGCTACGGGAGAGAAAGTCTCGTCGTAGTTAATCCCTTGAACTTGTTGCTAGGCTTCTCGCCCCTCGTTGGTTACCCCAAGTGGAAGGTGTGAGATGTAGTGTTGCGGAAGTTTTTCCCTTGGCAAAGATACCAAGGATCGAATCCCCAGATACTCCTAGGTTCAACAAGAAGGTGTCAACTGCTAACGGTGCCAGATATTAGCAATCAACGTGGACCTGCACACAGATACAAATAACTTTGCTCCCAACGAGTACAGAGAGGTTGTCAATCCCTCCGGCCTTGTAGTTCACAAAGGATTAAACGCAAATGATAGTAGTGATAGATAATGTTTGCAATAGTAAATAATAGCGAAAAGTAAATAGCGGGTGTGATCAATGATGGTAATATGGACCGGAGTCTCATGATGTTCACTAGTGATGTCTCTCTCCCAAAAGACGATAAAACAGCTATGTGAGGTAAACGAATTACAGCTGGGCAATTGACAGGACCACGAACGCAAACCAATGCTGACTACATTGCAAGAAAGGTTGAGATTCAAAGCATGAGCGGTACGCCAAAGTAAGTAGACCGAAATCCATCAATATCTACTACTAATCATCCACCTTGAGATATCTATCCAGAACATCTCGCTGGTATTAAGTTGCGGGCCCCACCCATAGTGTAAACACAATGCAACAGACAACTGCATTAAAAGAACTTTGCGTAAAGTAAACAATCCTTGCACCCGCGGGCACAAGCACCGTTGTTTTCCCCCTTGTGGCAACAGCACATCCCCTAGACTCATGTTTCTGTCACTCAAACTAGTCATCGAGGGGCATGAACCCACAATCGAGCATAACGTTCCCTCTTGGAGTCACTACCTATTACTTGGCCAAAGCAATAAATAACAACGGAGAACATGCAAGAATTACTTATGAACATAAATATAAAAGAGGTAGATCAAATATATTACTCAAGCACAATCTGAACATAATCTCATAATCCATCGGATCCCAGCAAACTCATCATAGCAACAGCATAAGGATTACATATGTGCCTCGATCATGTAGGGCAGTTCACGAGGACTAATTAGTGAAGCACAAGAACGGGAGGAGAACATCACATAGCTACTGGTCATGGACTCATGGTCCAAGGGAGACTACTCACAACTCATCCGGGAGGCGTCCATGGTGGTGGAGAGGCTCCCGGTGGTGATCCTCCCCTCCGGCAGGGTGCCGGGAAGAGTTCTCCTGGTGCTCCCGACCTTGGAAGCGGCGGCGGTGGCAGAACAGAGATGAGATCGCGAAAAAGAGTTCTTGTTTCGAGGGTTTCTCGAGACGCTTTAAATATATGCCAAAGGGGGGCATCGGGGGAGCCTCAGGGGGCCCAGGCGCCCCCCCCGACGCGGCCCAGGGGGGGGGCGCTGCTAGGGCGCCTGGAGCCCTGGTGCCCCCCCCCCAAGCTGTCCTTCGGGCGCACGGTAGTTTCTGGAACGCTGATTTTTTATATAATTTTTCTGGATTTTTCCTGGCAGTTCTCGTAATGTGAAAACCTGAAATACAAAAACAGCCGAAAACAGAAACTGGCACTGGGGTGCACTGAGTTAATAGGTTAGTCCAAATATGATCAAAAGTGTATGGAAGTGTATAAATATCATAGCAATATCACCCAAAAGAGGCATGGAGCAAGCAGAAATTATAGATACGTTTTGGACGTATCAACATCCCCAAGCTTAATTCCTGCTCGTCCTCGAGTAGGTAAATGATAACAAGAATAATTTATGTGGTGACATGCTATTAACCATATAGGACTTTTTCATAGTCATATGACAAAAGCTTACTGAGATAATGAATCTGTAGTAATTAAGTTGCCTCATGAGAAAATCACAAAGAACTGAAAGTTATACAATATGATACTGAAACATCAAATAGATTTGCAATGAACATGATGTGCAAATATGATAAAGTGATATCTAGCTTGCCCCCTTAGTGATGCAAAACATAAATGCAGGGGCACCTCCAAGGTTTAAGTGATGACTAGATACAATGATTTCAGAATGAACGATATCACAATCATGCAAAAGACAATGCTACTTTGGAACAATGCACATTACACTAAGAATGACAATCATGCTCTCAGTAGTTGGTGCTTTTAAAAGAAGGTGGAGACTCAACATAAAAGTAAAAGAATGGCCCTTCACAGAGGGAAGCAGGGATTACTCATGTGCTAGAGCTTTTATTTTGAAAACATAGAAGCAATTTTGTCAACGGTAGTAGTACTTCATATGTGTTATGCATAAGACATCCTATAAGTTGCAAGCCTCATGCATCGAATACCAATAGTGCTCGCACCTTGTCCTAATTAGCTCGGATTTCCATGGATTGTCATTGCATTACATATGTTTCAACCAAGTGTCACAAAGGGGTACCTCTATGTCACCTGTACAAAGGTCCAAGGAGATAGACCGCATTTGATTTCTCATTTTTGATAGATCTCAACTTGAGGACATCCATACCGGGACAACATAGAAAATAGATAATGGACTCCTCTTTAATGCTTAAGCATATTCTCATAAGAGATTGAGGATTAATGTCCAAGCTAAAACTTCCACCATGATACATGGCTTTGGTTGGCGGCCCAATGTTCTTCTCTAACAATATGCATACTCAAACCATCATAGCAAATCACCCTTACTTCAGACAAGACGAACATGCATAGCAACTCACATGATATTCAACAAAAGTGTAACAGTTGATGGCGTCCCCAGAAACATGGATACCGCTCAGCAAGCAACTTATAAGAATTAAGATACATAAGCGACATATTCTTTACCACAATAGTTTTTAAGCTACTTTCCCATGAGCTATGTATTGCAAAGACAAGGAATTATTTTGAAGGTTTTAAAGGTAGCACATGTAAATTTACTTGGAGTGGCGGTGAAATACCACATATAGGTAGGTATGGTGGACTCATATGGCATAACTGGTTTAAAAGGATGTGGATGCACAAGCAGTCAGTCCGCTTAGTACAGGTGGAGGTTAGCAAAAGACTGGGAGCGACCAACTAAGAGAGCAATGACGGTCATAATCATGCAGAGCGACAAAGCAACATTGAATCAGGCATGGAAGTTATATCGCTACTCAGAAATAAAAGATCATCAAGGCTTGACAGACTTTCTTTACAGTCTTAAATATGCGTGAGCATACGCCAAGTCAATCAAAATAAATTCTTGAGAGAAGATATTACTAAACCATACCACATCATTGGCAAACAAATCATGTTGGTACTCCAATAACACATTGGGAATCCCCCAGCTATTTGAGACTAACCATAAGAAAACATGAACTACTAAGCGCCATTATGCACGTAGCATCTTTATCATAGACATATTAACCACTGCAACGGAAGCAAACTCTCTTAATGAGATAAGCATGATAATTAAAGAGAGTTCAAGCAACCAACTAAACACAAGCTCTTTAAAAAGATAAGCATGAATACTAAGAGCAGAGCATGATAGTAGCTATTAAAAGGCAAAGAACACACACAGCAAAGATAGTCATGAAAATTCTATGTTATGTTCTAGGTAGAAGTGGAGCGTGTTTCTCTCCCACATAAAGAAAGCTGAGTCCCGACTCGTTATGAAAAACTAAAAAGAAAACTAAAAACAAGACGCTCCAAGCATAGCACATAACACATGAAGTGATTAAAATATAGTGGAACGAAAGACGAACTTATAATGTTGATGGAGAAGGGGATGCACGGGGGCATCCCCAAGCTTAGACGCTTGAGTCTCCTTGAATATTTCTTGGGGGTGCATGGGGGCATCCCCAAGCTTGAGCGCTTGACACTCCTGAATCTTTTTATCATCTTCCCTCGCACACTTGAAAACTCCCTTCATACATAACTCATCATAATCTGATTAGCGAGGTTAGTACCTATAATAAAATAATTGTACCTTGCTGGAAATAAATATATTCTTGAAGGTATACTGTTTCTCAAGAATGCCAAAAGGTTTTTGAAAAGAAAAAGCAAGCTCTTGGTTTGCAAAATGAAGGAAAGGCAAAACAGGACAGAATCTGTGAAAAACAGAACCGCAGGTAGTAATTGATTTGTTCGGGGCACTTCTGCAACTCTAATAAAAAAAACTCAGAACAGACGCACGAAAGACAATTATATAGAGAACGCTGTCGAAACAATGCAGACCAAAAAGATGATCTGGTGATTTTATACGAATTTTTCTATCCAAGGACAGAATCTGTTTCCTGGACAGCACCTCACAACTTTTGAACTTTCTAGCAATCAGAGGCTATACTTGGCACAAAATTAAAAAGCAAAGATACAATGATGATGCTACTGTAGTAAACAACATCAAGACACAACAAAAGCAAAATAAAAATTTAAGAGTAAAAGAATAGCTAGCCCGTACAACGGACTCAAAAGGTAACTTGATCTTCTTTCGAGGGAAGTGTTCCATCCCTTTCTTGAGAGGAAACTGAAATTTTATATTACCCTCTTTCATGTCAATGATAGCACCAACGGTGCGTAAAAAGGGACGTCCCAAAATAATTGGACACGAAGGATCACATTCAATATCCATAATAGTGAAATCAACGGGAACATAATTGTAATTGACAATGATAAGAACATCGTCGATCCTCCCCAAAGGTTTCTTTATGGAAGAATCAACGAGACGAACACCAAAAGAACAAGAATCATAAGGTTTCAATTTAAGCATATCATATATTCTTTTGGGCATAACAAAGGTACTAGCTCCAACATCACATAATGCATAGCAAGAGAAGTCATTCAACTTAATTTTTATCATAGGATCCCAACCATCTTCTAGCTTTCTAGGTATGGAGGCTTCTACTCTAAGTTTCTCCTCCCTAGCTTTGATGAGAGCATTAGTGATATGCTCTGTGAAGGCAAGGTTAAGCGTGCTAGTGCGGGGATCTCTAGACATCTTGTGAAGGAAATCAATAACTTCGGTAAGAGTGCAATTATCAAAATCAAGATCACTAGCATCAAGTAAAGTGGTAGTGGTGTCCTTAAGGTTCACTTGTTTGGTAGTTTCTATAGTCATAGCATCACCATTAATAGGTCCATCGGGACCAGGAGTACATTGGGTGCTAAGAGTTTGGATATCCTCAACAACTTGGATAGTAGCAACGGTGTGGTGGGTAGGAAGGCTCTTAATTATATCTTCTTCCTCCCTTTCTCTAGCCCATCTTTCTTTAAGTTTAGCCATCATCCTAATGTTTTCATTAATTTGCACTTGAATAGCATTCATAGGAGTGACCTTCCTCTCCTCAAGAGGAGAAGTTTTAATTTTAAGCAACTCTATCTCATTGGCTAAATGGTCTACCTTAAAAGAGAGATCATCTAGTTTATGCAGTTTTTCTTCTACACTCTTATTAAAGGCTTTTTGGGTAGTGATGAAATCTTTAAGCATAATCTCTAGTTCAGTATTGGAGTTCTTGGTGCGAGGATAAGCATTGTTGTTCCCGTAAGAGTTAGAGGGGAACGGTCTAGGATTGTTACCAAAATTACTCCTATAAGCATCGTTATTAAAATTGTTTCTAGAGATAAAGTTCACATCTACTTGTTCTTGAGCAATCAAAGAATTTAAAGGAACATCACGAGGATCAACAGAAGATTGCTTAGAAAGTAGAGACATGATTAAGTCAACTTTTTCATTTAAGGAGGAAATCTCCTCGACAGAGGTTACCTTCCTACCTGTTGTAGCGCGTTCGGTGTGCCATTGGGAATAGTTGGTCATCATCTCATCGAGAAGCCTTGTGGCAGCACCAAGTGTAGTTGACATAAAGGTTCCTCCCGCGGCTGAATCTAACAAGTTCCGCGAGGTAAAGTTCAAGCCTGCATAAAAAGTTTGGATAACCATCCAAGTAGTCAAACCATGAGTAGGGCAGTTCTTGATAAGAGATTTCATACGTTCCCAAGCTTGGGCAACGTGTTCATTATCCAATTGTTTAAAATTCATTATGTTACTTCTTAGTTGGATAATTTTAGCAGGTGGATAGTATTTTCCAATAAAAGCATCTTTGCACTTGTCCCATGAATCTATGCTATTTCTAGGCAAAGACTGAAACCAAATTTTAGCTCCTCCTCTCAAGGAGAAAGGAAAAAGCTTAAGCTTAACAATATTACCATCTATTTCTTGGTACTTTTGCATATCACAAAGTTCAACAAAGTTGTTCAAGTGTAAAGCAGCATCATCTCCAGCACCGGAGAATTGATCTCTCATGACTAGGTTCAGTAAAGCAGGTTTAATTTCATACGAAGGTGCTGAAGTGGCAGGTGTAGTGACAGGTGTGCTGATAAAGTCATCGTTGTTGTGACTAGTGAAGTCACACAACTTGGTGTTCTCGGTGGAACCCATAGTAGCAAGCAAGCAAGATAACTATTTTTGTGATTTTCGATAAAAAGGTACTAAAGCAAAAACTAAAAGGTAAACTAACAAGACTAAAAGCAAAGGTAAAAGATAGCGTGCAACTCCCCTATCTTGAATAGTGGAGTCCCCGGAAACGGCGCCAGAAAAACTCTTGCTAGGCTTCTCGCCCCTCGTTGGTTACCCCAAGTGGAAGGTGTGAGATGTAGTGTTGCGGATGTTTTTCCCTTGGCAAAGATACCAAGGATCGAATCCCCAGAGACTCCTAGGTTCAACAAGAAGGTGTCAACTGCTAACGGCGCCAGATATTAGCAATCAACGTGGACCTGCACACAGATACAAATAACTTTGCTCCCAACGAGTACAGAGAGGTTGTCAATCCCTCCGGCCTTGTAGTTCACAAAGGATTAAACGCAAATGATAGTAGTGATAGATAATGTTTGCAATAGTAAATAATAGCGAAAAGTAAATAGCGGGTGTGATCACTGATGGTAATATGGACCGGAGTCTCATGATGTTCACTAGTGATGTCTCTCTCCCAAAAGACGATAAAACATCTATGTGAGGTAAACGAATTACAGCTGGGCAATTGACAGGACCACGAACGCAAACCAATGCTGACTACATTGCAAGAAAGGTTGAGGTTCAAAGCATGAGCGGTACGCCAAAGTAAGTAGACCGAAATCCATCAATATCTACTACTAATCATCCACCTTGAGATATCTATCCAGAACATCTAGCTGGTATTAAGTTGCGAGCCCCACCCATAGTGTAAACTCAATGCAACAGACAACTACATTAAAAGAACTTTGCGTAAAGTAAACAATCCTTGCACCCGCGGGCACAAGCACCATTGTTTTCCCCTTTGTGGCAACAGCACATCCCCTAGACTCATGTTTCTGTCACTCAAACTAGTCATCGAGGGGCATGAACCCACAATCGAGCATAACGTTCCCTCTTGGAGTCACTACCTATTACTTGGCCAAAGCAATAAATAACAACGGAGAACATGCAAGAATTACTTATGAACATAAATATAAAAGAGGTAGATCAAATATATTACTCAAGCACAATCTGAACATAATCTCATAATCCATTGGATCCCAGCAAACTCATCATAGCAACAGCATAAGGATTACATATGTGCCTCGATCATGTAGGGCAGCTCACGAGGACTAATTAGTGAAGCACAAGAATGGGAGGAGAACATCACATAGCTACTGGTCATGGACTCATGGTCCAAGGGAGACTACTCACAACTCATCCGGGAGGCGTCCATGGTGGTGGAGAGGCTCCCGGTGGTGATCCTCCCCTCCGGCAGGGTGCCGGGAAGAGTTCTCCTGGTGCTCCCGATCTTGGAAGCGGCGGCGGCGGCGGAACAGAGATGAGATCGCGAAAAAGAGTTCCTGTTTCGAGGGTTTCTCGAGACGCTTTAAATATATGCCAAAGGGGGGCATCGGGGGAGCCTCGGGGGGCCAAGGCGCCCCCCCGACGCGGCCCAGGGGTGGCGCGCCGCCAGGGCGCCTGGAGCCCTGGTGCCCCCCCCCAGGTTGTCCTTCGGGCGCACGGTAGTTTCTGGAACGTTGATTTTTTATATAATTTTTCTGGATTTTTCCTGGCAGTTCTCGTAATGTGAAAACCTGAAATACAAAAACAGCCGAAAACAGAAACTGGCACTGGGGTGCACTGAGTTAATAGGTTAGTCCAAATATGATCAAAAGTGTATGGAAGTGTATAAATATCATAGCAATATCACCCAAAAGAGGCATGGAGCAAGCAGAAATTATAGATACGTTTTGGACGTATCACTTGTCGATAACCATTAGCGACAAGCCGAGCCTTATAGATGGTCACATTACCATCCGCGTCTGTCTTCTTCTTAAATATCCATTTATTTTCTATGGCGTGCCGATCATCGGGCAAGTCCACCAAAGTCCATACTTTGTTTTCATACATGGATCCTATCTCGGATTTCATGGTTCAAGCCATTTGTTAGAATCCGGGCCCGCCATCGCTTCTTCATAGTTTGAAGGTTCACCGTTGTCTAACAACATGATTTCCATGACAGGGTTGCCGTACCACTCTGGTGCGGAACGTGTCCTTGTGGACCTTCTAAGTTCAGTAGTAACTTGATCTGTATCTTCATGATCATCATCATTAACTTCCTCCCTTATCGGTGCAGGCACCTCAGGAACAATTTCCCGTGATGCGCTACTTTCCGGTTCGGGAGGGGTGACTGTCACCTCATCAAGTTCTACTTTCCTCCCACTCACTTCTTTCGAGAGAAACTCTTCTCCAGAAAGGATCCATTCTTGGCAACGAAAACCTTGCCTTCGGATCTGAGGTAGAAGGTGTACCCAATCGTTTCCTTTGGGTATCCTATGAAGACGCATTTTTCCGATTTGGGTTCGAGCTTTTCAGGTTGAAGTTTCTTGACATAAGCATCGCAACCCCAAACTTTTAGAAACGACAGCTTATGTTTCTTGCCAAACCAAAGTTCATACGGTGTCGTCTCAACAGATTTTGATGGAGCCCTATTTAAAGTGAATGCGGCAGTCTCTAAAGCATAACCCCAAAAAGATAGCGGTAAGTCGGTGAGAGACATCATAGATCGCACCATGTCCAACAGAGTATGATTTCGACGTTCGGACACACCATTACGCTGAGGTGTTCTGGGCGGTGTCAATTGTGAAATAATTCCACAGTTCCTTAGGTGCGTGCCAAATTCGTGACTTAAATATTCACCCCCACGATCCGATCGTAAGAACTTTATTTTTCTGTCACGTTGATTCTCGACCTCATTCTGAAATTCCTTGAACTTTTAAAAGGTCTCAGACTTGTGTTTCATCAAGTAGACATACCCTTATCTACTCAAGTCATCTGTGAAGGTGAGAACATAACGATAGCCTCCGCGAGCTTCAACACTCATTGGACCGCACACATCGGTATGTATGATTTCCAATAAGTTGGTCGCTCGCTCCATTGTTCCATAGAACGGAGTCTTGGTCATCTTGCCTAAGAGGCATGGTTCGCACGTGTCAAATGATTCATAATCAAGAGACTCTAGAAGTCCATCTGCATGGAGCTTCTTCATACGTTTGACACCAATATGACCAAGGCGGCAATGCCACAAGTATGTGGGACTATCATTATCAACTTTACATCTTCTGGCATTCACACTATGAATATGTGTAACATCACGTACGAGATTCATCAAAAATAAACCATTGACCAGCGGGGCATGACCATAAAACATATCTCTCATATAAATAGAACAACCATTATTCTCGGATTTAAATGAGTAGCCATCTCGCAACAAACGAGATCCAGATACAATGTTCATGCTCAAAGCTGGTACTAAATAACAATTATAAAGGATTAAAACTAATCCCGAGGGTAGATGTAGAGGTAGTGTGCCGACGGTGATCACATCGACCTTGGAACCATTCCCGACGCGCATCGTCACCTCGTCCTTCGCCAGTCTTCGCTTATTCCGCAGCTCCTGCTTTGAGTTACAAATGTGAGCAACTGCACCGGTATCAAATACCCAGGAGATACTACGAGCGCTGGTAAGGTACACATCAATAACATGCATATCATATATACCTTTGACGTCGCCGGCCTTCTTATCCGCTAAGTATTTGGGACAGTTCCGCTTCTAGTGACCCGTTCCCTTGCAATAAAAGCACTCTGTCTCAGGCTTGGGTCCATTCTTTGGCTTCTTCCCGGAAACTGGCTTACCGGGCGCGGCAACTCCTTTGCCGTCCTTCTTGAAGTTCTTCTTGTTGGGGAACGTAGTATTTTAAAAATTTCCTACGATCATGCAAGATCTATCTACCAGATGCATAGCAACGAGAGGGAAGAGTGTGTCTACGTACCCTCGTAGACCGGAAGCGGAAGCGTCAAGTGACGCGGTTGATGTAGTCGAACTTCTTCGCGATTCAACCGATTAAGCACCGAATGTACGGCACCTCCGCGTTCAGCACACGTTCAGCTTGATGACGTCCCACGAGCTCTTGATCCAGTTGAGCTTCACGGGAGAGTTTCGTCAGCACGACGGCGTGGGGACGGATATGATGTATTCACTGGTGCAGGTCTTCGCCTAAGCACCGCGACGGTATGACCGAGGTGTGTTTCTGTGGAGGGGGGCACCGCACACGGCTGGAACAATTCAACTTGTGTGTCTTTGGGTGCCCCCCTGCCCCCGTATATAAATGAGCAAGGGGGGAGGCCGGCCGGCCCTTCTATGGTGCGGCTAGGGGTGCAATCCTACTAGGAATAGGATTGCAATCCTATTCCTAGTAGGAACTACCAAAGAAGGAAGAGAGGGAAAGGAAAAGAGGGAGAGGTGGCGCCCCCCAATCCTAGTCCAACTAGGAACCCTAGGTGGGGCGCCGGCCAGCCCCTATGGGCTGCCTCTCTCTTTTCCATAAGGCCCACTATGGACCATCCCCCTTCGTAGGGGGTTCCGGTAACCCCCTCCGGCAATCCCGTTAAATCCGAAACTTTTCCGGAACACTTCCGGTGTCCGAATATAGTCGTCCAATATATCAATCTTTATGTCTCGGACATTCCGAGACTCCTCGTCATGTCCGTGATCTCATCCGGGACTCCGAACTACCTTCGGTACATCAAAACTCATAAACTCATAATACTGATCGTCATCAAACGTTAAGCGTGCGGACCCTACGGGTTCGAGAACTATGTAGACATGACCGAGACTCATCTCCGGTCAATAACCAATAGCGGAACCTGGATGCTCATATTGGCTCCTACATATTCTACGAAGATCTTTATCAGTCAAACCGCATAACAACATACGTTGTTCCTTTTGTCATCGGTATGTTACTTGCCCGAGATTCGATCGTCGGTATCTCTATACCTAGTTCAATCTCGTTACCGGCAAGTCTCTTTACTCGTTCCGTAACACATCATCTCGTGACTAACTCATTAGTCTTTTGCTTGCAAGGCTTATTATGATGTGTGTTACCGAGAGGGCCCAGAGATACCTCTCCGACACTCGGAGTGACAAATCCTAATCTTGATTTATGCCAACACCACGAATACTTTCGGAGACACCTGTAGAGCATCTTTATGATCACCCAGTTACGTTGTGACGTTTGATAGCACACAAGGTGTTCCTACGGTATTCGGGAGTTGCATAATCTCATAGTCATAGGAACATGTATAAGTCATGAAGAAAGCAATAGCAGTTAAACTAAACGATCATAGTGCTATGCTAACGGATGGGTCTTGTCCATCACATCATTCTTCTAATGATGTGATCCCGTTGATCAAATGACAACTCATGTCTATGGCTAGGAAACATAACCATCTTTGATCAATGAGCTAGTCTAGTAGAGGCATACTAGGGACATACTGTTTTGTCTATGTATTCACACATGTACTAAGTTTCCGGTTAATACAATTCTAGCATGAATAAAAGACATTTATCATGATATAAGGAAATACAAATAACAACTTTATTATTGCCTCTAGGGCATATTTCCTTCAGTCTCCCACTTGCACTAGAGTCAATAATCTAGCTCACATCGCCATGTGATTTAATACCGATAGTTCACATCGTTATGTGAATAACACCCATAGTTCACATCGCCATGTGACCAACACCCAAAGGGTTTACTAGAGTCAATAATCTAGTTCACATTGCTATGTGATTAATACCCAAGAGTAATAAGGTGTGATCATGTTTTGCTTGTGAGAGAAGTTTAGTCAACGGTTCTGTCACATTCAGATTCGTATGTATTTCGCAAATTTCTATGTCTACAATGCTCTGTATAGAGCTACTCTAGCTAATTGCTCCTACTTTCAATACGCATCCAGATTGATACTTAGAGTCATCTGGATTTAGTGTCAAAGCTTGCATCGGCGTAACCCTTTACGACGAACTCTTTATCACCTCCATAATCGAGAAACATTTCCTTAGTCATCCAGTTACTAAGGATAATTTTGGCCGCTGTATAGTGATCTACTCCTGGATCACTATTGTACCCCCTTGACAAACTCATGGCAAGGTACACAACATGTTTGGTACACAGCATTGCATACATGATAGATCCTATGGCTGAGGCATAGGGAATGACTTTCATTCTCTCTATATTTTTCTGCTGTGGTCTGGCTTTGAGTCTTACTCAACTTCACACCTTACAAGTCAGGAAAGAACTCCTTCTTTGACGGATCCATTTTGAACTACTTCAAAATCTTATTAAGGTATGTACTCATCGAAAGTCTTATCAAGCGTCTTGATCTATCTCTATAGATCTTGATGCCCAATATGTAAGCAGCTTCACCAAGGTCTTTCTTTGAAAAACTCCTTTCAAACACTCCTTTATGCTTTCCAGAAAATTCTACATCATTTCCGATCGACAATATGTCATTCACATATACTTATCAGAAAGGTTGTAGTGCTCCCACTCACTTCTTGTAAATACAGGCTTCACCGCAAGTCTGTATAAATCTATATGCTTTGATCAACTTATCAAAGCGTATATTCCAACTCCGAGATGCTTGCACCAGTCCATAGATGGATCGCTGGAGCTTGCACATTTTGTTAGCACCTTTAGGATTGACAAAACCTTCTGGTTGCATCATATACAATTCTTCTTTAATAAATCCATTAAAGAATGCAGTTTTGTTATCCATTTGCCAGATTTCATAAATGCGGCAATTGCTAACATGATTCGGACAGACTTAAGCATCGCTACGGGTGAAAAAGTCTCATCGTAGTCAACTCTTTGAACTTGTCGAAAACCTTTCGCAACAAGTCGAGCTTTGTAAACAGTAACATTACCGTCAGCGTCGGTCTTCCTCTTGAAGATCCATTTATTTTCGATGGCTTGCCGATCATCAGGCAAGTCAACCAAAGTCCACACTTTGTTCTTATACATGGATCCATCTCAGATTTCATGGCCTCAAGCCATTTTCCGGAATCTGGGCTCATCATCGCTTCCTCATAGTTCGCAGGTTCATCATGGTCTAGTAACATGACTTCCAGAACTGGGTTGCCGTACCACTCTGGTGCGGAACGTACTCTGGTTGATCTACGACGTTCAGCAGAAACTTGATCTGAAGTTTCATGATCATCATCATTAGCTTCCTCACTAATTGGTGTAGGAATCACTG
This sequence comes from Secale cereale, assembly GCA_902687465.1. Taxonomy (NCBI): domain Eukaryota; kingdom Viridiplantae; phylum Streptophyta; class Magnoliopsida; order Poales; family Poaceae; genus Secale; species Secale cereale. The sequence continues at coordinate 644,737,723 of LR738714.1, read as the reverse complement.
GAACTAGTTTCCGTGATGTTCCACTTTCCAATTCGGGAGAAGGTACAATTACCTCATCAAGTTCTACTTTCCTCCCACTCACTTCTTTCGAGAGAAACTCCTTCTCTAGAAAGGATCCACTTTTAGCAACAAAGACCTTGCCTTAGGATCTGTGATAGAAGGTGTACCCAATAGTTTCTTTTTGGGTATCCTATGAAGATTTACTTCTCCGATTTGGGTTCGAGCTTATCATGTTGAAACTTTTTCACATAAGCATCGCAGTGCCAAACTTAAAGAAATGACAGCTTAGGTTTCTTGTCAAACCACAGTTCATACGGTGTCATCTCCACGGATTTAGATGGTGCCTATTTAACGTGAATGTAGCTGTCTCTAATGCATAACCCCAAGAGCGATAGTAGTAGATCGGTAAGAGACATCATCGATCGCACCATATCTAATAAAGTATGGTTATGATGTTCGGACACACCATTACACTATGGTGTTCCAGATGGCGTGAGTAGTGAAACTATTTCACATTGTTTTTACTGAAGGCCAAACTCGCTAACTCAAATATTTTACCTCTACGATCATATCGTAGAAACTCTTATTTTCTTATTACGATGATTCTCCACTTCACTCTGAAATTCTTTGAACTTTTCAAATGTTTCAGACTTGTGCTACATTAAGTAGATATACCCATATCTGCTCAAATCATCAGTGAAGGTCAAAAAATAACGATACCCGCCGCGAGCTTCAATACTCATTGGTCCACATACATCTGTATGTATGATCTCCAACAAATCTTTTGCTCGCTCCACAGTTCCGGAGAACGGAATTTTAGTCATCTTGCCCATGAGGCATGGTTCGCAAGCACCAAGTGATTCATAATCAAGTGATTCCAAAAGTCCATCACTATGGAGTTTCTTCATGCACTTTACACCAATATGACCTAAACGGCAGTGCCACAAATAAGTTGCACTATCATTATTAACCCTGCATCTTTTGGCTTCAATATTATGAATATGTGTATCACCACGATCGAGATCCAACAAACCATTTTCATTGGGTGTATGACCATAGAAGGTTTTATTCATGTAAACAGAACAACAATTATTCTCTAACTTACATGAATAACCGTATTGCAATAAACATGATCAAATCATATTCATGCTCAACACCAAATAACACGTATTTAGGTTCAACACTAATCCCGAAAGTATAGGGAGTGTGCGATGATGATCATATCAATCTTGGAACTACTTCCAATACACATCGTCACTTCATCCTTTAACTAGTTTCTGTTCATTATGCAACTCCCATTTTGATTTACTACTCTTTAGCAACTGAACCAATATCAAATACCGAGGGGTTGCTATGAACACTAGTAAAATACACATCAATAATCTGTATATCAAATATACCTTTGTTCACTTTGCCATCCTTCTTATCCGCCAAATATCTAGGGCAGTTCCACTTCTAGTGACCATTTCCTTTGCAGTAGAAGCATTTATTTCAGGCTTGAGTTTAGCTTTGGGTTTCTTCACGGGAGTGACAACTTGCTTGTCATTCTTCTTGAAGTTCCCCTTCTATCCCTTTGCCCTTTACTTGAAACAAGTGGTCTGGTTAACCATCAACACTTGATGCTCTTTCTTGATTTCTACCTTCGCCGATTTCAGCATCGTGAAGAGCTCGGGAATTACTTTCGTCATCCCTTGCATATTATAGTTCATCACGAAGTTCTACTAACTTGGTGATAGTGTCTAGAGAACTTTGTCAATTACTATCTTATCTGGAAGATTAACTCCCACTTGATTCAAGCAATTGTACTACCCAGACAATCTGAGCACATGCTCACTGGTTGAGCTATTCTCCTCCATCTTGTAGGCAAAGTACTGTCAGAGGTCTTATACCTCTCGACACGGGCATGAGTATGAAATACTAATTTCAACTCTTGGAACATCTTATATGCTCCGTGGCATTCAAAACGTTTTTGAAGTCCCGGTTCTATGCTGTAAAGCATGGTGCACTTAAACTATCAAGTAGTCATCTTACCGAGCTTTTGTCAAAACGTTCATAACGTCTACATCTGCTCCTGCAATAGGTCTGTCACCTAGCGGTGCATTAAGGACATAATTCTCTGTGCAGCAATGAGGATAATCCTCAGATCACGACAATTCCGCATCATTGCTACTAACATCTTTCAACTTAGTTTTCTCTAGGAACATATATAAAAAAAACGTGGAGCAACATCGCGAGCTATTGATCTACAACATAGATATGCTAATACTACCAGGACTAAGTTCATGATAAATTAAAGTTCAATTAATCATATTACCTAAGAACTCCCACTTAGATAGACATCCCTCCGGTCATCTAACTGATCACGTGATCCAAATCAACTAAACCATGTCTGATCATCACGTGAGATGGAGTAGTTTCAATGCTGAACATCTTATGTTGATCATATCTACTATATGATTCACGCTCGACCTTTCGGTCTCCAGTGTTCCGAGGCCATATCTGCATATGCTAGGCTCGTCAAGTTTAACCCGAGTATTCTGCGTGTGCAAAACTGGCTTACACCCGTTGTATTTGAACGTAGAGCTTATCACACCCGATCATCACGTGGTGTCTCGGCACGACGAACTTTCGCAACGGTGCATACTCAGGGAGAACACTTATACCTTGAAATTTAGTAAGGGATCATCTTATAATGCTACCGTCGTTCTAAGCAAAATAAGAAGCATAATAAGATAAACATCACATGCAATCAAAATATGTGACATGATATGGCCATCATCATCTTGTGCTTTTGATCTCCATCTCCAAAGCACCGTCATGATCACCTTTGTCACCGGCTCGACACCTTGATCTTCATCGTAGCATCGTTGTCGTCTCGCCAACTATTGCTTCTACGACTATCGCTACCGCTTAGTGATAAAGTAAAGCAATTACATGGCGATTGCATTTCATACAATAAAGCGACAACCATATGGCTCCTGCCAGTTGCCGATAACTTTACAAAACATGATCATCTCATACAAAACCGTATAACTTATCATGTCTTGACCATATCACATCACAACATGCCCTGCAAAAACAAGTTAGACGTCCTCTACTTTGTTGTTGCAAGTTTTACGTGGCTGCTACGGGCTTAGCAAGAACCGTTCTTACCTACGCATACAAAACCACAACGATGTTTCGTCAAGTATGTGTTGTTTTAACCTTCACAAGGACCGGGCGTAGCCACACTTGATTCAGCTAAAGTGAGAGAGACAGACACCCGCCAGTCACCTTTAAGCAACGAGTGCTCGTAACGGTGAAACCAGTCTCGCGTAAGCGTACGCGTAATGTCGGTCCGGGCCGCTTCATCTCACAATACCGCCGAAGCAAAGTATGACATGCTGGTAAGCAGTATGACTAGTATCGCCCACAACTCATTGTGTTCTACTCGTGCATATCATCTACGCATAGACCTGGCTCATGATGCCACTGTTGGGGAACGTAGTATTTTAAAATTTTCCTACGATCATGCAAGATCTATCTACCAGATGCATAGCAACGAGAGGGAAGAGTGTGTCTACGTACCCTCGTAGACCGGAAGCGGAAGCGTCAAGTGACGCGGTTGATGTAGTCGAACTTCTTCGCGATTCAACCGATCAAGCACCGAATGTACGGCACCTCCGCGTTCAGCACACGTTCAGCTTGATGACGTCCCACGAGCTCTTGATCCAGTTGAGCTTCACGGGAGAGTTTCGTCAGCACGACGGCGTGGTGACGGATATGATGTATTCACCGGCGCAGGGCTTCGCCTAAGCACCGCGACGGTATGACCGAGGTGTGTTTCTGTGGAGGGGGGCACCGCACACGGCTGGAACAATTCAACTTGTGTGTCTTTGGGTGCCCCCCTGCCCCCGTATATAGAGGAGCAAGGGGGGAGGCCGGCCGGCCCTTCTATGGTGCGGCTAGGGGTGCAATCCTACTAGGAATAGGATTGCAATCCTATTCCTAGTAGGAACTACCAAAGAAGGAAGAGAGGGAAAGGAAAAGAGGGAGAGGTGGCGCCCCCCAATCCTAGTCCAACTAGGAACCCTAGGTGGGGCGCCGGCCAGCCCCTATGGGCTGCCTCTCTCTTTTCCATAAGGCCCACTATGGACCATCCCCCTTCGTAGGGGGTTCCGGTAACCCCCTCCGGCAATCCCGTTAAATCCGAAACTTTTCCAGAACACTTCCGGTGTCCGAATATAGTCGTCCAATATATCAATCTTTATGTCTCGGACATTCTGAGACTCCTCGTCATGTCCGTGATCTCATCCGGGACTCCAAACTACCTTCGGTACATCAAAACTCATAAACTCATAATACCGATCGTCATCAAACGTTAAGCGTGCGGACCCTACGGGTTCGAGAACTATGTAGACATGACCGAGACTCATCTCCGGTCAATAACCAATAGCGGAACCTGGATGTTCATATTGGCTCCTACATATTCTACGAAGATCTTTTATCGGTCAGAACCGCATAACAACATACGTTGTTCCTTTTGTCATCGGTATGTTACTTGTCCGAGATTCAATCGTCGGTATCTCCATACCTAGTTCAATCTCGTTACCGGCAAGTCTCTTTACTCGTTCCGTAACACATCATCTCGTGACTAACTCATTAGTCTTTTGCTTGCAAGGCTTATTGTGATGTGTGTTACCGAGAGGGCCCAGAGATACCTCTCCGACACTCGGAGTGACAAATCCTAATCTTGATCTATGCCAACACCACGAATACTTTCGGAGACACCTGTAGAGCATCTTTATGATCACCCAGTTACGTTGTGACGTTTGATAGCACACAAGGTGTTCCTACGGTATTCGGGAGTTGCATAATCTCATAGTCATAGGAACATGTATAAGTCATGAAGAAAGCAATAGCAGTAAAACTAAACGATCATAGTGCTATGCTAACGGATGGGTCTTGTCCATCACATCATTCTCCTAATGATGTGATCCCGTTGATCAAATGACAACTCATGTCTATGGCTAGGAAACATAACCATCTTTGATCAATGAGCTAGTCTAGTAGAGGCATACTAGGGACATACTGTTTTGTCTATGTATTCACACATGTACTAAGTTTCCGGTTAATACAATTCTAGCGTGAATAAAAGACATTTATCATGATATAAGGAAATACAAATAACAACTTTATTATTGCCTCTAGAGCATATTTCCTTCACTTCTTACCCTTGCCCTTCTTGAACTTAGTGGTTTTATTCACCATCAACACTTGATGCTCTTTCTTGATCTCCACCTCCGCTGATTTCAGCATTGAATACACTTCAGGAATGGACTTCTCCATCCCTTGCATATTGAAGTTCAACACGAAGCTCTTGTAGCTAGGTGGGAGCGACTGAAGGATTCTGTCAATGACCGCTTCGTCAGGGAGATTCATTCCCAACTGAGACAAGCGGTTGTCCAACCCAGACAACTTGAGTATGTGCTCGCTGACAGAACTATTTTCCTCCATCTTACAGCTGTAGAATGCGTTGGAGACGTCATATCTCTCAACTCGGGCATGAGCTTGGAAAACCATTTTCAGCTCTTGGAACATCTCATATGCTCTGTGGTGCTCAAAACGCTTTTGGAGCCCCGATTCTAAGATGTAGAGCATGCCGCACTGAACCAGGGAGTAATCATCACAACGCGACTGCCAAGCGTTCATAACATCTTGGTTTGCCGGGGCGGGAGCGTCACCTAGAGGTGCTTCTAGGACATAAGTTTTCTTGGCAGCTACGAGGATGATCCTCAGGTTACGGACCGAATCCGTATAGTTGCTACCATCGTCTTTCAGCTTGGATTTCTCTAGGAACGCGTTGAAGTTGAGGGTGACATGAGCGTGGGCCATTTGATCTACAAGACATATTGTAAAGAATTTAGACTAAGTTCATGACAATTAAGTTCATCTAATCAAATTTAATGAACTCCCACTCAGATTGGCATCTCTCTAGTCATCTAAGTGATACACGATCCGAATCGACTAGCCCGTGTCCGATCATCACGTGAGACGGACTAGTCATCAACGGTGAACATCTTCATGTTGATTGTATCTTCTATACGACTCATGTTCGACCTTTCGATCTTTCGTGTTCCGAGGCCATGTCTGTACATGCTAGGCTCGTCAAGTGAACCCTAAGTGTATTGCGTGTGTAAATCTGGCTTACACCCGTTGTATGCGAACGTTAGAGCCTATCACACCCGATCATCACGTGGTGCTTCGGAACAACGATCCTTAGCAATGGTGCACAGTTAGGGGGGGCACAATTCTTGAAATTTTTTAGTGAGAGATCATCTTATTTACTGCTGTCGTTCTAAGTAAACAAGATGCATAAACATGATAATAATCACATGCAATCAAATAAAGTGACATGATATGGCCAATATCATTTTGCTCCTTTGATCTCCATCTTTGGGGCACCATGATCATCTTTGTCACCGGCATGACACCATGATCTCCATCGTCATGATCTCCATCATCGTGTCTTCATGAAGTCGTCTCGCCAAATATTACTTCTACTACTATGGCTAACGTTTAGCAATAAAGTAAAGTAATTACATGGTGTTATTCAGTGACACGCAGGTCATACAATAAATAAGACAACTCCTATGGCTCCTGCCGGTTGTCATTCTCATCGACATGCAAGTCGTGATTCCCTATTACAAGAACATGATCAATCTCATACATCACATATATCATTCATCACATATTCTCGGCCATATCACATCACATACACATGCTGCAAGAACAAGTTAGACGTCCTCTAATTGTTGTTGCAAGTTTTTACGTGGCTTCTATAGGTTTCTAGCAAGAACGTTTCTTACCTACGCCAAAACCACAACGTGATATGTCAATATCTATTTACCCTTCCTAAGGACCCTTTTCATCGAATCCGATCCGACTAAAGTGTACGTGTAAGGTCGGTCCGGGCCGCTTCATCCCACGATGCCGCCGAATCAAGATTGGACTAGTAGCAGCAAGAGAATTGAACAAAACCAACGCCCAAAACTTGTTTGTGTTCTACTTGTGCAAGATGCTACGCAAAGACCTAGCTCAGATGCCACTGTTGGGGAACGTAGATGAAACGTGGATGATGGAGTCGTACTCGTCGTGATCCCTATCACCGATGATCCCAGCGCCGAACGGACGGCACCTCCTCGTTCAACACACGTACGGTACAACGATGTCTCCTCCTTCTTGATCCAGCAAGGGGGGGAGAGGTTGATGGAGATCCAGCAGCACGACGGCGTGGTGGTGGATGCAACGGGAAAAGCTGCACGGCTTCGCCAAGATCCTGCGGGAGGAGGGAGAGGTGTAACGGGGGGAAGAGGCGCCAGGGGCTGAGGTGTGGCTTCCCTCTCTTCCCCCACTATATATAGGGGGCAGGGGGGCGCCGGCCCTAGGAGATTGGATCTCCTAGGGGGGGCGGCGGCAAAGGGGGTGGCTTGCCCCCCAAGCCTAGGGGGGCGCCCCCCACCCCTAGGGTTCCCAACCCTAGGCGTAGGGGGGAGGCCCAAGGGGGATGCGCCAGCCCACTAGGGGCTGGTCCCCCTCCCCCTATTACCCATGGGGCCCTCCGGGATTGGTGGCCCCACCCGGTGGACCCCCGGGACCCTTCGGTGGTCCCGGTAAACTACCGGTGACCCCTGGAACTCTCCCGATGGCCAAAACTGGACTTCCCATATACAATTCTTTACCTTCGGACCATTCCGGAACTCCTCGTGACGTCCGGGATCTCATCCGGGACTCCGAACAACATTCGGGTTACCGTGTGCATATATCTCTACAACACTAGCGTCACCGAACCTTAAGTGTGTAGACCCTATGGGTTCGGGAGACACGTAGACATGACCGAGACGACTCTCCGGTCAATAACCAACAGCGGGATCTGGTTACCCATGTTGGTTCCCACGTGTTCCTCGATGATCTCATCGGATGAACTACGATGTCTAGGATTCACTCAATCCCGTATGCAATTCCCTTTGTCCATCAGTACGGTACTTGCCCGAGATTCGATCATCGGTATACCGATACCTTGTTCAATCTCGTCATGGCAAGTCTCTTTACTCATTCCGTAATCCATCATCACGTGACTAACTCGTTAGTCACATTGAGCTCATTATGATGATGTTTTACCGAGTGGGCCCAGAGATACCTCTCCGTCATATGGAGTGACAAACCCCAGTCTCGGTTCGTGCCAACCCAACAGACACTTTCGGAGATACCCGTTGCGTACCTTTATAGCCACCCAGTTACGTTGTGACATTTGGCACACCCAAAGTATTCCTACGGTATCCGGGAGTTGCACAACCTCATGGTCTAAGGAAAAGATACTTGACATTGGAAAAGCTTTAGCATTACGAACTACAATGATCTTGTGCTAGGCTTAGGATTGGGTCTTGTCCATCACATCACTCTCCTAATGATGTGATCCCGTTATCAATGACATCCAAAGTCCATGGTCAGGAAACCGTGACCATCTGTTGATCAACGAGCTAGTAACTAGAGGCTTACTAGGGACACGTTGTGGTATGTGTATTCACACATGTATCATTGTTTCCGTATAATACAATTCAAGCATGAATAACAGACAATTATCATGAACAAGGAAATATAATAATAACCATTTTATTATTGCCTCTAGGGCATATTTCCAACACTTGAGGACTGTGTTTCCTCCAGCCGGTTAGGCGTCGCGTTCTGAGCATCCAAGAGTCATTGTGGATCGCCGGTGAACGAAGTCTGTGAAGGTTTGGAAGTCTACCTTGAAGACTTACCAGAGTGATTGGGCGAGGACTAGGTGTCCTTAGCTCAAGGGGAATAAGGTGAATACGCCGTCTTCTGAGTTAAATCTCAGCCTCCCTAACCAGACGTACAGTTGTCACAGCAACTGGAACTGGTCTAACAAATCACTGTCTTCCCCAAGCTACTGGTTCTATCCTTTCCTTCTCTTTACTTACTGTATCTCTTCGTGAAGTCATTGCCTGCTTGCCTTATCTGTTTGACTTCACTGTGTGACTACTTGTTCTGATTGGCTTCATTCTATCTTCCATCCTGATCCATACTGCCTAGCTGCTATTAGTCTTAGTGCTTTCACTTTCTTGAATACTTGACTATGGCTTGTCTAGTGTAGTCTACCTTCCGCTGCATATAAATAGGATTGGTTCTATCGATTGTCTTTGAAACTTCCATGTTTTGAAGCATTTCATAAAAATCGCCTATTCACCCCCCTCTAGTCGATATACAGCACTTTCAAACGCTATGTTGAACAGGTGCATATCCCTAAACCTAATACCACCTGCCCTCTTGTCAGGCCCAAGATGCGATTCTATCCCGATCACGTGACTCTTACGTGATTGGGGCACAACCGCATTTCGGGCGCTTAGCAAGATGGATATCATTACATCGTACCATTACATACATACATGGGGGATACAACAATACATAAAATTCATATGAATACAACAACATCAATACAAGGCATCCGACTACGGATGCAAACATGAAAAGCACAACGACATCCATCTGCTATCCCAGCCTGCCGACCCGGAACCTAACCCAAGACTGAAGAAGATGAAGAAGAAGAAGAAGAAGAAGAAGAAGAAGAAGAAGAAGAAGAAGAAGAAGAAGAAGAAGAAAGAACTCCAACACAACGATCACGCTCTCACGTCAAGACATCGGGAACCTGCACATGCAACTGTTGTTGTAGTATCTGTGAGCCACGAGGACTCAGCAATCCCATAACCATGGGTAACAAGACTATCAAAGCTTAATAGGTAGGAAGAGGTAAAGTGGTGAGGTTGCAACAGCGGCTAAGCAATATGTGGTGTCTAACTTACGAGAACAAGAATAAGATGAGCATCTACGCAAACGGTCGCAACTAGTAGTGATCGCTAAAGATCCTGAACTACCTACGAGTCAAACATAACCCCACTGTGTTCTCTTCTCAAAGTGAAAATAGATAGTCATGGTTACTCGCACAATTGTGTGTTTTACTTCGGATCCCCTGTCAAGTTTTCTACAACCGGACATTAAAAAATTCCAATCTGCCACAAAACCGCGGGCACGGCTTTCGAAAGATCATAACCCTGTAGGGGTGTCCCAACTTAGCCCATCACAAGCTCTCACGATCAGCTGAAGTAATAATAATTATTACCCCTTATCTTAGGGAAATCCGATCAGGCTTGGTGTCCCGGTGCACAAGACATTTCGACAATGGTAAAACAAGTCCAGCAAGACCTCCCGACATGCCGACACCCTGATAGTAGCCGCGCGTATCTCGTCTCAGGCCACGTCCGGATGAGCGAAGCGTACAGGAGCCAGATACCCCAAGTTGCCAAGGGGCGGTCCCGCACAGTGCTCTATTTGGGACCAACACCATCAGCACTGGCCCCCCTGCTATGTAGAAAAGAATCTCAAGGGCGTGACCCCCTATGCAATTTTAATTAATTAATTAAGTTGTTATAATGAGGAAAATTAGAACCAATGTTGGGCCTTGCTGGAGGAGTTTTATTCAAAGACGAAGTGTCAAGGGGTCCCCATATACCCAACCGTGTAAGGAACGCAAAATCAAGGAACATAATGCCGGTTTATCGGCGCCTACGGTGGCGTGAGTGGAACGAAACACCGAGCAAAAGGCCAAGCCTTCCACCCATGCCCAGTATATAGGTGTGTTAATAATAATAATAGATATTATGATATTCCCAAAGCATCAAGTTCCAACATGGAACAATCTTCATCTTCACCTGCAACTAACAACGCTATAAGAGGGGCTGAGCAAGCGGATAACATAGCCAAACAATGGTTTTGCTGGGAAGGTGTCAAAGGTTAGAGGTTTCATGGCAACAAGGAGAGTGGCTGACAATAATGATGGGTAGCGCGACATATAACGATACCATCGAGACAACTAAGCATGGCAATGATAGTAAAGGTATCCAAGGTGATGGTCATCTTGCCTGAGATCCTGCAAGGAAGACGAACGGATCCGTGAAGTAGACGAAGAAGAAGCCTTGAAGATGAACCACGTGTAGATGAACGAATCCTCACGAACGCAACGGAACAAGCACTAACGAGAAGAAGCAAGCAATACGGTAAACACACAACACAAGAACATGACAATATGCTCAACCAAGTATGATGCAAGACAAGTCTATATATGATGCAAGACAAGTCTATATATGATGCAATACATGGCAAGGTAGGAAGCACACAAGAACAAGATCACCCAACAAGTTTAAATGAGGCCAGAATCCACATATAACTAATCCGGTAAGTCCTCATATGCATATTGTGAAATTAGTCCAGATCTGAACAAACCTTAAGTTAAAGTTGTTAAACAGCAGATTAACATGCACCATGATGATCTACACGAAATTCTAGTCAAGTTACATATAAAGTTTGTTTAATTCAGAGCTACGGTCTAGAAGATATGAGCAAAACAAGACAAGCATGGCAACGGTGCAAGATGCACCCAAGCATCAAGCAAACACACTCCAAACATGTTAACATCATGATATTATGATTCTACATACAAAATCACACAAGTTTCATATAAGGCACATCCAAAACGGAACAACGGGCTAAAAGATACACATGAAACAAGATATAACAACAAGCTGAAGTTAACAGCCACATAGCAACTTCGGAGCAATGTAAATATATGCTACAGCACTCAAACATGGCCACAAGAAGCATGGATGTGAAGTAGACATTATACTTAACAAGTAGGAACTTAGAACACACCCAAAAGCTTGCTGGAACACATTTAACCAAGCATGGCAAGTTGCAATAAAATAATCTAGACTTCGCCAAAATCTGGGAAGGCGAAAACATCATCACGATGCTGCCTTCGGAGGCACAAAACAACATGCATATCAACTCCATAAAGCATATAAAGAGCATGGACATATAGTAGACATATCCTAGAGCAAACAACTCCATTGGAGCAACTCCATAGGAGGCATAGATCAATAGCAACAAACTCCACCAAATTGAACATGCTGATAAAATCCTGACAGGTATAATTTATAGCAACTTGAGAGCAAGAAATAAATAAGCTACAGCAGGGCATACGAGCAAGTAAGGGCATGAATGGATAGACAATAACATGGACAACAAGACATGATCAATGGCCACTCCAAAACAAGCATGGATTTGAGTGGGGCATCAAGCAAACATAGCATCGGGTTATAACAGATTCCAGACTTAGCAGTAATTTCACTAAGTGTTAAAACAACAATAACAACATGGCATGTTTGCAAGCTTGTTTAAGTCAACACAAGGCATATCATGGAAAGTTAAAGGCACCTCAGCAAAGACCATATTATTGTGCTTCTAAAACAACTAAACATGTGGCATGAAGACAAACACATCAATAGCAATGATCAAGTGAAATCGGCATCTCATAACAAGTTTCAGCTCTTAACAGCCAAATACACTTTTGCAACAGAGATTAACATGGCAATATGGACTCAAACCAGCATGCTACAGCAACCATCATGTAGTACACTTCACAACGAACATTTTGACATATCATATGCATCATTTGGATAAACATGCACCAAGTTATCATAACTCAAACATGGCAACAAAATAACAAGTAACGGCAGTTTATAACAAGTAGCACTCTTGCAACAGAGATTAGAGCATCTAGATGAAGTCCAACAAGCATGGCACAATGGAACAAAGTGTAGAGCATATCACCATGATCATTTTTACATATCATTCACACAATTTGGTTAATAACACAATTAATTACAGCCACATGAACATAGCAACAAAATATGCATTTTCTAGGACTTAGGCATTTTTACAGAGGAAAAACTGAGCGTCATATACTATCCGTCGCACAGGGCGGTGGTTAGAGAGGGGCCTCACCACGGGCCACTCAGGCCAGACGGAGGGGAAGGCGAGGCAGGCCGGCATGGGCCCTGGAGGGGCATGGCCTACCGCGGCTGGAGGGAGGCCTGGGCCGCGGCTGGCGCGCAGGGACTAGCCGAGGGAGGCATCGTGCTCCCAATCCTTCGGGATCGAAGGCAGCGGCGGCGGCCCCTGGCTGGCACGGCGAAGGCGGCGCTTGCGCCGGCCGGCGATGGCGGGGTACGATGCTGGGGAGCGGATCCGGGGGCTCCCAGCCCATATCCGGCCGGAGGGAGTTGGGGAGCAGCACGGCTGGGTGGCGAGGTTCCAAGGTGGCGGGGATGGAGGCGGCCGGCGGTGAGGGCTGCAGTTCCGGCGGGCGGCGGCTCGCCGGACGGAGGTGGCGAAGGCGGCGAGGCTCGAATCGAGCGGGAGGCGCTCGAGCGCAGGAGCGGCGGCGGCGGACAGGCCCGCGCGGGCCCCGTATGGGCTCCGCGGTCCGGCGGCGATGTGGGGCGCGGGAGGCGACGTGGCAGCGCCGGATTGGCTGCGGGGGCGGCGGACATGTCCGGCGGCGGAGATGGACATGTCCGGCGGCGGAGATGGACATGTCCGGCGCGCGGTGGGAAGAGGGTTAGGGTTTTATCTGCGTGAAAATGGAGAGGGGGGCACCTATTTATAACTAGAGGGAGCTAGGAGTGTCCAAATGAGGAGCGGTTCGCGGCCACGCGATCGTGATCGAAAGGCCAAGAGCATGGAGGGGTTAGAATGGGCTTGGTGGGCTATGTGAAAGGGGTGTTGGGCCAAAAGAGAAAAGGCTTCACGCGGTTAACACGGTTAACCGTTGGGCTATCAAACAAACTCCGAACGCGACGAAACTTGACAGGCGGTCTACCTATGCTATAATAAGACCACACGCCAAGTTTCATCCCATTCCGAGAACATTTTTCGGCCACTCATAAAATAAATATTCGGAGGTGCCGCGGGCGCGTGCAAGTGTGTGTGAGCTCAGAACGGACAATGGAGAGGACGAGGGAACTCACACGGATGCAAGTTTTGAAAACATGATGATGCAACACACACGATGACATGGCAAGATGCAACATGCAAGCAGATGACATGGCAATGGCGACGAATAACTGGCTGGCACCTGGCGCACCGGTCTCGGGGTGTCACACCTCTTAGGTTGAGTCATGCGCTCCCACGACATCCAATGCACTTTCCGGTGGCCTTCTTCATCCCCCCACCAAAAGTCATGAACCAACTTCTCGTAATTCTCGCAAAAGCCTTTCGAGAGTAGGAAGACACCCATAGTAAAGCAAGGGAGAGCCTGGACCACCGACTTGATATGCACCTCCTTCACAGCATAAGCCATGAATCTACCTGACCAATCATTACATCTTTTACCAAATCACTCCAATATCGGCTGGAAGTTCTCATCCTTCATCCTTCCATCAGGAGTTGGAAGGCCCAAATAATTGCTTTCAAACGAAGATGACACCACTCCCAGTGTTTCCTTTATATCTTCCCTAGTCTCCTCTGGACAATGTTCACTCAAGAGTAAGGAACACATATTTTCGCTTAATAGTTGGCCAGTGCCCTTCTGGAAGGTAGACAATACCCTCTTTATGACTTGTGCTTGCTCTCCATAGGCCTTGAAAAACACTAGACTATCATCCGCAAACAAGAGGTTTGAGATTCCTGGACAGCTCCTCGCGATCTTTATGGGTGTCAGATTGCCCTCATCTATTTCCGTGTTCATTAGTTTGACCAGACCATCTGCCACTAGGAGAAACAGATACGGGCTCAGTGGGTCACCTTGCCGTAGGCCCCTAGAAGGGATGAATGGGCCAAAAGCTCTTCGTTGCATCTGACTGAGCATCTTACAGAGCAAACACACTCCATAACCCAGGCCGTCCATCTCTCACTGAATCCCATCTTCAGGAGAACTCCTTCCAAAAACTCCCAATCGACCCTATCATACGCTTTTGCCAAGTCCAACTTATATGCACAATGTGTGTCGTGTTTGTTTCTGTTGTGTTGGATCTTATGGAAACACTCAAAGGCAATCATGGCGTTGTTCGTGATCATGCGCCCCGGGATGAAGGCACTTTGGGTCTCTGGATGAAGGCACTCTTTTTTTTCATGTTAGTCGATCTAAATTTCCCATGCAGAAGAACTATGAATGTTTATCCATGTATCTTTTTTGAGAGGGTATTTACCCATAAATCAATCATAGTCACATGAGCTGGTCCGCCACCAGCACAACGAGCCCATGGAATTTGGGGCAGTGCGGATTTCTCGACACATGCTCCTTTGTCAGCGCTGCCGACTGAAAACCTAGTCACATGTTGCCTCGACGGTGGTTTTGAGGGCATCCCTCACCCTCGAGGCTTCGAAGTGCTCGTGTGTTGAGAAGCTCCAGCTCTCGTTGAAGATCTTCAACCTAAGTGTAGGGGTTGTTATAGTCATATCCTTGAAGACAGCAAGAAGGGAGTCTAAGGGCTCGCGGGCAAATCTCGTTCTGCCATGAACGGAGGGTTCGAATATGCAGGATCACAATTTTGCTTGCTTTTTCTGTTTCTCTCCCGGTTGGACGCCATGTGTGGCAATCTTGGCCATCTAATTGCCTTTGTATGCATATGAGCATTCTACGTTAAGATAGTCTTTGTATGCCAATGAACATTCTGCGTTAATGAAGACATAGAGTTCTAAAAAAGAGTGGAGTGCACTTGAATGTCATCTTGAACTGTGGGACATGGGCATCATGACGCGGGACAATCAAAATCTGCCAAGATCTGCCGCAAGTTTGTGGACATGCCCAAGGCATTTTCGGTTCACATAATTTTGAAAATATAAGAATGGAGGAAAACCCCAAAAGAATATGATAGAACTGCATGAGCAAAACACATGATTGATAAGCAAAAGAATGTTGTACACTTGCATGTTTGTTTCACAAGAATGAGAATAAACATATGAATCATACTAAGCACAACCAAATCTAAATCAAACCACATGAAAAACATAAATATGATGTTATTATGCCAATAAGGTTGCAGTCCCGGTACTTTGTGTAGGAATTCTACAAAGGAGGTTTGACTAGATTGTAATTTTGATGTGTTTTCTCTTCAAAAGAGAGATAAAAGAAATTTTTACTCCACTTTTTACTAACTCTGGTCCTTCGAACCAAACAAATTTATGGTGTTTGTTGTGCTGCCATGATTGATGATGAATAGATTGAGAAGTTTTTTCGTAAAAGAAACAAATTTACACTATCTTACTGTAATTTTCGTAAAAACTATTGCATATTTAAACGGTGACACCGCAGTAAAAAAATCTCAGGTCTGCCTATTTAGCTTCAGCAATTCAGTCAATAATCAGTGTCGAAGATGATTTCGGCAGATACCTCGGTAGGGTATTCCGGAGAGGTGAGTAGGCTGGATGGTAACCAGAGGCGAGTCTTTTCCAAGGTTTGGGCCCTCTCGACGGAGGTATAACCCTGCTGCACCTCTGTGTTTATTGCGATAGGAGTGTATAAATATAGGGTATCAATCCGAGAGATTGTACATTGTAATGTATCTATCGACTAGTGGCGTAATGTATCTGTCGACTAGTCCGGACCCCAACTTATATTACATACTGGGCCCCTAGGTTTACAAACTCTCACCAGCTACGTCGACGGAGGTAGGGTCATCCACGGCTCTAGTATTTTCGGCTTGTACTGCATGTCTTCTGGAGTTGGCATATAACCCGTCATGGGCTGCCCAACGTGGCCCGGGACCAAACCGGACTAGAGGTCCTCAGCCTGGCCCATCAGGCTGGGAACCGACGTGATGAGTGACTCTTGGACCGGGACACCATCAATCAATATTTCTGGTCTGCATCCAACGATTGTTGTTATGCAAGCAACCGTGAGTTCATTTGCGCCAGTGAATGATTTGCCAAGTCTGAATGATTTGTCGTGGCTGTGTATCGGGGATTTCAGCGAGGTGTTACGTACAGATGAACACCAAGGAGTAGCTAACCGGAGCAATGCTCAGATCCAGGCATTTCGAGATACAGTTGATGTATGCATGTTGCTAGATTTGGGCTATCAAGGCCTTTTCTGGACGTTTGAAAAGAAAGTCTCGGGGGGTTCATACACGCGAGTTCGTTTGGACCACGCACTGGCGTCGCCTAGTTGGAGTTCCATGTTCCCCTCCACATCTCTACGCCACCTCTCTGCAGCTACATCTGACCACGGGCCGATCCTGCTCCAACTTGTTCACCCACAGGAGGATAGGGCTGGTCCAAGGAGCTTTCGTTATGAAGTAATGTGGGAATCTCATGAGGATTGGCAGCAGTCTATTTCATCATGGTGGCTGTCGGTTTCTTCGAGGTATGGTGTGGGTGATTTTTGGAACAAGCTGCTAAGAATATCTAAAGAAGTAACGACATGGAGCAGGGAGTGTTTTGGCAGTGTAAGAAAGGAGATAAAGGAGCTGACGGCACAGCTTCAACGGCTGCAGAATGAGCCGTCACGAACTGGACCTATACATTTGGAGATCAAGATCAGTGATAGATTAGTAAAACTATACCACGGGGAGGAGATCATGTGGCGCCAACGGTCCAGGATCCAATGGCTGTCCGAAGGGGACAAAAATACCAAATTCTTTCACATGCGGGCGAGCATGAGGAGAAGGAAAAACATGATCAAAGCGTTGTATAACTCACTGGGTATTTTTACTGAGGATCCGGCAACCCTGAAATCAATGGTCCTGGAATTTTACAAGTCTCTTTATACATCCGAGGGCATTACGGGTATCGATGATGTGTTGATGCATGTCCCATGCAAGGTGACGCCGACCATGAATGAAACCCTTTGCGCGCCGTACACAAATGAAGAGGTGAAGCACACTCTTTTTCAGATGTTCCCATCCAAAGCACCAGAGCCGGATGGTTTCCCAGCTCACTTCTACCAACGGCACTGGGATTTATGCGGCAACAATGTAACAACGGTTGTCATGAGGATAATCAGAGGAGAAGAAAGCCCCGACAACATAAATGACATGGTACTTGTCTTGATCCCAAAGGTAACGAGCCCAACCTTGCTAACCCAGTTCAGACCAATTAGCCTACACAATGTTCTATACAAAATAGCACCGAAGGTAGTGGCCAATAGGCTGAAGGTCATCCTGCCTGACATTATCTCAGAGGAATAGTCAGCATTTGTACCTGGTAGACTCATTACTGACAACATCATTTGTGCTTATCAGTGCCTGCATTTTATGAACAGAAACAAGTCGAGATCTAACGGCTTTGCAGCCCAATGGATAGATATTGTAATGTCTATGGTGAGACCAATCTCTTTTTCAGTGTTGTTCAACGGTGAGAAGCTTGAACAGTTTAAACCATCCACATGTATTCGACAGGGAGATGTCAGGCCCAAGGTGCGATTCTATCCCGATCACGTGACACTTACGTGATTGGGGCACAACCGCATTTCGGGCGCTTAGCAAGATGGATATCATTACATCGTACCATTACATACATACATAGGGGATACAACAATACATACAAGGCACATGAATACAACAACATCAATACAAAGCATCCGACTACGGATGCAAACAAGAAAAGAACAAGGACATCCATCTGCTATCCCAGGCTGCCGACCCGGAACCTAACCCAAGACTGAAGAAGAAGAACTCCAAACAACGAACAACGCTCTCACGTCAAGACATCGGAAACCTGCACCTGCAACTGTTGTTGTAGTAACTGTGAGCCACGAGGACTCAGCAATCCCATAACCATGGGTAACAAGACTATCAAAGCTTAAAGGGTAGGAAGAGGTAAAGTGGTGAGGTTGCAGCAGCGGCTAAGCAATATATGGTGGCTAACTTACGAGTACAAGAATAAGATGAGCATCTACGCAGACGGTCGCAACTAGTAGTGATCGCTAAAGATCCTGATCTACTTACGAGTCAAACATAACCCCACCGTGTTCTCTTCTCAAAATGAAAAGAGACAGTCACGGTTACTCACACAGTTGTGTGTTTTACTTCGGATCCTCTGTCAAGTTTTGTACAACCGGACATTAACAAATTCCAATATGCCACATAATCGCGGGCACGGCTTTCGAAAGATCATAACCCTGCAGGGGTGTCCCAATGATACGTCCAAAACGTATCTATAATTTCTGCTTGCTCCATGCCTCTTTTGTGTGATATTGCTATGATATTTATGCACTTCCATACACTTTTGATCATATTGGGACTAACCTATTAACTCAGTGCACCACAGTGCAAGTTCCTGTTTTCTGCTGTTTTTCTATTTCAGGTTTCTCCCATATTAAAAGTGCCCTAAAAAATCCGGGAAAAATACAGGAAAAATCAGCGTATCGGGAGCTTCCAGAAAAACCAAAGCAGGGCCAGAGGGGAGCCTGGGGTGGCCCAGGCGGCCACCCGGCGCGGCCCCACCCCTGGCCGCGCCAGGGGGGCGCCTGGGGCCCCACCTCCGCCTCTGGTGACCCCCTTTTGCATATATATTGCTCGCGTCCCGAAACCCTCGAGGACGGAACCCTTTTTCACGATCTCATCTCTGTTCCGCCGCCGCCGCGCTTCCAAGATCGGGAGCACCAGGAGAACTCTTCCCGGCACCCTGCCGGAGGGGAGAACCACCACCGGGAGCTTCTCCACCACCATGGACGCTTCCCGGATGAGTTGTGAGTAGTCTCCCTTGGACCATGGGTCCATGACCAGTAGCTATGTGATGTTCTCCTCCCCTCTTTGTTCTTCATGGATTAGACCTCGTGAGCTGCCCTACATGATCGAGGCACATATGTAATCTTTA
>LR738714.1:644704339-644718000 GCA_902687465.1 Secale cereale | reverse complement strand
GTAGTAACTCCAAGAGGGAACGTTATGCTTGATTGTGGGTTCATGCCCCTCGATGACTAGCTTGAGTGACAGAAACATGAGTCTAGGGGATGTGTTGTTGCCACAAGGGGGAAAACAACGGTGCTTGTACTTGCGGGTGCAAGGATTGTTTACTTTACGCAAAGTTCTTTTAATGCAGTTGTCTGTTGCTTTGAGTTTACACTTTGGGTGGGACTCGCAACTTAATACCAGCGAGATGTTCTGGATAGATATCTCAAGGTGGATGATTAGTAGTAGATGCAGATGGATTTCGGTCTACTTGCCTTGGCGTACCGCCCATGCTTTTGAGCCTCTACCTTTCTTTACAGCATAGTTAGCATTGGTTTGCGCACATAATCCTGTCAATTGCCCAGCTGTAGTTTGTTTACCTCGCTTAGCTGTTTTATCGTCTTTTGGGAGAGAGACATCACTAGTGAACATCATGGGACCCCGGTCCATATTACAATCACTGATCACACCCGCTATTTACTTCCTGTTCTTATTCCCTAGTTGCAGTCATACCTATCACTATTATCTCTTGCGTTTGATCCTTTGTAAACGACAAGGCCGGAGGGATTGACAACCTCTCTGTACTCGTTGGGAGCAAAGTTATTTGTATCTGTGTGCAGGTCCTGTCAAGCAAAAGTTTCTGGCGCCATTGACACCTTCTTGTCGACCCTCGGAGTCTCACGAGATTCGATCCTTGGTATCTTTGCCAAGGGAAATTTGCCGCTACGCTACATCTCAAACCTTCCACTTGGGGTAACTAACGAGGGGCGAGAAGCCATCAAGCAAGTTTCTGGCGCCGTTGCCGGGGACTCCACTCTTCAAGATAGGGGAGTTGCACGCTATCTTTTACCTTTGCTTTTTAGTCTTGTTAGTTTACCTTTCAGTTTTGATTTAGTGTCCTTTATCAAAAATCACAAAAATAGTTATCTTGCTTGGTGCTGCTATGGATTCCACCAAAAACACTAAGTGGGAGGAGTACACCCCTTCTTCCACCACACCAATCACCACTGTCGAGATCTACAAAAGTAACAAACCTTGTGATTATGTTAGTTTTAATGGAGAGTTATGCCCATGGCATGGTCTCCCGGGAAAAAAGTATGAGCCTCTGTTTAAAGTTGCTCCCACACTTCCCCAAACTTGGGAAGACGTTCAAACTCTTATAATAGAGAGCAATTCAAACAAAGAAGATGACACTACAATTCTACTCAATAATGATAAAATCGATTTTGATAATTGTAGCCTCTCAGAAGTTGTCACCTTTTTACAAAGAATGTCTCAAGACCCCCACACTAGCACACTTAATCTTGCCTTCACGGAGCATATCACTAATGCTCTTATCAAAGCTAGGGAGGAGAAGCTTAGAGTAGAAGCCTCCATACCTAGAAAGCTAGAAGATGGTTGGGATCCTATGATTAAAATTAAGTTGAATAACTTCTCTTGCTATGCTTTATGTGATGTTGGAGCTAGTACCTCCGTTATGCCCAAAAGAATGTATGATATGCTTAAATTGAAACCTTTTGATCCTTGTTCTTTTGGTGTTCGTCTTGTTGATTCTTCCGTAAAGAAACCTTTGGGGAAGATCGACGATGTTCTTATCATTGTCAATGACAATTATGTTCCCGTTGATTTTACTATTATGGATATTGAATGTGAACCTTCATGTCCAATTATTTTGGGACCTCCTTTTCTTCGCATCGTTGGTGCTATCATTGACATGAAAGAGGGGAATATAAAATTACAATTCCCTCTCAAGAAAGGAATGGAACACTTCCCTAGAAAGAAGATTAAGTTACCTTTTGCGTCTGTTACACGGGCTAGCTATTCTTTTACTCTTGATAAAACTTGATCTTCTCTCTTTGCATCATGCCTAGCTTAAAGGCATAAAAGAAAGCGCTTTTGGGAGGCAGCCCACAACGAATAAAATTTTATTTTTCTTTTGTTGTGTCTTGATGTTTGTTACTACAGTAGCATCATCATTGTATCTTTTCTTTTCAACTTTGTGCCAAGTTTAGCCTCCGATTGCAAGAAAGTTCAAAAGTTGTGACGTGCAGTCCAGAAAACAGAGTCTGTCCTTGGACAGAAAAATTCATATAAAATCACCAGATCATCTTTTTGATCTGAATTTTTTTGACAGCGTGCTCTATACAATTGGCTTTCGAGCGTCTGTTCTGAGTTTTATGATTTGAGTTGCAGAATTGCCCCGAAAAAATTGTTTACTACCTGCTGGTCTGTTTTTAAACAGATTCTCTCCTGTTTTGCCTTTTCTTCGTTTTGCAAACCTTGAGCTTTCTTTTTCTTTACAAAAACCTTTTGGCAATCTTGAGAAACAGTAGCTCTTCAAGATTATCTTTATTTCCAGTAGGGAAAAATTATTTTATTGTGGGTACTAACCTCGCTAATCAGATTATGATGAGTTATGTATGAAGGGAGTTTTCAAGTGTGCGAGGGAAGATGATAAAAAGATTCCGGAGGGTAAAACGCTCAAGCTTGGGGATGCCCCCGTGCACCCCCAAGAAATATTCAAGAAGACTAAAGCGTCTAAGCTTGGGGATGCCCCCGTGCATCCCCTTCTCCATCAACAAGTTAGAACCCAGCTTTCTTTGTGTGGGAGAGAAACACGCTCCACTTCAACCTAGAACACAACATAGGATTTTCATGCTAATCTTTGTTGTGTGTGTTCTTTGTCTTTTCATAGCTGCTGACATGTTTAGCTCTTAGTTTTCATGCTTTTCTTCTTAAAGAGCTTTTGTTTAGTTGGTAGCTGAACTCTTTTGAGTTTTCATGTTTATCTTGTTAAGAGAGTATGTCTGTTGCACTGAGTTGTGTGTCTTAACTTAAAGTAGGTAATTGAGGTTGCTATTTAATTTTAGTAGTAACTTGCAATGGTTTTGAGGTATTGCCATGAGTAATGTCTGAACTTTTGGTGTTAAGAGCTTTAGCCTATTAGTGATAGATGTCGTATTTTGGGCAATCCGTGTTTATTTTCGAAAACCTACAAAATAGTTGAGAACTTTAGCTACTAAATGGATCACTAATCTTTGGAGGGATCGAATATTAGAGTACACTCACGTACCATGGGTCGAGGATGCGCAAGGGTAACCAAACCCCCATACACACCTCCTCGGGGTACTTGTCTCTTTGTGAACCTCCTAATTAGATTGAGAGTTACCGATAATAAGTGCATGAGTTTTTCGGACTAATGTGAGTATTCGAAAGTTGACACTTCCACCTAGCCATATTTTTCTAGCCTCTTCGGTACCGTGCATTGCCCATTCTCACCTCGAGAGTTGGCGCATACTTCGCCGGTGCATCCAAATCCTTGGCACGATACGCTCTGTCATCATAAGCCTCATTATATCCTTCCTCAAAACAGCCACCATACCTACCTATTAAGGCATTTCCATAGCCTTTCCGAGATACATTGCCATGCAACATCCATCTACTCATGACTTGATCTTCATGTCATACATGCTTTTTGCTTGATCGATGAGCCGCATGCTAGTTGGGCCTTGCCCTAATCATTGCTACATGACGCGCTAGTATCATTGCATATCCTGCTACACTGGCAGAGGCATACATTTGCATACATCATGATAGTTTCATTTTCTTTATGTTGAGTACTTTTGTAAAGTGTGAAAGATCTTCTATATTTCTTGTAATGCATAGAGTGTTGCCCCTAAAGTGAGAAAAAGATCCCAAAGAGGACAAAACAAAAGATCCCAAAGAGGACAAATGAGAGATAAATAGAAAGAGCCATTGAGGCCACACAAAAAAAGAGAAAAAGAGAAAAAGAAATAAAAAGAGAGACGGGGGCACGCTACTATTTCTTTTGAGAGATCCACACTCGTACTCCATCTTATACCTTGTACTCCATAGAGATTATCATTCATGCATATAGCTATGTGGGGACCTTTACACTATAGAACTTGGCTTGTATATTCCAATGATGAGCCTCCTCAAAAGAGCTCTAGGTCTTCTTGAGCAAGCAAGTTGGATGCACCCCCACTAGTTCCATTGGAGAGCTTACCTTAGCTCATATGTGCATCCGTTGCATGGCAATCTCTACTCCTCACATCATATCTACCATTTGGCTTTCTCTCGCCGATGATAGTCCTCATTGATGTGAGCCT
This sequence comes from Secale cereale, assembly GCA_902687465.1. Taxonomy (NCBI): domain Eukaryota; kingdom Viridiplantae; phylum Streptophyta; class Magnoliopsida; order Poales; family Poaceae; genus Secale; species Secale cereale. Next base: position 644,713,843 of record LR738714.1, on the reverse strand, counting down.
TTCACACCTTTTTTGTCTTCCCCCTCTATCATTTTTCTTTCTTTGCCATCCTAAGTGTCGACTTTCTTGCTTACGCTCATCCATTGCATGAGTGCTCAAAATATCGAAAGGGAGTGGATCATTTTGACTTGTACCTGGCTGACGGTCTGGGGATGAGTCAAGATAAGATTCCAAAGAAGACCAAGTGTGAAACTTTAGTAGATTAAGTTCTCAACAATACAAAAACTATGTTTTACTCTCTCATATATCCCTATCCCCTTTCTTGCACGCAAACACCATTTGGAGACATTCGAGTCACGGACAGCGAGAGCTCTTGCACCTTTATGTTCTTATGTTACTTGTTACAATACTAATATAGACTCTTGCTTGTTATTACTTGAATTGATTACATGCCTTGATTGCTTTACTTAAAAGTTCTTATATGGTTGGTAGCATGTCACCACAGAAATTATGCTTGTTATCATTTACCTACTCGAGGACGAGCAGGAATTAAGCTTGGGGATGTTGATACGTCCAAAACGTATCTATAATTTCTGCTTGCTCCATGCCTCTTTTGTGTGATATTGCTATGATATTTATGCACTTCCATACACTTTTGATCATATTTGGACTAACCTATTAACTCAGTGCACCACAGTGCCAGTTCCTGTTTTCTGCTGTTTTTCTATTTTAGGTTTCCCCCATATTAAAAGTGCCCTAAAAATTTCGGGAAAAATACAGGAAAAATCAGCGTATCGGGAGCTTCCAGAAAAACCAAAGCAGGGCCAGAGGGGAGCCTGGGGTGGCCCAGGCGGCCACCCGGCGTGGCCCCACCCCTGGCCGCGCCAGGGGGGGCGCCTGGGGCCCCACCTCCGCCTCTGGTGACCCCCTTTTGCATATATATTGCTCGCGTCCCGAAACCCTCGAGGACGGAACCCTTTTTCGCGATCTCATCTCTGTTCCGCCGCCGCCGCGCTTCCAAGATCGGGAGCACCAGGAGAACTCTTCCCGGCACCCTGCCGGAGGGGAGAACCACCACCGGGAGCTTCTCCACCACCATGGACGCTTCCCGGATGATTTGTGAGTAGTCTCCCTTAGACCATGGGTCCATGACCAGTAGCTATGTGATGTTTTCCTCCCCTCTTTTTTCTTCATGGATTAGACCTCGTGAGCTGCCCTACATGATCGAGGCACATATGTAATCTTTATGCTGTTGCTCTGCTGAGTTTGCTGGGATCCGATGGATTATGAGATTATGTTCAGATTGTGTGTGAGTAATATATTTGATTCACCTCTTTTATATTTATGTTCTTGAGTAATTCTTGCATGTTCTCCGTTGCTGTTTATTGCTTTGGCCGAGTAGTAGGTAGTAACTCCAAGAGGGAACGTTATGCTTGATTCTGGGTTCATGCCCCTCGATGACTAGCTTGAGTGACAGAAACATGAGTCTAGGGGATGTGCTGTTGCCACAAGGGGAAAACAACGGTGCTTGTACTTGCGGGTGCAAGGATTGTTTACTTTACGCAAAGTTCTTTTAATGCAGTTGTCTGTTGCTTTGAGTTTACACTTTGGGTGGGACTCGCAACTTAATACCAGCGAGATGTTCTGGATAGATATCTCAAGGTGGATGATTAGTAGTAGATGCAGATGGATTTCGGTCTACTTGCCTTGGCGTACCGCCCATGCTTTTGAGCCTCTACCTTTCTTTACAGCATAGTTAGCATTGGTTTGCGCACATAATCCTGTCAATTGCCCAGCTGTAATTTGTTTACCTCGCTTAGTTGTTTTATCGTCTTTTGGGAGAGAGACATCACTAGTGAACATCATGGGACCCCGGTCCATATTACCATCACTGATCACACCCGCTATTTACTTCCTGTTCTTATTCCCTAGTTGCAGTCATACCTATCACTATTATCTCTTGCGTTTGATCCTTTGTAAACGACAAGGCCGGAGGGATTGACAACCTCTCTGTACTCGTTGGGAGCAAAGTTATTTGTATCTGTGTGCAGGTCCTGTCAAGCAAAAGTTTCTGGCGCCATTGACACCTTCTTGTCGACCCTCGGAGTCTCACGGGATTCGATCCTTGGTATCTTTGCCAAGGGAAATTTGCCGCTACGCTACATCTCAAACCTTCCACTTGGGGTAACCAACGAGGGGCGAGAAGCCATCATCCAACTTAGCCCATCACAAGCTCTGACGATCAGCTGAAGTGATAAATATAATATCATAACCCCTTATCTTAGGGAAAATCCGATCAGGCTCGGCATCCTGGTGCACAAGACATTTCGACAATGGTAAAACAAGTCCAGCAAGACCTCCCGGCGTGCTGACACCCTGATACTAGCCGCGCGTATCTCGTCTCAGGCCACGACCGGATGGGCGATTCTACAGGTTATACCAGATACCTCGAGTTTCCCCGTGGCGGCCCCGCAGAATCCCCGTTTGGGACCAACACCATCAGCACTGGCCCCCCCTGCTATGTAGAAAGAATCCTCGGGTAGCGCTAACTCCCTATGCAATTTAATTAATTAATTAAGTTGTTATTATGAGCAAATTAAAACCAATGTTGGGCCTTGCTAGAGGAGTTTTATTCAAAGACGAACTGTCAAGGGGTCCCCATATACCCATCGTGTAAGGAACGCAAAATCAAGGAACATAATGCCGGTTTATCGGCGCCTAAGGTGGCATGAGTGGGACAAAACACTGAACAAAAGGCCAAGCCTTCCACCCATGCCCAGTATATAGGTGTGTTAATAATAATAATAATAGATATTGTGATATTCCAACAACAAGTTCCCTCCTGGAACGATCTTCATCTTCACCTGCAACTAACAACGCTATAAGAGGGGCTGAGCAAGCGGGTAACATAGCCAAACAATGGTTTTTGCTAGGAAGGTTTCAAAGGTTAGAGGTTTCATGGCAACAAGGAGAGGGGCTGACAATAAAGATGGGTAGCGCGACATGTAACGATAGCATCGAGACACTAAGCATGGCAATGATAGTAAAGGTATCCAAGGGTATGGTCATCTTGCCTGAGATCCCACAAGGAAGAAGAACGGATCCATGAAGAAGATGGAGAAGAAGCCTTGAAGAAGAGCCACGGGTAGACGAACGAATCCTCACGAACGCAACGGAACAAGCACTAACGAGAAGAAGCAAGCAACACAGTAAACAAACCACTCAAGAACATGACAATATGCACTACCAAGTAGGATGCACGACAAGTCTACATATGATGCACAGCAAGTCTATACAGGAAGCAAAACATGGCAAGGTAGGAAGCACAGCAAAACAACACAAGTCTATATATATGATGCAATACATGGCAAGGTATGATGCATGGCAAGTCTATACAGGAAGCACAACATGGCAAGATAGGAAGCATAGAAAAAACAACACAAGTTTATATGATGCAATACATGGCAAGGTATGATGCATGACAAATCTATACAGGAAGCACAGCAAGTCTATATAGGAAGCATAACATGGCAAGGTAGGAAGCACAGAAAAGCAACACAAGAAACATGACAATATGCTCAAGCAAGTATGATGCAAGACAAGTATATCTAGGATGCAAATATGGCAAGGTAGGATGCATGACAAGTCTATACAGGAAACAAAACATGGCAAGGTAGGAAGCACAACATGACAAGGTAGGAAGCACAACATGGCAACGGTGCAAGATGCACCCAAACATCAACCAAACTCACTCCAAACATGTAAACAAGATGATATTATGACTCTACATGCAAAATCACTCAAGTTTCATATAAGGAACACCCCAAACGGAGCAACGGGCTAAAAGATACACATGAAACAAGATATAACAACAAGCTGAAATTAACAGCCACATAGCAACTTGGGAGCAAGATAAATATATGTTACAGTACTCAAAAATGGTGACAAGAAGCATGGACATGAAGTAGACATATCCTACAGCAAACAACTCCATTGGAGCATCTCCATAGGAGGCATGGATCAATAGCAACAAGCTACAACATTTTGATCACGACACTAAAAACCTAACAGCAATATTTTATAGCAACTTGGGATCAAGAATTAAATAAGCTACAGCAAGTCAAATGAGCAAGTGAAGGCATGAATGGATAGACAACAACATATACAACAAGGAATGATCAATAGCCACCCCAAAACTAACATGGATTTACCTAGGGCATCAAGCAAACATAGCATCAGGATATTACAGATTCCAGACTTAGTGAAATTTCACTAAGTGTTAAAACAGCAATAACAACATGGCATGTTTACAAGCATGTTTAAGTCAACACAAGGCATATCATGGAAAGTTAAATGCACCACAGCAAAGAACACATCATGGAGAATCTAAAACATCTAGGCATGTGACAAGGGGACAAACACAACAATAGCAACGAGCTCCTCAACTAGGCATCTCGTAACAAGTTTCAGGACATAACAGCCAAATGCACTTTTGCAATAGAGATAAACATGGCAATATGAACTCAAACAAGCATGATATAGCAACCAACATGTAGAGCATCTCATGATGAACATTTTGACATATCATTTGCATCATTTGGATAAACATGCACCAAGTTATCATATCTCAAACATGGCAACAAAATAACAAGTAGCAGCAGTTTATAACAAGTAGCACTCTTGCAACAGATATTAGAGCAACTAGATGAACTCAAATGAGCATGGCACAACGGAACAAAGTGTAGAGCATATCACCACGATCATTTTGACATATCATAACACTCAATTTGGATAAGTACACACAAAGTTATCACCAGACAAAGATGCAACATTATAACAGTTAACAGGGACTTAGCAGTTTTTACATAGGGAAAAAATACAACGGGCAATGGATAACTAAACGGTGCTCAGGCACTGGATAGGAGGGGAGGCTCACCCATGGGCTCGGCCCAGTTAAAGAAGAGGGCAGCAGGCCGGCTGGAGGCCCAAGGCAGAGCAGGCCGGATGGAGGCCCGAGGGAGGCCGGCCCAAGGGAGGCTGACGGGACACCGGCACACCTGGGCGGCTGGCCTCGCTGGAGCGGGCCGGCCCACGAGCAGGGGGTCAACGCCCGATCGGATCGAGCTGAGCTCGTCCCCGATCCATGGCGCGGCGGCGGCTGAAGGAGACTCCAGCGAAGGCGAAGGGAAGCCGGTGGGCGATGGGGATGGCCAGATCCGGTCGCTCCGGATCCATTCCGGCCGGATCCAGCGGCGGAGGGATTCGAACGGCGGCAAGGCGCAGGTCCACCTGCGGGATCCAGAGGACGGGGCGACGGGCGGCGGTCAATGGAATCCGGCGGGGAAGAGCTGCTCTGGGGCGAGAGCCTGCGGGGTCGCAGCTCAGGCGAGGCCGCGGTGGCCGGCGACGAGGAGAGGCGGCGGCGCAACGACGGGAACGCAGGAGAGGAGCGAGCGGGAGGCTCGGGACGCACGGGGCGGAGCGGGCCCCGATCCGGCCCACGGCGGGCTGCGGGCGGGCCTGGAGGGCCTGGCGCGGCTGGGAGGCGCGAGGTGGCGGCTGGGGGTTGGGGATGCACGGATTTCGAGGAAGGGGCTAGGGAAGGCCAAAAATGGCATGGAGAGGGGCTATAAATAGCAAAAGGGGTAGGGTTTGGGGGGTTTGGAGTGGTTTTTGAGCCCTCCGATCGCGATCCGACGGATCTGATCGCGAGGTGACGTAGGATGGGCCTAGGGGAGGTTAGTGGGCTGTGCAAAAGGGGCTTCGGGCTGAGAGGAGAGAAGGGAAAAGAGGCCCGCGGGGTTTTCGGAGACCGAAAACATCCGACGAAATAACCGGCTACTAGTGCCGCTATATATATCCGTTGGGCTATCAAACGAGCTCTGAATGCAATGAAATTTGGCAGGCGGCCTGTCTACACTATAATAAGACCACATGCCAAGTTTCAACCCATTCCGAGAACATTTTTCGGCCACTCACAAAATAAATATTCGGAGGCGCCGCGGGCGCGTGCAAGTGTGTCTGGGCTCCGAACGGACAACGTGGAGGACGAGAGGACTCAGACGGATGCAAGTTTTGAAAACATGCTGATGCAACACACATGATGACATGGCAAGATGCAACACGCAAGCAGATGACATGACAACGAAGACGAATAACTGGCTGACACCTGGCGCACCGGTCTCGGGGTGTCACAGGAGATCTGATTTCCCCCTATCTATTCTTACTTGCAGCAGAGGGCCTTTCATGCCTTTTAAAATCTAGTTCCCAGTCATCATCACTTGGAATTAGGGTGGCTCCGACTGCTCCAATTGTGAACCATCTCTTGTTTGCAGATGACAGCCTGCTGCTTTTTAAGTCTAGTGTGGAGGGGGCAAACTCAGTATCAAACCTGTTGAACATATATTGTGTTGCTTCGGGACAAAAGGTGAATCGACAAAACTTCAATCTATTTTAGTAAGGGCTATTCCACTGCCCTAAGAGAGGAGGTCAAAAACTGCCTCAATGTTCACAATGAGTCTCTCAGCGAGAAATATTTGGGGCTACCAACGGAGGTAGGGCAATCCAAAAATGGCACGTTTAAATATCTGAGGGACAGGGTGTGGGCAAAGGTGAAAGGCTGGATGGAGTTGTTACTATCCTCGGATGGGAAGGAAATCCTCATTAAAGCAGTGGCACAAACAATTCCGGACTTCTCCATGTCATGCTTTAGACTACCAGGGGGCGTATGTGACAGTATCACATTGATTATTCGGCAGTTTTGATGGGGGAGTAAGCAAGGGAAGAGAAGGCCTTGTTGGGTTTCTTGGGATGTGATTTTACAACCAAAGAACCTTGGAGGTTTGGGTTTCAAAGATATGGAATTATTCAACCTTGCTTTACTGTCCCGGCAGGCCTGGCGCCTCCTTCAGTAGCCAGATTTGTTGAGTGCCTGATTACTTCGAGCCATCTACTTCCCAGATTCAACTATTTTGGAGGCAGAGCTTGGGCCACACCCCTCCCAAATTTGGAGAGCTATAGTTGATGGACGAAACATAATGAAACTGGGTATCATCCGCAGAATTGGTGATGGAACATCAACGGAAATCTGGATCCACAACTAGATTCCACGGGAAGGATTGCCGACGCCAATCACTTCTCTTGTCGCGAACCCACCGTAGAGAGTCGCCGATCTAATTGACCACACGACATCGACTTGGAATGAGGAGCTGGTCCGCCAAGTTTTCCTACCGATTGATGTTGTAGATATCCTCAAGATACCGATTTGCATGCGACAAGTTGATGACTTTTGGGCATGGTCTGCTGACCCTCGAGGTTTGTTCTCAGTACGATGTGCATACAAACTCATATATGGCATAAAATCTAGAAGAGAAGCTTGGATGGAAAGCACTGAGTCGGCGTCTAATCCGGAGCTAGAAAGGAGAGGTTGGTCTACTGTCTGGAACTTGCAGGTTCCATCAAAGCTGAAGGTGTTTACCTGGAGATTGGCACAATACTCCTTGCCCACCTATGATCTCCTTCATCACCGCAATATGGCGCCTAATCACGTTTGTGCAATATGTGGAGCAGAAGACAGTTGGAGGCATGCACTTCTGGACTGCACACTTTCTAGGAGTGTGTGGGCACTATCCGATGATGAGCTTGTTCAACACATGTGCATGAGCAGAGAAGAAAACGCGAAGGATTGGCTGTTTGTAATGAGCGGATCTCTATCGCTAAATGAGTTCACCACCATGATAGTTACTTTGTGGGCTATCTGGTATGCCAGGCGGAAAGTCATTCACGAAGGAATCCTACAAACCCCTTTTGTTACACATGCTTTCGTACAGAGATTTCTCGCTGATATCCAAGTCATTGCAAAACTAACCACCGGAGTTCAGGGACCAGTTGCACCGAGACCAACAGAATGGATCAGACCCCAAAGAGATCACCTGAAGATCAATGTTGACGCTGCAATATCTAGGTCTGGAGGTTTCAGAGCAGTAGGAGTCGTTTGTAGAGATGAGACATGACTATTCCAGGGGCATCGTCGCTTAAGTTCATGCACATTGAAGACCCTGAGGTTCTTGAGGTCTTGGCAATAAGAGAAGCTCTAGCTCAAGCAAGTGATATATACGCATCAAGGATTTCAGTTGCTTCAGATTGCAAGGCGGCAGTGGAGGCAGTCAGAAGCGGAGCTACATCATCTTTTTATGGTGCAGTGGTGCTCGAGATCGAGCAGCCGTCTAGGAATTTTATATCTTGCATTTTCTTACATGAATTTAGAACCTCAAATGTTGAGGCCCACCAACTTGCAAAGCATGCTTTAATGCTGGAGACCGGCCGACGGCCGTCATGTTTGGCTAGACCACCCTGAAGATCTTTGCTTCGTCCCTGTAAACTGTGCGACAGATGAATAAAAAGCTTTGTGAGTTTGCCTAAAAAAATTACGCCAGTAAAAGAAGTAAATAATATGGCGCATCTGCAAAAACTTGAACATTTCCTCCCTCTTCCTCCTCCTCGATCGTCAAGCCAGCCCCTCCATACTGTCACCAGTTCGCCACGGCTAGCTGGAAAGCAAGTGGTACGTGAGTCGTACGACGAAAGACACGGCCCCAGCACAAAATACGATATCTAGCTACCAGGCCCCAATTAATCTCACATTTAACAAGAGCTAGCTAGCGATGATCGTATTGGTACGTGATCTTCATGGTACTCCACCTCATTTTTGGACTCCATCGTCCATCCCTATCCTGGATATCAACGCGGCATGCGGTGGACGCACTAGAACGGTACGTACACGAAGAACGACTAGGGCATACGGAGACAAATAAGCTTTCCACTTGAACGCGCCCAGAACTTTGCCCTTGCACACTGAAGAGAGTTGTACTGGTGGACTGCGACAGACTTGAGTTGTAGTCCCTCCATCGATCTTGGCTGTTGCTGCTTGTGTGTTTCCTCTGCATTCTTCTCGAACCTCTCGTGTCTGCATCCGCATGCAGCTTCACGCGCGAGCATGCACCGCAGAGGCGTCCATATCATCCACCCGGCCGATGGCGAGCGGCCGATGAGGCAGCAGCATGTTACGTGCGTTCAAGTAATCTAAATACTCTTAGAGCATCTCCAGTCGCGTCCCCCAACAGGTCCCCCAAGATCGTTTTTTAGCGCCGGCGCCGAAAAATCGGTCCAGTCGCGCCCCACGATCCTGTTTTTCGTCGGATAGGGCCGATATTGGCGCCGGCGCTCCCAACCCGAACACGGGGCGCTGGGGGCGTCGGCGCGAACGTTTTGGCGTGAAAGAGTGGGGGACCGGCGCGTCAGCGAGACGAAGGCTGGTCATCCTCATTGTCTCGGTTTTCCCGCGGGGAAATCAATGCCAAAGCTGCCGCCGGTCAGCCTGCCTATTGATTTACGGGCGGCGCAGTGCGGCGACGCCGCCCCGCCTTCCGCCACGCGTTCGCACGCGGCCGCCCCACGAGACGCTATTAAAGGCGTCCCTAACCACGCCGGTGAGGCACCAACCCATCGGCAGTCCTCCCCCTCCTCGCCGCCGCACTTCCTCCCCTCTCTCCGCCGTTCGAGCCT
>LR738714.1:644676870-644704266 GCA_902687465.1 Secale cereale | reverse complement strand
CCCCCGGCAACCATGAGCGCGAGGTACCCGGCGACGCGGCGGCGGCCAACGGTTTAAGCAGCCGCTCGCTGAATGAGTGGGAGGTCAACCTCCTCCACGAGGCCAACTACCCCGCGCCCCCCGACGTACGCGCTCTGGCGCGGTGGAGGCTCAGCGCCGGCGGGGTCCCAGTCCCCCCTCTGCCCGTCTCCGGGACGCCCTATTTCCACGCCGAGATCGAGCGTGCGCGGGCGTCCCTGACGGTCGCAGAGAGGGCGCTCCCGGAGTACGCCGCCGACAACCACGCGGCGTGGGCGATGTACTTCAAACGCCGGCAGGAGGAGCGGCTCGCCTTCACCAACAACGCGCCGATGCCACGCGGCCGCAACAACAGCGAGGGCCGCCGCCTGTGGTGGGGCGTCCCTGGCCGCACGCTCAGCGGCGTCCTCGCGCACGTCGAGGACGGCAACGACCCGCGGCTCGAGTGAAGCAGTGCGCCGGGGCGGAGGAGGAGAAGCATCGGCCGTAGTTTAGGGTTTTTTTTTCCGTCCCTTTTATTCGTGTAAAAAACGTCTAAGTTTCATCAAAATATGCCGTGTTTGTTCAAATATGACCGTGTTTGCTGAAATTTTGCCGAATTGTGGGGACGGCTGGGACCCGACCTGAGGGCGACGGCTGGGGACGTACTCGCCCCCACGCCGAAAATAGCGCCGGCTCGTCCTCAAACGGCGATTTTCGGCGCGTCTTGAAAGCGCAATGGCTGAAAATGATCTTACATTAGTTTACGGAAGAAGAGCGTACATACCACCTGCATGCACTTGCAACGGCCAAGTGCCAACCAAACGCTGAGCCGTGGAAGTGGCAGGCGGCAACTGGGCCATGAGGCGGACGGGGACATCCACGGCCGAGCTGAGAGGCAATGTCGACGATCGATCGGTACATGGCCCGGCACGTACGTACGTGGTACCGGCTGGCTTCCTTCTAGGCTCTAGCTAGCGGTCGCGCGCGTCGGGTCGCCGTCGATCATGCCGGAGGCGAAAAGTATATACAAGTTGACGACGACGACTTACCGAGCCTGCGTGTGGATGAAACTCAACGAAGAAAATAGCGTAGCGTATATGCCTACTTCGGGAGTATATATAGGATCGCTGTCGCGTGGATGATATTTGATTCAGAAAACTACCGGGACGACATTTTCGTCCCTCGCCCTCGTACGTACATGGTCGTGTGCGCTGCGCGATGTCGACCGCCGTCGACATATGGAACTCTTGAGTGCTTTATTTTGCAGGTAGCGCCGGCGTTGAAACGACCGACGAGTCGGAAGCTCCTAAGATATGTAGTGGGGGTGGGGGAGGCTCGAGCCTCCACACTCGGACTCCTTAAATTGATCGGGTGGACGTGGAGACCACTGATCGGACATTAGAGAAAAACAAAAAATTGACCCAACCGGACCCTTCATATCATCCTTATACGTCCAGGCTGTCCGCGAACCCTCCTATCCGTCTCAAATATGTGCAGGATATGAGGGCTCGCGGACGGGGCCGGGTGCGCTCGGTCAGTCCGCCACATAGGACGCCTCCCCACCGCGGACCATCTTTTTCTTTTTCTTTATTCATTCTTTTCTTTCTATTTCTTAATCTCCACCAATCACATGAAAATGACCGGATATATGAGGAACAAAATGAGGAGCGTGGCTGCACGAACAGATGTATAGGGGCCCGATCACTGATCGGACGCGTCTGCAGGCGCTTAAGGGGCCATATTTGCTATGTCTGGCTGCAGATGCTCTAAATTCCCTAAATTTGTTTTACTACTAGGCTTCATCATATTTGTTAGGCCTAGCCTAGGGGAAAAAACCAAGCCGCCGGAGGTCGTACCCAGGCCCTCCCCCCTTGGTGCGTCGGATGCCGACATCAACCGAGGCATCGAGGGACGGAGGGAGTCAGGCTGCCAAGGAGCTCGTCACTCAGGGCCCTCTGCAGTTCGCCGCTCTGCCGCCTCCTGTTGCTCGCATGAGCCTCGAGTCAGACAGGGAGGACTTCCGCGGCTCTGTTGTTGAAAGGATCGATATAGTTGACTAGAGGGGGGGGGGTGAATAGGCAACTAACAACTTTTAGCTTCTCTTAACCACTTTAAATTAAGCGTTAAAGTAAGTTGTCTAGATATGCTACTAAGATGACAACTAATAGGAAGTAAAGATAACAACCACACAAGCAAGCTATAAGAGGTAAACAAGTAAAGCTTGCACAAGTAAATGAAAGAAATAACCACAAGTGGAACCGGTGAAGACGAGGATGTGTTGCCGAAATTCCTTCCCTTTGAGGGGAAGTACGTCTCTGTTGGAGCGGTGTGGAGGCACAATGCTCCCCAAGAAGCCACTAGGGCCACCGTATTCTCCTCACGCCCTCACACGATGCAAGGTGCCGTGATTCCACTAGCGGTGCCCTTGAAGGCGGCAACCGAATCTTTACAAACAAGGTTGGGGCTATCTCCACAATTGAATTGGAGGCTCTCAACGATACCACGAAGCTTCACCACAATGGAATATGGCTTCGAGATGACCTCAACCGTCTAGGGTGCTCAAACACCCAAAAGTAACAAGATACGCTAGGGATTAGTGGGGGGAATCAAATATCTCTTGGTGGAAGTGTAGATCGATGCCTTCTCAAGCAATCCCGAGCAATTCAACAAGTTTGATTGGTTAGGGAGGGAGATCGGGCGAAAATAAAGCTTGGAGCAACAATGGAGTATGTGGGGGGAGATGTGAGTCAACAAGGAGGAAGAAGAAACCTTTATATAGTGGAGGGAATAATCCAACCATTATCCCCCACTCAGCCCAGCACAGAGCGGTACTACCGCTTGAGGGAGCGGTACTACCGCTTATAGAGCGGTACTACCGTTGCCTTTCAAGCGGTACTACCGCGCCAAGGGGGTAGGGACCCAGAGCAGTACTACCGCGGTCTCAGGGCGGTACTACCGCTGGGAGCGGCACTACCGCCTCTACTACCGCACCTAGCACCACAAAACTCGACACGAAAATGCGCTCGCGAGTCGAGGCGGTGGTAGCACGGATCAGCGGCGGTACTACCTCAGTGTGCACCAAGCGGTACTACCGCTTAGTGGGGCGGTACTACCGCTTGAGGCACACAGGCGGTACTACCGCTGGAGCCAGGAAGGCTAGAGAGGATGAGAAAGAAGGACTCCATTGCAGCAGGAAGGAATGATGGGTGCGATAAAGAAGTGTACGTGTTGATTCCACCCAAACCTTACCAAAGTGGATCCCCTCTTAATAGTATGGCTTTCCTATTACTCAGATCCACCAAAAAATAAGCAAAAGGAAACACCGTCTTCCATAGATTCCGAGGGGCATCTAATCGTCTTGTGCCTATGTGAGATATATCTGAAAGAGCTTAGAACACATGATTAGTACGCAAACGTATTGTGATCAATCACCAAAACACCATTTGGCTAAATATGCCCTTACAATCTTCCCCTTTTTGGTGGATAGATAACAAAACGGGATTTGCACAAAAGGAATAATGACATAACGTAAATGCAAAATCCACACCCCTAAAATATAGACGGGCTCCCCCTATATGTGTGCTATCTAGATAGGTGCTTTGGACTGCACGGTACACATACTAGGATCAACACTCCCCTTATATTTTAGAGACCAACATCCTAAGCAAGATATATGAGAGCATAGTAATTAGTAAGATAATCATGCACGCTAGAGAGTACCAGATACATAAATAAGATAGGGTAGCATATGTCTCACACCATATGACGGGAACTGAGGTCTCACGAAAAACCAACCAAACCACAAGAAACGGAAAGCACACAAGCGACAGAAACACAAAGGCACAAATCCCTAAACTCTCTCCCCCTTTGGCATCGAGACACCAAAAGGCCAGAGAGCTAAGCTATGGCTCCACGTGAGAGCATGAGAAGGTCTCGAACATCAGATCTCAGCTGGGTCATCTTCTTCGTCGTCGTCGACCTGAAACTGCTCGGCATCGGAATCTGTCCATGGACAGTGCTGCTTGATCCACTCTTCCTCCTCGGTTACATGTTCCTCAGAGCCACTGGCCACAGTCGCACCCAACTGACGCATGAGCTCCTTGTGACGTCCCCTGGCCTTCTTCTCTGCCACATGAGTCATGTACTGACCATGAGACTCCATGCAAAACAGCTTCTTCATCTTCTTCTTGAGCTTTTTGCCCACGAGGGCTCTGCACCAGATGGCTCATAGTCATCATCATCATCTGCTTCAACCTCAGCCTCCTCAGTCTCCATAGCAGCAGCGGAGGATGAACCTCCAGTCTTGGAAGCATGAGTGCCCCAGTTGTCCTTCTGCCTTAGACGCTTGATCTCATGAGACACCAACTCTCCAGTCTCCAGCAATACGTTGGGATAGGCATGATCCCAAGCCTTCTCAATCAGCAGCATGATGAAAGGTCCATAGATCAGGCACTTGCGTTCAGAAATAGCAGACAAGAGCTCAGACCACATCACATGTGAAATATCCAGGGTCTCACCGGTGTTCCTCTCTAACTGATGTTGGCAAAAGAGAAGCATGTCCACAAGATAGGAGTGAACCATATCATGATTCTCAATCCGAGGGAAAAGAGTTTCACGGAAGATGCGGTGAAGGATATCCAGATAGGTAGACAACTCATATGTTACCTTCTTAGTCTCAGGGTGGACCTTCACAGTGCAGTAGGGCCAGAGAGCTTGCTTGTGAGTGGAGGTAGTGTTCTGATGAGGACGAAAGCCAACCGGTGTCTCAAGCCCCTGGTCTTCCACCCCAAGTAACTCCATGAAAGCCTTCCACTTGACAGACAACAGTTTGTCATTGGTCATCCATGTCAGAGTTCTATCCTCATCCGTCCCTAGATGGACCGTGGCATAGAATTGAGCCACAAGATCTGCATCAAAATCCTTGTTGAACTGAATGATCTGAAGAATGTTGAGTTGAGTGCACATCTGAAGAGCATCGCCAAAATACACAGGATCCTTCTCCAGGTATTCCGTGTCTATGGAGCGAACACTGACAAAGAGATTCTTCTTAGCCTTGAGCACATCAAAGTAGACGGCAAACTGAAAGCGGTTCCAGAACGGTCGGTTGACCAAATTGGGTTCTTGATCAACCTCATAGGGATTGCGGCGACGCCTTGCCCAGAACTCCTTGCCACTCATTTGTGTCACAGTTTTGCCCTTTGGCTTTGCCATGGCCTTTTTCTTCTGTTGAGGTGGAGGTGGAGCACTCGAGGAACCTCCAGCAGACTCAGATGTGCGGTAGCGCTTTGAGGTTGCACGATTGGGGTTGATACGGCGAGCCTGATGCTCAGGATGTTCATCACCTGGAACCAAACACAAAAACAGACGAACCAACCAAAAGGAACGAGCATAAGCCAATGAACACAACAAAAGAAGATCAAAGAATGAAGAAATATGTGTGAACTAGGCAAGCTGGGGTAGTACCGTGATCTGTTAAGCGGTACTACCGCCCAAGCGGTAGTACCGCTCCAGGGAGCGGTAGTACCGCTCGAGGCGGGGAAACAACAGTTTCCTACTACCGTGGTCAGATCCGGCACTACCGGCCTGTCAAATTCAAAAATATTTCTATCATACTCTAAATCTAGATAGTCTAGTTGCTTTCTCCATCCTACTCAAGCCTAGATTTAGCCAAAAATCTAAAGATGCAAACACTATTGCCCCTAAAACACAAGATCTGAAAAAGAGACAAGAGGAGAAGAGGAACGGGGGCAATACCGGCATCCATGGCAAGAGGACTTGGTGGGGATCGACTCCACCGAAGGAAAAGGAGAAGAACACCCCGGAGGAGGAGATCCGCCGGAGCCCTCCCGCGGCGACGAACTGCTGGAGAGAGAGAGAGGAACGAGGGGGCGAATGAATGGGTATGGGGGAGAGAAACCTCCCCCTGCCCCGATATAACCCCCACGTACCGCCCCGCAGTGGTAGTACCGCGCTAGCGGGCGGTAGTACCGCTTATAAGCGATAGTACCGCGCACCACCAGCGGTAGTACCGCCCAGCAAGCCACGGCAACAAAAAGTTCAAGGCAAAGCTCAAAAAAGAAACACACAAGGAGGGAAAAACAAAACACCACTCACACACACACACACTAGCAAGAGACAAGAGACCCCTCTACAAGAGAGGGCGGTGACCGAAGTCACCTATGTTTGAGTCTAGAGGTATGGCGCCGCGAAGATTTTAACCTTGGGCCCATGACCAAAACTCGTCCTTGAAGCACTAGTACCATCAAAGATGGTTAATGAAAGACTAGATCAATTTATTCATAATGGGGGGAGAGAGAGTTCATTGAGAGAACAATGCTCCCCCTATGTCCATGCCTACATCTAGATAAGACACTATGAAGAGTATGGTGGGGTGTGCACGTGCTCAAACCACATTGCTCAAATCAATGATATTTAGCTCAAGCCTTAACTCGCGAAATCTTGCTTCATCCAATGGCTTCGTGAAGATATATGCAAGGTTATTATGAGTGTTGACATAGTGAAGCTCGATCTCTCCTTGCCGTATATGATCCCGGATAAAGTGATACCGAATCTCTATATGCTTCGTCTTGAAGTGTTGCGCCGGGTTGAGAGAAATCTTGATGGCACTTTCATTATCACACCAAAGAGGCACTTTGTCACAAGTGACACCGTAATCCTTTAAAGTTTGCCTCATCCATAAGAGTTGAGCACAGCAACTACCGGCAGCCACATACTCGGCTTCAGTGGACGAGAGAGACACACAACTTTGCTTTTTGGAAGACCAACTAACAAGAGAGCAACCAAGAAATTGGCACCCTCCAAAAGTGGACTTCCTATCCACTTTGTCTCCCGCCCAGTCAGAATCAGAGAAACCTACAAGGTTGAAGTTTGCTCCTCTTGGGTACCATAAGCCAAAGTTTGGGGTATGAGCCAAATATCGAAAGATTCGCTTGACAGCCACAAAGTGACTTTCCTTAGGTGAGGCTTGAAACCTTGCACAGATTCCCACACTCAACATAATATCTGGTCTAGATGCACAAAGGTAAAGCAAGGAACCGATCATAGAGCGATATACCTTTTGATCCACCGTTTTACCATTGGGATCAATGTCAAGTTGGCACCTGGTTGGCATTGGAGTAGTAGCCGGCTTGACATCACTTAGATTGAACCTCTTGAGCATGTCTTGAGTATACTTGGATTGTTTGATGAAGATCCCTTCTCTTCTTTGCTTGATCTCAAACCCAAGGAAGTACTTCAACTCTCCCATCATGGACATCTCAAAATGTGTGGTCATGAGTGCGGCGAATCATCATTGAAAGCTTTGTTAGGAGAACCAAAGATAATATCATCAACATATAGTTGGCATACAAACAACTCCCCTTTGACCTTCTTAGTAAAAAGAGTGGGGTCGATTTTCCCAATTTCAAACCCACGATCTTGTAACAACTCGGTAAGATGCTCATACCACGCACGTGGGGCTTGTTTAAGGCCATAGAGTGCCTTATCGAGTTGGTACAAGTGATTGGGGAGCTTAGGATCCTCAAACCCCAGGGGTTGTTTAACATACACCAACTCATTAATAGGACCATTAAGAAATGCACTTTTCACATCCATTTGTTGCAATTTAAAGTTATGATGGGAAGCATAGGCAAGCAACAAACGAATGGATTCAAGGCGAGCAACGGGGGCAAAGGTTTCACCATAGTCGATACCCTCGACTTGGGAGTAGCCTTGAGCCACCAGACGCGCCTTGTTGCGGATGAAAATGCCACGAGCATCTTGCTTGTTCTTAAAGATCCACTTGGTTCCAATGACATTATGGTTCTCCTTTGGCCTTGGCACCAGACGCCACACCTTGTTGCGCTCGAAGTTATGGAGTTCTTCATGCATGGCATTAAGCCAATAAGGGTCTTCGAGCGCCTCATAAACCTTCTGAGGTTCAACACAGGAGACAAAAGCTTGATGAGCACAATAGTTTGCTAATTGTCTACCAGTGCTTACCCCCCTTTTTATGCTTCCTAGAATGTTCTCCATGTGATGTTCTCTGGAAGCAAGCCTGGAGGCAACTTTTGCAGCACGACGCTCTAATTGCTCTTCAAGAGATAACTGAGGAGCATTGAGTTGATCATCTTGAGCGTCGTCAGGAGCTAGATCTTGATCTTGAGCTTACCCTTGACTTTGATCTTGCTCGGAGGACAGAACTTGGCCTTGTGCATCATTTGGTGGCTCCCCACCATCTTGTGATTGATCTTGCACTTGGCCTTGTTCGTCCGGTTGAGGGCCTTCACTTTGTTTTTCGGAAGCGTGTGGGTCTTGGGTTGGTGATGGTTCCACTTGAGTAGAACATTGTCCTTCTCCTTCGGCCACAAGGGGTTCCTCAATGGGTAGTATATATCCAACGCCCATTCTTCTTATGGCTTGAGGAGGAATTTCATCACCTACATCACAAGTACCACTTTGCTCCACTTGGGAGCCATTATTTTCATCAAACTATACGTTACTCGTCTCCTCAATGAGTCCATTGGACTTGTTGAGGACACGGTAAGCATGAGAGTTTGTAGCATAACCAACAAATATGCCCTCATGAGCTCTAGATTCAAATTTAGACAACCGAACACCTTTCTTGAGGATGAAATACTTACACCCGAACACCCGGAAGTACTTGAGATTGGGTTTGTTACTGGTAAGGATCTCATATGGAGTTTTGTTCAAGCCTTTGCGGAGATAGAGCCGATTTGATGCATGGCAAGCGGTGTTGATGGCTTCGGCCCAAAAGTTGTATGGAGATTTGAATTTCGCCATCATGGTTCTTGACGCATCCATCAGAGTCTGGTTCTTTCTCTCCGCTACACCGTTTTGTTGAGGGGTATAGGGAGCTGCATATTGATGTTTGATCCCCTCATCACTAAGAAACTCATCCAAGGTGTAGTTCTTGAATTCGGTGCCGTTGTCACTTCTGATCATCAAAATCTTTGCTTCATGTTGCCGTTGAGCTTCATTTGCAAAGTTGATGACGGTTTGTTGGGTCTCACTCTTCTTCATGAGAAAGTATACCCAGGTGTATCTTGAGTAATCATCCACAATCACCAAGCAGTACTTTCTACCCCCAAGACTATCAAAAGATGGAGGCCCAAAGAGGTCCATGTGAAGAAGCTCTAGGGGTCTTTTTGAATAGATGATAGTCGTGGGAGGGTGAGCCATCTCATGTAACTTCCCTTCAATGCAAGCCTGCAAGCACGATCTTTGGCAAAGCTAACATTTGTTAGTCCACGGACATGGTCCCCCTTGAGAAGACTTTGCAAAGATCTCATATTGACATGGGCCAAACGACGATGCCAAAGCCATCCCACATCAACTTTAGCCATTAGGCATGTCGCAATCTTGGTGGGTTGCTTCGAAAAGTTAACCACATAAAGACCGTTCTCGACATGCCCAACATAGGCAACTTTAAGAGTCTTGCTCCACAAGAGGGCCACGGTATCAATATCAAAGAATGTAGCAAAGCCCATGAGTGCAAGTTGGCGAACAGAAAGTAAATTGTATGCAAGGGACTCAACAAGCATGACCTTCTCTATTGTGAGATCATGAGAGACAACCACCTTGCCAAGGCCCAATACCTTAGAAGATGAAGCATCACCCCATTCGACGTTGGTGGCCATAGATGAACCTAGATGCACGTCCACCACCAAGTCTTTGCTTCCGGTCATATGATTTGTGGCTCAACTATCGAGCAACCATGATCCCCCACCGGAAGCAAACTCCTACAAGAGATCAATGCTTGGATTTAGGTACCCATTTGGTGATGGGTCCTTTGAGGTTAGTAACAAGGGTCTTAGGAACCCAAATGGACCATTCAATGTACTCATAAGAAGAACCAACAAATTTAACAAACACATGACCATCACTAGCACGACATAAAACATATGAAGGATTAAAGTCGCCGGCCATGTTTGATGGTATGGTGGAGTTTTTCTTGACACCACCACCTTTCATGGTTTTCTTCTTCTTTGATGCGCCCTCTCCTTCTTTCACAAAAGTTTGTCGGAGAGGGGGTGGTAGCTTGGTCTTGTCATTCTTCTTCTTCTTGGGCTTAGGAACAAACCCAATTCCTTCCTTTGCCACAACCTCTTTTTGATTGCTCAAAAAATTGTTGAGATTCTTCTCACCTTGTATACATGTCACAAGGCCTTTCTCAAGTTGCTTCTTCAACTCGGCATTTTGTTCAACAAGATGCACATGCTCGCAACATGGGTTAGTAGCATTTGCATTATCAATTAATACCATGCGAGGAAAGATAGCCTTTTCCTTGGTTAGCGAAACTTGGAGTTGATCATGAGATTCTTTGAGAGAAGCATGCATACCTTTCAAGGCCTTGTGAGCCTTATCGAGTATGACAAACTCTTCCTTGAGTGTAGCATGGTCAACCTCATGTTTTGCCTTCTCGAAATTAAGCACACGAGAGACAACTAAAGCATGATCAAGATCTTTCTTTAATTTAGCATGATCATCGTTGTGTGACTCCTCAAGAGCCAAACGAAGACCACACTCTTCCTCTAGGGTGTTAGAGAGATCCGATATCTCATCGGCATAGTCTCGACTATGTCCTTACATTTTATTAATGGTTTCCTCGTGAGCCTCGATCATGTCATTGGCCTCACCGAGTTGTTCCAAGAGAGCAACAAAATGCTTCTTGGGTTTGCCTTTGAGTTTGTTCATGAACAACTCAAATTCATTCTCTCCCTCCTTGGTTCCCTCACTCTCATCAATACAATCCGTCAATGAAGGATTAGAAGTGATAGTAGTATTGATGTTTGGGGTTACCTTGTTGGTGGCCTTGGCCATGAGACACTTGGCGGTGATGTTCTCATTCGGTGAGTCGAAGAGTGATGAGTGTGGAGTAGTAGCAATAGCAATTGTGGCCATGGTGACCATCTCATCATCTTCATCATTATCATCATCCTCAACATATTCTTCTTGGGCCACCAACCCTTTAGGAGGAGTCTTCTTGTTGAAGTTGTTCTTGTTGGGATAAGACTTTGACTTGTCCTTCCGGATAAGCTTTCCTCCAAAGTCTTCTCTTTTCTCATATGGGCAATCCGCAACGAAGTGGCTTACATTTCCACAGTTGAAGCATGTCCTCACTCGTTGCTTGCCCTTGTTCCCACTTGAGTTGTTCCTGTTGAAGGTGGGTTTTGTGTTCTTCTTGTTGCCCCAAAATTGCCTTGAAGCAAGAGCCATGTGCTCATGATAGGCATATTTGGTGTCCTCGGGGCTACACTCATCATCATCCTCCACCTCCTCTTCTTCCACACAAGCCTTGGCCTTCAGGGCGAGGTTAGGCTTCTTCGATCGTTGAGCTCTTAAGACCGCATTGTCGGCGGTCATGTCCAAGATCCTCATGGCAACGAACTCATCCAACACTTCATTCGAAGACAAGTGGTGGAAGTCCGGTCTCTGACGAATGACACAGGACATGGCCTTATGATAGGGCATCATGGCCTTGAGGAACTTGCGCTTGATCCAATTGTCATCCGTGTCCTTACTGCCATGATCTCGAAGAGAGACCGCAAGGGTAGTTAATCTTCGATAAAGTTCACGAGGATCTTCTTCTTCGATCATAGCAAACTCATCGGCTTCATCTTGCACAACTTCATAGTTAGAGCGTTGAATGCTAGTGCTTCCCTTGTACATAGTGCCAACATGCTCCCAAGCTTCCTTGGCCACAGTGAAGGGTCGAAGATGTGTAATGTCTTCTGGAGGAATAGCATCTTGAAGAATGCAAAGAGCGGACTCGTTGAATTGATGATCCGCAGTTTCTCTTGGAGTCATGTTGTCGGGATCACGCGGATAAAAACCTTGCTCAATGATTCTCCAAAGATTAGTAGAACAATGATTTATATGACGTTTGAAACGAAACACCCAAGTAGCAAAATCAGAATTTTTTTTAAACTTGGGAGGAGGCCCAACGGAATTTAAATGCGGTGTAGGAACAGGTCCTCCATAGTGAGTAGGAGGAGCGAAGTGGGCAAAGATCCCACTCCCATTCTTAGTAACAGGGGCTTGTTCACTACTCGCTTCTCCCTTGTCGGGATTAGCCTCCGACACGTTGGTAGCGGGAAGAACCACTTCCAACGGTGCGGTGGATAATTTAAGCCCCTCAAGCAAATCTTTAAACATGCCTTTGACCTCGGTCGCTAGTGACTCTTTCAATGTGGTCAAGGCCACATTGAACTCCTCACGAGAGACCGAGGCTCCCTCATCGGACGTAGGCAAGGACGGAGTTCCATCGGAATGATCCTCCGTCTCGACTACTTTGTCACCCATACTCTTTGGACGGTAAAGTCCTTAAAAAGAGACAAGGCTCTGATACCAATTGAAAGGATCGATATGGTTGACTAGAGGGGGGTGAATAGGCAACTAACAATTTTTAGCTTTTCTTAACCACTTTAAATTAAGCGTTAAAGTAAGTTGTCTAGATATGCTACTAAGATGACAACTAATAGGAAGTAAAGATAAGAACCACACAAGCAAGCTATAAGAGGTAAACAAGTAAAGCTTGCATAAGTAAAGGAAAGAAATAACCACAAGTGGAACCGGTGAAGACGAGGATGTGTTGCCGAAGTTCCTTCCCTTTGAGGGGAAGTACGTCTCCGTTGGAGCGGTGTGGAGGCACAATGCTCCCCAAGAAGCCACTAGGGCCATCGTATTCTCCTCACGCCCTCACACGATGCAAGGTGCCGTGATTCCACTAGTGGTGCCCTTGAAGGCGGCAACTGAACCTTTACAAACAAGGTTGGGGCTATCTCCACAACTGAATTGGAGGCTCCCAACGATACCACGAAGCTTCACCACAATGGAATATGGCTTCGAGGTGACCTCAACCGTCTAGGGTGCTCAAACACCCAAGAGTAACAAGATCCACTAGGGATTAGTGGGGGGAATCAAATATCTCTTGGTGGAAGTGTAGATCGATGCCTTCTCAAGCAATCCCGAGCAAATCAACAAGTTTGATTGGCTAGGGAGGGAGATCGGGCGAAAATGGAGCTTGGAGCAACAATGGAGTATGTGGGGGAAGAGGTGAGTCAACAAGGAGGAAGAAGAAGCCTTTATATAGTGGGGGGAACAATCCAACCGTTATCCCCCACTCAGCCCCGCAGAGAGCGGTACTACCGCTTGAGGGAGCGGTACTACCGCTTATAGAGCGGTACTACCGTTGCCTTTCAAGCGGTACTACCGCGCCAAGGGGGTAGGGACCCAGAGCAGTACTACCGCGGTCTCAGGGCGGTACTACCGCTGGGAGCGGTACTACCGCCTCTACTACCGCACTTAGCACCGCAAAACTCGACACGAAAACGCGCCGAGTCGAGGCGGTGGTAGCACGGATCAGCGGCGGTACTACCTCAGTGTGCACCAAGCGGTACTACCGCTTAGTGGGGCGGTACTACCGCTTGAGGCACACAGGCGGTACTATCGCTGAAACCCGCGGTACTACCGCTGGAGCCAGGAAGGCTAGAGAGGATGAGAAAGAAGGACTCCATTGCGGCGGGAAGGAATGATGGGTGCAATAAAGAAGTGTACGTGTTGATTCCACAAAAACCTTACCAAAGCGGATCCCCTCTTAATAGTACGGCTTTCCTATTACTCAGATCCACCGAAAAATAAGCAAAAGGAAACACCGTCTTCCATAGATTCCGAGGGGCATCTAATCGTCTTGTGCCTATGTGAGATATATCTGAAAGAGCTTAGAACATATGATTAGTCCGCAAATGTATTGTCATCAATCACCAAAACACCATATGGCTAAATATGCCCTTACAGCTGTTGAAAGAACATGTGGTGCCCCCATGTTTGGTTTTGGTAATTGATGACTATCTCTATGGACTAATGGTTGCCTTGAGTTATATTTGAAGGGTTTGTCCATAGGCTTTTCTTGGAGTCCATGTGTTGGTTTCAAGGAGAGTTTGTGATGACCAATGTGCTATTAAGGAATTATCCAAGGATTGGTCTTGTGAGTGTTTAGCTTATTGCAAGCATGTCTTGAAGAAGAAGAGTGTGTGACCATTCATGTTTACCTTCAAGACATCAGCCAAATGAAGAGAGTTGGAAAGATTCAAGGTTAATCAAGACTAAGTCAAAGAGTGAATCAAGTTGATCAACACACAAAGCATAGAAGATATACCGAGAGGGGTCAAGCCATCCCATGGTATGGTAAGCATTGTCAATTACGCTTTGTGTACTAACCCATGGTCTACGTGAGAGTTCTATGTGGGGTTAAGTATGTTTCCATGGGCTTGCGTTAAGAGGAAGATATTACACAACCCATGGAGGATGACATCAAGTGGTGATCGCCATCAAGTTTGCGGTGTGCAAGTTCAAGTGGAGCATCACGAAGAGATCAAGTGCTTGAAGTTTGTCATACATTATGGTGACAATGGACTTGTGAAGATGTGCCGAAGAGTGGCTCACCCATAGTGGAGTATGGGGGAGCAATCAACTAGTCTTCACCGAGCCAACGCTATCAAGAAAGGTGGTCCAACTTAAGAAAGTCAAGAACGTCATCATCTAGCTCAAGTGGACTACGTGCAATGCAAAGGTTTGCCCTTGATAGGTTTTCTATTTTACCGGTCTCATGGTGGTAGTTGGGAGACCGGGTTATAGGATCAATTGCCATACTATCAAGGGGGGCTCTCGATGAGTAGCTTGATCATATCGTACGTAGAGAGCTCAAACAATTGCATCCTTGCATCATCTTTATTGGTTCTTGTTTGGTTCTTCTCCTTGTGAGTTTTGGAGCTTATGGTCATCTTGATAACAAGCTCGAGTTCATCGAAAACGGATTTCACTCATGCATCTTCTATGATGTTTTCAATGTTGGAGGTTATGCCGGTTCTTCTCTGATGAAGGGTTCACTCCTCTATACCCTAGGCATACCTCCCTGCCTCTTCTTACTATAATCAGTCGCTGTTTTGATGCCACTTGTCTTCCTCTATCCAACAAGGTTGAGTTTGCTCAATTCGGAGTTCATTTGCATTAGTTATGACTGTTCTGGTTTCTGCCTTTGCGGTTGTACCGCGGGACCAAGCGGTAGTACCGCCCTAGGGGGTGATACCTCACAGTTGCAGTCTCCAGGTGTTTTCCAAGCGGTTGTACCTCTGCCCCGGGCGGTTGTACCGTCTGGTGCTTGGAAAACTCCAGGTCTGCGGCAAGGCGGTAGTACCGGCCCACTACCGCCCTAACACCGGACTGGTTTCTGTTATGAAGCGGCTCTTGGGCGGTGGAGGCCCGATTGGTCCGGTCAACTAGTTTTGAGCGGAACTACCGGTGTCCGGAGCGGTTGTACCGCTTGGGACTTAGCCACCACTCGCGCTCGGTCCTGGCAGTTGCACCGGTGCAACCACCGTCTCAACTACCACTCAGGGGTGACTCCTCTCTGTTTTTAAAGCGGTTGTTGAGCGGTGGTGGGGCGGTTGTTTCGGTTACTCATTTCAACCGGTACTACCGCCAGCGCCGCCGGTTGTACCGCTCAGTAGGGTTTCTGCAGGGTTCCCGGATTTTCCGTGTTTACCGGTCCTCTTAGCGGTTGTACCGCTCCTACAGTTTTCTGCACATAACGGGCAGATTCGTGTGGTCCTATAAAAGGGGGTATTCTTCCCCAATGGACCCTATCTCTTGAGCTCGTGTTCTTCCCTCATTGTTGACCTTCTTCGAGCTTGCTATCTCTCATTCCCTCCATGGATTCTTGCTAGTATTTGGGAGAAAAGAGAGAGGAGATCTAGATCCACATTTCCACCAATCACTTTCTCCTGTGCGTGAGGGGAACCCCTTGGATCAAGATCTTGGGAGTTCTTGGTGTTCTCCTTCTTGTTCCCCCTCTCATTTCCCTCTCTAACATTAGTTGCTTTGGTGGGATTTGGGAGAGAAGGACTTGGGCACTCCGTGTGCCCTTGCCATTGCATTTGGTGCATCGGTTTGAGTTCTCCACGGTGATACGTGGAAGTGAAGTTGAGAAGCTTATTACTCTTGGGTGGTTGGTACACTTGAGCTTGTTCCTCTTGGGTGCTTGGGCGCCCTAGACGGTCGAGTTCACCTCGGAGCCATATTCCATTGTGGTGAAGCTTCGTGGTGTCGTTGGGAGCCTTCAATTAAGTTGTGGGGGTAGCCCCAACCTTGTTCATGTTCGGAGCTCAATCATTGTGGTGTAAAGCTCCGGGCAAGCGTCGGGGTCTCCAATTAGGTTGTGGAGATTGCCCCGAGCAATTTGTACGGGTTCGGTGACCGCTCCCAAGGGTTGCCATTTGTACGGGTTCGGTGACCGCCCTCAAGGGTCCCTTAGTGGAATCATGTCTT
Organism: Secale cereale; assembly: GCA_902687465.1. Lineage (NCBI taxonomy): Eukaryota > Viridiplantae > Streptophyta > Magnoliopsida > Poales > Poaceae > Secale > Secale cereale. Next base: position 644,687,919 of record LR738714.1, on the reverse strand, counting down.
CTTGCATTGTGCGAGGGCGTGAGAAGATTACGATGGCCCTAGTGGCTTCTTGGGGAGCATTGTGCCTCCACACCGCTCCAAACGGAGATTAGCATCCACAAGGGTGTGAACTTCGGGATACATCATCATCTCCGCGTGCCTCGGTTATCTCTTACCCGAACTCTTTACTTATGCACTTTACTTTGTGATAGCCATATTGTTTCTTGCTATATATACATCTTGCTATCACCTAGTTATTTATCTTGCTTAGCATAAGTTGTTGGTGCATATAGGTGAGCCTATTTGTTGTAGGTTTTGTGCTTGACAAATTAACTGCTAGGTTTATTCCACATTTGTTCAAGTCTAAACCGTAATTATTTTAAAGCGCCTATTCACCCCCCCCCCCTAGGCGACATCCACGATCTTTTAGCTGTCGTCCAAGTTCAAACACCAATCCAATACATGAGGCCCGGTCGACTGGCGCAGGTTGTTTTATTATGTAGCTTTGTCTAATTTCGGTGGTTCTGTCTAATTTCTTAGCTCAGTAGCCATCACCTTACAGCCCAGTTGCCATTTTGTAGTCTAACAAATTCAAAGTTTCAACTTACTTGGACGAATGGATTTGGAGATAATGGATATTATAGTCAACGGATCAAAATTTGTATCAAAAATTGATATTTTTAAAAAAGTCAAGAAAATTTCTAGCAAATAATACACGTGTCCAGAGTAATTTGGGGAAGTTTCAGAAAAATTCGATAAGCACTCATCACACCTTTTTCGTGGCAGACGACTAACATGCGTGAAAGGGTTGATCTCTGCTTCCCCAAGGTCTATGTATTCTAGCGTCTCGGCGTATGAATGTGGCCCTCATGCCAAGCTGGGCGTGATAGACCATTTAGGATGATGGGGGCTTATGTCTATAGCTTATAAACGTGAAGTATCCACAGGGCTGCCCTCTCATGGCCTCTAACTGTCAAGAGGGGTCATAATTATGGAAATCCCTCATGTTGGTCATGCATGATATTCGCTTGAGTACCGACTTCTCCGTAAGTGATGGAGATGGCACCCTCTTTTGGCTTGACTCGCAGCTCGATAGGAGCTCGTTGTGCGCTTAATTTCTGACCTTTTTTTTCGTTTCTCTCCGGGTTGGACGTCATGTGTGGCACTCTTCGCCATTGTATGCATATGAGCATTCTGCGGTTAGATAGTCTTTGTATGCCTATGAACATTCTGCATTAATGAAGACATAGAGTTCTAAAAAAGAGTGGAGTGCCTTCGAATGTCATCGTGAAGTGTGGGGCATGGGCTTCCTGGCGTGTGAAGGTCGATATCCTATCGCAAGTGTGTGGATATGCCCAAGGCATTTTTGGTTCACATAATTTTGAAAATGTAACAATGGGGAAAACCGCCTGCAAGAATAGGATAGAAATGCAGGACCAAAACTCATGAGTGATAAACAAATGAATGTTGTACACTCGCATGTTTGTTTCACATGAATGAGAATAAACACACGGATCCTACTAAGCACAGTCAAATCTAAATCAAACCACATGAAAAAACACAAATATGATGTTTTTATGCACAGTCAAACTCCGGTCTTGTACTTTGTGTAGGAATTCTAGAAAGGAGGCTCGACTAGATTGTAAATTTGATGTGTTTATTCTTCGAAAGAGATATAAAAGAAAATTTACTCCACTGTTCATTTACATCTTACTGGAATATTTAAATGGTTGTACCCAATTACTAAAATCCTAGGCCCGCCTATTTAGCTTCAACATTTCAATAATCAGTGTCGGAGACTATTAGGGTATCCCGGAGAGGTGAGTAGGCTGGATGGTAATACGAGGCTGGTCTTTACCAAGTTTTGGGCCCACTCGATAGAGGTAAACCCTACTACTGCTCTATGTTTATTGCGACATGGGTGTACAAAATATAGGTATCAACCCGAGAGATTGTAACCCGAACCTCGGCTCATATAACATACAGGCCCCCTACCCCTAGGGTTACATATTTTAGTCGAATACATCGATGGAAGTAGAGTCCCCCGTGACTCGGGTATTTTCGACTTATACTGCAAGTCTTCTCAACTTTTTGTATAATCCGTCATGGATGCCCAACGTGACCAGGACGAAACTGACCTAGGGGTTCTTAGCCCGGCCCATCACAAAACCGACGTGAAGAGGGACTTCTGGGCCGGGACACCGTCAATCAGTATTTCTGATCTGCACCCAACGATTCTACTTCTGCAAGCAGCCGCGAGCTCATTTTCGCCCAGAAAAGAAGCAAATAATCTTGTGCGTCTGCAGAAACTTAAACATGTCTTCCCTCGTCGAGTGTCCTCCTCGATTGTCAAGCCGGCCACTCCAACTCCATACTGTCTCCAGTTCGCCACGGCTAAAGCTGGAAAGCAAGTCGTACATCAGCCGTGCGACGAAAGCCTCGGCCCCAGAACAGACTACAGTATCTAGCTGCCAGACTCCAATTCATCACACAATTGTTAACAAGTGCTAGCTGCCGATGATCGTATCGGTACGTGATCTTCATCGTACTCGACCTCCTTTTTCGGACTCCATCCCTACCCCGTGGTATGATTAGTCGCGGCTCTAGCGTTTAGGCCAACTTCATCGCGTGACTCCATCCTGTCCGGTCCCGTCCGTTTGGAATAAAACGGACAAACGAGGCGGCCCAGCGCGAGGGAGCAAACGGACATTTGTCTGTTTCCCGTCCGCTTTCAACCCATCCCCGGCCCAAGTAGGGTCGATTTTGGGATGAAACGAACAGCGCGTGGACGGGCGGGACGCGCGCGCTTATCCTCCTCTGGCCCGTATGTCGGTCGCACAAAGCAAAACCCCACCCGCGTCCCTTTTGGCGCCATTTCCCGCGCCCCTCCCACGTCCCTCCCGCCGCCCCCGCCTCCCTTGTCCATGGCCGACGCCCAGCCGAATTCCGGCGGCCTGGCGGTCGACCCGGCCCCAAAAGTAAAGAAGAAGGCGTCCAAGGGGCCAAGGAAACCGCAGTCGGAGTGCACGCCGGAGGAGATCACCAAGCTGGACGCGGAATCAGCAAAAAGGAGGAGCCGGAGGGTGGTCGTCAAGGGTAATGCCGCCGCGGCCAAGTTCGCCGCCGAGCACGAGGCGAGGGAGGCCACGCGGCGCAAGGCCGAGGCCGACGAGAAGGCGGACATCGTCAACAAAGCGCACACCCTCCTCATGCTTGGCATTTATCGTCCGGTCGGTTTTCCTGCACCGGCCGTCGGCCCGGCGAGCACAAGCTCGTCGGTCGCCCGGCCTGCGCAGTGCCAGTCACCGATGTCGCGGATGACGCCTATGTCGCCCGGCTTTCCCCCGCCAAGGCACGACGGGCATACCCGTTTCTCGCCGGACGTGGGCGTGATGCCGCCGTCCACCCCGCGCACCTCGGTCGTCATCGACCTCAACGTCACGCCTGGGTCCAGCAGCGGCGGCCGACCGTCCGTGGAGATGCAAAGAAAGCAAGCACGGGCAGCGTTTACGGGCACCATGCCCCCCCCCCCCGCGTCTTGTTCGACGGAATTCCAACACCAACGGCACCGGTCGACGACCCCTTCTACAACCAGTTCATGAAGGATGTGATCTACGAGGGTGGGCAGGGCCGTTCCTATGACCCCGACGAGACCCAAAGTCAGGATGGCCGCGACCAGTTCGTTCCCGATGAAGAGGCCGACGACCGTGCTGACTACGACCATGGTGATTCATGGCATGAAAACGATGACATCTACGTCGAAGGTGATGGTGATGAAGAAGTCATTGATATTGATATTTCGGGCGAGCCATTGTTCATCGACGAGCTCACCCAAAGAGCGGAAGCACAAAAGAGGAGGAAGAGCATTCGCACAGGTTCATATACCCAAGATGAGGACAAGTTGATTTGCCAATGTTGGATGAAGATTAGCCAAGATCTAAGGACCGGTGCGCAACAAAAGGGCATTGTTTTTTGGACGAGAGTCCACAAGGCATTCCATGAAAGGAAGATGTTTGAGCCCTACCAAATTACAAGCAACCGTGGCATCAACTCGATTCAAAAGAGGTGGTTGTTCATCCAACAAGAGTGCAACAAGTATTGAGCCGCATTAGAGTGCGTTGAAGCACGACCCGTGAGTGGTCTCGGCATTGGGGACATGGTATGCTCTTCTCATCCTAGTCCTTTCCTTGCTACGGCCACGGCCTTGTATATGTTTGCATGTCCAATTGTTGTTGATCATGTGCTGTAGGCATTCCAATATTTGGAGGCATTCAAGGCCCGGCACAACGACAAGGCATTCACTCTCACACATTGTTGGACGATCATCAACAATTGTCCTAAGTTCAAGGATCAATACCATGAACTTCAAAGAAAGAGAGGCAAGAAGACGGCCAAGTTCGCGGGAGGTGGAGATGGCGAGGCCTTGAAGAGGCCGAGGGGTAAGACCAACTCCAAGGTGGACGACATACGTGACGCCTCATCCATGGCCTTGCATGACACTTTGCATGGCATGATGTCCCAAAAGGATCTGAGGGACGGGAAGAAGCGGCAAAGCAAGGATGAGCAAATGAAGCAATACCTAGAGCTTCAAAGGATGAAGCTTGAGATGGAGGAGACGGCCAAGAAGAGGAAGTTCGACATGAAGGAGGCGGCTCGACAGAGGCAGCTCGACATCGAGGCCGCCAATGTCGGGGCTAAGCAGAGGCAACTCCACATAGAGGAGGCGTCCCGGCAAAGGCAGCTCGACATCGAGGACGCCAATGCCAAGGCCAGACAAAGGCAGTTTGACATGGAGGCCGCCAATGCCAAAACCAAAGCCAGGGAGGTGGCCCTAGCGAACATGAGCGCGGACTTGACGAAGATGAACGAGAAGACGAGGAGCTGGCTCGAGGCCAGGCAGAAGGAGATGTTCGACGACGACGGCCTGAACTAGGTCGTCCGATCGGCCGTGGCATGTGTGCCTGGTGCGAAACATGTTCATTTTGGAGGTTGACTGTGTTGCCGGCCGCTGACGGTGTTGCCGGCGAACAAACCTATTCATTTTGGAAGCTGTCTGTGTTGCCGGCCGATCGCTGGCCGTGTTGCCGGTGAGGACGTATAGGCCGCTGGCCTGAACTTAAGGCGTTGTTGTTTTTAAAATGGAGGCGGACAGAATGAGGCCAATGGATGTGGCCGCGCGCTGGGCGCAAGGCCACCATATTCCAAGACAGGCCCGAACACGATCTCATCGCCCTGCCCAAACAGACAGAATCCGGGCAAAGCGGACGTTCATTTGGGGTCGCGCGGTGGAGTTGGCCTTATAGTAACAGACAAAATGAATGTGCGGCCGCGGCCCTGGATATCAACGCGTCATGCGGTGGACGCACTAGAAGTCTAGAACGGTAGTACTACCTAGTACGTACACGAAGAACGACCACGGCATACATACTACGAGTCAAATCAGCATTCAGGCGCCCAGAACTTCGTCCTGGCACGCTGAAGAGAATTGTACCGGTCGATTGTGACACGGTTGAGTTGCAGGGGCTGTTTGGTTTGTGACTAACTTTGATAAAGATTGCCACATCTGGAACCTCTCGTGTCCGCATCTTCACGCGATATTCACCGCTGCTGCTTGTGGGTTTCCGCTGCACACTTTGCAGTCCCTCGATATTCACCGCTGCTGCTTGTGGGTTTCCTCTGCACTCTTCTGGAACCTCTCGTGTCCGCATCTTCACGCGCAAGCATGCACTGCAGAGAGAGGCATCCATGATTCATCCGGCCGATGGCGAGTGGCCGACGCGACGCGAGATATAGGCTACTGCAGCGTGCTGTTACGTGCGTCCAACGGCTACAGTGAACGATCCAGCTACGTACTCCGGTCAGGATCGGCCGATGCCGATGAGGTCGGCCGTACCAGCTGCATGCGCTTGCAACCGCCAACCAGACGCCGAGCCGTGGAAACGGCGCTTTCTCGAGGGAGGCAGGCGGAGACGGCCACGGCATGCAATGCAACCGGGCCATGTGGCCGCCGACTGGGACACGCACAGCACGGAGCCAAACAATGTCGACGGCGGACAATACCGATACCGATACATGGCCCGGCACGTAGGAGCAGCGGTCTGGCTGCCTCCCTGCGGTCGCGCGCATCGGGTCGCCGTCGATCGTGTCGGAGGGGAAAAGTATATAAGGTGACGACGACTTAGAAAGTACTCCTACTAGGAGTATATACCGTGCGTGTCGGCGTGTGGTTGAAATTGGACGAAGAAAATAGCGTAGCATATATGTCTACTCCGGGAGTACAAGATCGATATCGCTGTCGCGTGGATGATATTTCGATTCAGAAAACTACCGGGCCGGACGACATATTCCTCACTTTGCAGGTGGCGCAAGCGTTCAAATAAATGACAGCGCACATGATCTCCTGGACGACATTAGTGATTCGGAAGCTCCTTTTTTTTTTGCGTGAAAGCTCTTAAACATATAAATGGGTATATTCATCGCCCAAAACAATTTGCAAAAAAAGCTTTATTAAAAATGTGAAAAGTCCTGCACTAATAATTACTCCATCCGTTCTCAAATATTTGTCTTTCTAGACATTTCAAATGGACTACAACATACGAATGTATCTACACATATTTTAGAGTATAGATTCATTTATTTTGCTTCAAAAGTAGTCACTTGGTGAAATCTCTATAAAACAAATATTTAGGAACGGAGGGAGTAGAACAAACGCAAAAGTTCTTTTTATTGTAACATGCATGGTGTTCTAATGTTTTGGGTGACGGTAGCTTCTCTTTTCTCTTGTTTCGCCGTTAGCGGTGCATGTGGAAGCGGCTAAGCAAGAATGTGTTCGTTCTAACCTTTTTTTTATGTTGTATTAGGATGCTACTTTCTACTCACTCCGTATCAAAATAAGTGTCTTAATTTTATACTAACTTTATTAAATATTTGTATTAAATTTGAGACACTTATTTTGGGACGGAAGGTGTATGTTTTGGTTTTGGTATCTCTTCATAGTGGAACCTGGTCCATTGTTGAATTGGATGAAGAAAAAACTAATTATAGAATATATTTTTTAAACAACTTGCACTCCCGTCGATTTTAATTAAAGACACCGCCCCAACTTTACAACAAAAGGAAACAAAATCGGTATTTTTAAACAACGGACATTCCCATTGATTTTGATTAAAGACACCGCCATAACCGTATAATACAAGGAAACAATAGGCAAAATAAAACTATGACAAACAATCAGGCGCGCCCGATCTTGCATTACTGTAACACGGCTCACATCTGCAGAAACACATGATGAAACCACAATGGCAACATCAAAATTAAAATGCATCGCAACAAGACCACAAACTGAAACGCAACATAAATGAAAAGGCTATACCTATTCGCAAAAAAAAGAAGAAAAATAGCTATACCCACTATCATTCGATCCATCGAAGCCCGATAACCATCCCTGTGTTCAAGGATGACTGTCTTGATCAACATCACCCCTTCTTCAAGTCTTCTTCGTCCTCGTCCCTTCTATAAGATCACCCATGAGTTAACAAAATGGCACAAATAGAAGATTGCATATGCAGAATCAGCAAGGAGTTTATGGCCAAAGCATGCAAAATACTCCAACGAAACAGCCGCAACCCCACTAGTGAGTAAATTTTGTAGTTCTTCCAAACATGCCTTCACCATCAGTTCGAGCCTTTCGAATATCTAGAGCACACATCACCATTTGCCTATATGAATTTGGCAAGCGAGCAATCAACTATGACATGATTCATTCTGGCGCACATGCGGTGAGTTTCGAAGCGAAAGTCCTATTGGACACATTAAGCGTCAAATTGCCCCCGATTCACACAGGAGCAGAAGAACCAGGCTGGCCCATTAAGCCACATGTGTTATTTCCAATTTCTTTCGTACGCATAGGGATCTTTGCACTGGAGTCTCGTACCAAACCAAGACGACTGAAGCGAGCTGAAAACACAGTAGCACATGTCTTTTCGGTTAGTTTTATTAAAAAACCGAAGTTCTAAATAGTTTTTGAAAATGCGAATATTTTTAAAAATTTCAACACTTCTTGAAAACCTGATTTTTTTAAAGTCAACATTTCTTAGAAAATACGGACACCTTTCAAAATAATGAACTTTTTTACCCACAAAATTTTTTTTTTTTCAAACTTAATTTCTTTTAAAAATACATTTTTGAGAAATAGACGAACATTTTATTTACCAAATAACTGAACAACACGCGGTCATTTTTTAAAAGATTTAAGATTTATTGAAATATTGAAACAATGTTCCTAAAATAGGAACATTTTTTGAAAAGGATAGAAAATTCTGAAATTATTGAACGTTTTTGAAAATTTGAAAATTATTCTAAAAGTTCAAAGAAAATCGGAAAATTATTACAATTTTTATAAACCCAAATATTTTCAAAATTTTAGTTTTTTGTAAACATGTCATTTTAAATATAGAATATTTTTAAAAAATTCCTACTCCCTCTGTCACACAATATAAAAGCATTTTTGACAGTAGTGTAAAATTTTGTAAAAAGGAATACTTTTGAAAAATAAAAAAACTCGAAGAAAAACCGGTAGAAGGAAAATCGGATAAAAACAGAAAGAAAACAAGAAACCTTTTTTCAAAAAGGAATCTTTTGGAAAAATAATAAAACTCGAAGAGAACCAGTAGAAGGAAAATCCCGATAAAAACAAAAAGAAAATAAAAAAACTTAACCAGAAATTTCTAGTAGATTTCTAAAATTGATTAGAAAAACGAATAGGCCACAATCGAGAAGGTTCACCAAAACTGGATTGTTAGAACCTATATGGGCCGACCCACCTTGCTGGCCGCTTTAGGAAATATTCCAACTGAAAAAAAGTATCTTGTTCACAAAATGCATGCTTTTCAGCCGAACATTGAAACAAGCATTTGCATGATAGAAATCACATTGGATACCTAGACTACAATTGACTATGTTCCAAATGTTCCTGGTCAATGGACACTGGAAAATGAGGTTATCAATAGTTTCATTTTGACCACAAAAGAGACATTCAGATTCACAGCTACCACACGATGTAGTAACATATCTCTAGTTAATATACTTTGCTTCAAAACTAACAAGAGAAAAGTTCTACTGCTAAGTGGATTTTTAACTTTCCAAAGGAATATGATTGGAGCTTTTGCCCCACCCGCATTGCCTTGTATAATGATTTAACACTGTAAACCCCTGAATTAGCCAGTAGCCAAGAAAGTTTATCTTCATTTTCTCTCACCTAGGCTCTTCTGAAACTTAAGGTGGCAAGTTTGTTAGACAAAGCATCATGGAGTGTGATATGTTGATCTTGTGATATACTATACAATCTAGGAAAGGTGAGAGACAATTTTTCATTTCCTAACCATCTATCTTCCGAGAATCTGGTTTTCTTCCCACTTCCCACAAAGAACTTACAACTAGACAAGAAGAGTTCTTTTATTTCTAGCAACCCTTGCCAAAAAATGAGAATCTCCCTGTCTTAGTTGCACCCGCTCTAACGTTGAGTTGTCAATGTATTTGTTCCGCACCATTTTTTCTGTGCCACAAACCCTGCTCATTAAACAGTTTCCAAAGCCACTTTGCCAACAAAGCAATGTTCATTAACTCCAAATCCATTGCCCCTAGCCACCATGTTCTTTTGGTTGAAAAATGTATGCCAAGCCACCAAATGATACTTCTGCTTATCCTTTTCCCCACAGTTCTATGCCTATCATACTAGAGCCCATTTGTTTGGGATGTTGGAGTGCCTATCATACTCGAGCATGCTGGAACGTGCGATCCAACTACAGCGGAATCAAATATAAATGACATATGGGCATGGCATTTTGAGAAGAGCGGGATTTTCACCGTGAGATCGACATATAGGATGATGATAGATACAAAATTTAGATGGGAGGCATGGCTTGATGGTTCGGCATGCTCCGCAAGTAGGGACCATGATTTGTCTTCATGGAAGTTGTCATGGAAAACTCTGGTCCCTGGCAAAATCAAGATGTTTTTGTGGAGGTTAGATAAACACTCGCTGCCCACAAATGATGTTAGAGCCCATCGGAAGATGACTAGCACATCATCATGTGGCTTGTGCGGGGCAGAGGACTCTTGGCGGCACTTGTTGCTGGAATGCTCGATGGCAAGGTGCATTTGGGCACTTGTTGATGGGGAGCTAGCTAAACACTTGTGTGCAACGACATAACCTAGCGCCAAGCAGTGGATCTTCGCCATATAGACACATCATCACATGCTGCCTTCATAAGACTTTCTGTGACGCTGTGGGCAATTTGGTGGTTTAGAAGGAAAGCTATACATGATGAAATATTCCAGAGTCCATCAGCAACTCATCTCTTCATAAGCAGGTTCATTGAGGAACTTGACATGATACCAGGGAAGACTCAGAAGGCTCATGTGGCCAAAAACAGAACCGCGGTTTGTGCCAAAGCACCTCCAATTGGGTACGCCAAAATTCATGCGGATGCAGGTATAACACGAAGCCACATAGGAGGAGCATCAACGGCTGTTTGTCGTGATGTAGATGGGAATTATTTGGGTAGCTCTTCCCTGGTAATTGATGGGATTAATGACGTGGCGACACGGGAAGCCATAGCGTGCCGGGAGGCGCTATCTCTTGCGGAGGATTTGATGTTGCATAGTTTTATTGTCGCATCGGATTCGAAGATTATTGTCAGAGACATTCAAAACGGAAGCAATGCTGCATGTGGTAACATTATTAGTGAGATTAAGAGTAGAGCTTTAATGTTCAATTGTACTTTCACTTATGAAGGTAGAGCTGCGAATATTGATGCAGATAGATTAGCCAAGTTTTTCTATTCTCTCGATCAGGGATGACACGTTTGGTTGGTCCATCCCCATGATCCCATATGTATTCCTTCTCGTGTGGAATTTGAGCAATAAAACTTGATGATACCCCTAAAGAAACTAAACCGGAATCAATTTTTCAGATGGACCTCGCTGTTTCCGTATCATATTATCGTCTTCGTCATATTTCCCCTCCTTTCCTCTTCTTCGATGCATGCATCCATGTCCTTTTTTTTTTTT
>LR738714.1:644666595-644676768 GCA_902687465.1 Secale cereale | reverse complement strand
TTTTGCAAAACTGCATGCATGCATGCCTGTGCACTTGTGACTGCCGCTATACATCTTGTGGTCACGTTCAGTTCGATAGCTGGATGCTCGATCCCCTGGCCGCCATAAATGCACCCGTGTGCCCGTGTCGACCGGACTCTCCTCTCCTGGTCATGGCCAGTCAATGCAAGATTTGGACATGCCATCACACCAACTGTTGACCTAACAAAATCTAGTAATCAACACGGTCTAACCAACAAGTGCAGGACGGCCCAACCGTCTGCACGTTGATACGATTGATTGCTAATTAATTAAACAGGAAATCAAGCTAGCTGTGCACTCTATGTGCATGCACGTCTACTGACTGTCAACTCAAAGCTCCTAAGAGTATCTCCAGCCGCGTCCTCAAGACACCCCCAGGACACCTTTTTAGGCTCGGTTTTAGATTCGGACGGCGCTTTTCGCCGAAAAACAGCCCAATCATATCCCTAACGCCCCCTAGGACGTCAAAATAGCACCGGCAAACTCAGGCGAAACCCAGTGCGCTGGGGTCTCTTGGGGACGCCGGCGGAAGTTTCGGCGAATCGCGTCTCACCACATATCCTTTTTCTTGACCCACTTAACCATTCTCCTCACAAACTTTTGCTTGGGGTCGGCTGTGACTGGGAAGATGTCCTCTTTATTTCGCCGAATTCCGCAGGATGACCCCCAAGACACCAACTTTTTTGGTTCGATGATGTTTTTGGGGGTGCCAACGGCTGGAGATGCTCTAAGCATGTGTACACTTCCGTATGTACATCATGAAAATGAGATAAAATCATATTAGTACTGTATAATAGCAACTCCCAAAACCATGTTGCTGTGACTAGTGAAATCAAGAGTTGCATGTTCCAGGGTCAACTTGCTGGCTAACTGAAAATCAGGAGACCGGCGCATGTTACAATTGTTGTTTTGTCCATGTAGACACAACGGCTCCTTGTCCCCTCGGGGATATATTTCTTCAGATAACATAACAAGTACAGTATATGATAGACTACGAGAAGAGATGTGAATGAGTTATTTCTCAGGTCTAATCAAAAGCAACCTGATCCTACGCGCATGTGCACCCACTGTTCTCAATCATACAGAGCAATAGTTATAGTGAGCTGTTTCGTCAAACTATTATTGGCTCTACTCACTCGGAGGTAGACACCATCCTAAAATTTCTAAAGCAAAATTTCTCTAAATTCGGCCATTCATCTGTTTACCGTTGAAGTGAGAATATTGCCGTTAGACTTGTCATGAGAAATTCTCCCATGGCTGCTCGTGGTTTACCCGCCGAGGAGCAGCAGCGAAATGTGAACAACCGTAATTTTAAGTTGTCCTTTTTTTGTATCACCTATCTATGATGTCGATCTGCGACAGAGACTTTGACCCGCTACTAGAGCGGGTGTCAAGGCAAAGGCAGAGCCGTGGCACGAGAGGTTTACATCCAAAGACAACAAGACAATGCTCAACTCCTGCCTCTCTAGCCTCCCCGTATATATTTTAGGACTATACATCCTTCAGGAGGGAGTGCATGGTGCCTTAGATAAGGGCTTGTCGCACTTTTTCTATCACACGACAAATAGGTGTTAGAAGCACCATATGGTGAAATGGGCTAATCTTTGCTTCCCCATTTCTAGAAATTCGTCCAGCTAGTCATGCGTGATATTCGCTTGGGTACCAACTTGTGGGGACCCCGACTTAAGAGTCGAGATCACCGAATGCACGTGTACAGTGATCCCAGAGATCAACAGAAATGGTTTTACCATGTTTGAGTCAATCTAATCATCTCCCCTTGATGCACCACTTGGTGTAGTGTCATCATTTGGGGTTGTGATCATACCCACAAAGTTTGAAGCCCCAAGTAAAAAGTTGGTAATGTAAAGTTGTTCAAATTTGAATTTGAACAAAATTGGTTTTGGGGTACTCTGATCAAGTTACCCTTCTCCAAAGCTTGTGCCATTTGGTCTAGGTGCCTTATCAGACCATTCTAGCATGTGTACCAAGTTTGAGAGCATTGGACAAGTTTGGCAATGCAAAGTTGCTCAAACTTCAGATATGGACAGAATGGTTTTGAGGGGTTTTGATGATGTTTTCTTGCTTCCCAAGGCATGGGGCTTGGCAAGATCATCAAATATGTCATATATGACATGATAGAATTTCCCTGGAATTATTAAAGAATATTTCCTTTGTAAATATTTCAAAAGCTTGAAATATCCAGAAAGGGTTTCTGAGGGATTTGTCCAATATTTTGAACATGACCAAGTGTTGAAACTCTTATATATGGACAATATATGTCCTATGAGTCTTCCTGAATTTTGGCAAATATTGTTGAAATAATAAAATAATTTTTCTCTATTAAAGACCATTTCTGGCCTTAAGAAAAAGCTTTTAAATAAAATAGGAAAATAACTTTTAAAATTATACTTTTGTGGTTTATGGGAGTCCTATATCTACCAGGTTTCAAATATACTTTTTGAAATAATTTTCTCACCCTAAATCAAGTACTTGCAGTGCAAACCTCAATTCAGGGGTTTTTTGGAAAACTAATTTTTGAAAATACATTTTGGCCAAATTAGTTTTATAAGAAAATACTATACTGCTATAATCACTTGGTATGATCATTGGGCAGAAGTTTTGGGTAAGGAGATGGAATCTACAAGAGGGTGCAGTTGACTTTAAAGAGCACTAGGAAAACACAGGAAGAAAAACTTAATTCCAAATAAAAGCCAGATGATGCCAAAAAAATTTGCTGGTCCAAATTTTTCATGCTTTAATGATGCAAATGACATGTTACAAAATGCAGGGTGTGACACAACTTCTCCATAGGCGATGGAGAGGGTACCCTATTTTGGCTCGACCCATGGCTCGGTAGGAAACTCGTTGTGCACCGAATTCTCGACACTTTGATTTGATCGGATACAATGTTTTGGTGGCCTCGACGGCTAACAATGAAAACTAGAAAGTTCTATTTCGATGAACATTTGGCCCCGAAGAAACCTTAGCATGGCCCGAGTTGTGGAAGGCCCTCCCGTATTCGTTGCTGACATTATCGAGCATCATGTTGTGGCACCTCGCCCCCTCGGGTTTTTCTCTATCAAGCCGGCCTACCACGCGCTTTACCGTGCACCGACCCTTTCTTTCCACATGTGGAAAGCTCCGGTGTCTTTGAAGATCAAAAACTTTGATTGGCAGCTGCTCCGTGATCGACTCCCGTTGGGCACGGAGGTGGCGAAGCGGCATGGTTTAGGCGATGGTCTTTACCCTCTTCACGTCGTTTCCGAACTTGGGACCCACATATTTTTCCGAAGTAGCATAATATTACTATGAAAATAGTAACTCCCAATATTTGCACAAAAAACATAGTAACTCCCAAATGGCAAAAACATGTCGTTGTGCCTCCTGAAATCAAGAATTGCATGCTCCATGGTCAACTTGGTAGCTATTTAAAAGTCTGGACACTGGCGCATATTACAATTGATGTTTTGTCCATATGGACACGATCGACAGCTCTTTGTCCCCTCTTGGATATATTTTTCCAGATAACATAACAAACATATGATAGACTATACAAAAAAGATCTTCATGTTTTCATTTTTTTATGAATGAAAGTTTTTCCAGGTCTAACCAAAAGTGATGTAGGCCTACGCGCATGTGCACCCACTGTTCTCAATCATACTTACAAAGCAATAGTTATAGTGAACTGTTTCCTCGAACTATTGTTGACTCTACTCGATAGGAAATAGGAAACATCCTAAAATGAAAGTAATATTTCTCTAAATTTGTCTATTCATGTTTTATCGATGAGGTGAGAATATTGCATTAGACCTGCCATGAAAAAAAATCTCCCATGCATAATTACATACTGTTAACCGAGACGTAGACTTTGTATTCGTAGGGCTGAGCATCCCTATCCCAGTTATGCTCATGCTCTCGCGACCACGCCAACTTGTGTACGTCGTTCTGCGAGTTGCTCCTGTGTAGTTGTTGCATTCTCTATCTACGAATGAAATGATAAACAATCTTGCGTATTCACGAAATAATTCGCTATATTATAGTTTTTGGTTTTCGTAAATATAAGTTGCCTAAGATTCTTTCTATATCCAAGTCGACACCATGAGATCATCTCCAACGGCCGCACAAAAAATCCGCGCCCTATAAAATTTATAGCGCGTCACTGTAGCACTTTTAGTGCACCGGGACCAACATTGATTTTGCAGACGCCCAAAAACGCGCGCCCAAAAAAGCATGCAGTGCAAATTGTGAAGCGCGCCCAATCCAGAGCCCAAAATATGGTGCGCGCGATGGCGTTTTTCAGCGCGTGCCCAAAAGTTTTTAGCGCGCGCATAATTTTATAGTTTCTGTTGGAGCTGTTCGGCGCCCAAAAAATATATTTTTAGCGCGCGGAATTCTATTTGAGCGCCTGTTGTAGATGCTCTGAGCCGCTAGATGTCTCCACATTGAGATTTCCACAAGAATGGGGAGAATCAAGATCATCAGACGACTAGTACCACTGGACTCTATCCATTGGACCAACTCAGCATCTTCATGGAGAATTTCAGTTTCACTGAGAGTGCACGTGACGAATCCTTCAACTTCCTTTTTACCAATATATATGCTCAAATGACAATTGATGTGCGTGTATGTGACATGCATTGTTGAACATACGTACCGAGTATATATGGTAACTCTAGAGAGAAGGAATCATAAGATAGCTATATACACAATATTTTACTTGACAATTTGACATGCTAAAAATATTACACATCGTCCATGGTCGCTGACCCTCTCACTGCATGCTGTGAATTGCTGGCGAACGAAGGTAGAGAAGGCTTTGGTATGTTACAAGCATTATATCTCCACGAACTCCTCACACGTACGCAAGAGAAGGTGAACAAGAGACGACCCCGTTGCTATTGTTTTGGAGGTTGAAGAGCCCTCACCAGAAGCTGCATTACATCGACCTGAGCCTTGAGACACACGGCATAGTCCAGGGCTTCACCCAGCAGCGTGCACTCATCGTCCACGGCTTCCACCCCCGGGACGATCCCTTTCAACACCTGCGTCCTCTTCCTCACCATGGCCCTCGCGACGACGCCGGCAGAGCCCCTCGACCTAGCCGCCGTGCCGGCCTTCCTCGGCCTCGGCCGGTGGCACCTCCTCAAGATCCTCTTGCTCGTCGATGGCCGACGTTGCGTCTCCAGCGCCTGGCTCCAACGCGTCGCGTCGGAGCCCCTGGCCGAGGCGAGGGCGGCATCGGCGGCGCGCCGGATGGCGCGCTTCCTCTCGAGGAAGCCCATCTCCGTCGACGCGACGCCGCGCTCCCGGAGACCTAGGAGCAGGCTCTTGAGCAACGCCCGCTTGAACTGCATCGTCGAGCCTTGCATGATAAGGGAGGGACCTAGCTAGACAGACGACACCAAGGTAGCTACAACCAACAAACCGGCGGCGATGATGATGATGGAGCAAGAGACCTGATCACGGAGTTGGCATGAACTGTAGTGTGCCGTGCGTGTGCTGCTTTTGTCATGCGGAGTACAAGCTCGATCGTGTGTGGTGTGCATCAGTGTATGCACGCACACACATATATATGGACGCTAATGAGCTGTCCTTGGAGGAGATATATTTGGTGCGTGTGAGTTGGGGAGAGAGGGAAAGGAGATATGTATGATCGTGTGTTCATGTGCATGTGTGTGCAGTGCGATAGATGTAAGTTTGATTGGTTGGTGAGGGGACAGTGCACGTGCATGCACATGGCCACATGATAGAGGCAAAGGGTCGAAGGCCCCACGTCGTCCACATTCGGCGCACGTACATAGGAGGGGCGACCACTCGGCGACGTGTTACGGCGACCGTACGTGGTGCACTTGCAGGCTGATGTATACGCCACACATTCTTTCGCAAAAAAAAAAGTATCTAGAACTCATCTAGATGAGACATAATTTGATCTCATTCACGTTTTATAGCCATTAGATGTGAACAGACGCATCTTATAGCATCACATCTAATGGCTATAAAACGTGAATGAGACCAAATTATATCTCATCTAGATGAGTTCTATCAAAACTGGAAAAAAAAGTATACGCCACACATGATTGCTGTGTCCTGTGTGTTAGTGTGCACTGTGTACTGTGTACTGTGCGAGATACATGCATGCATGCATGCATGGGTCCATGGGAATCTCAAGGGACTCAGAGTGGACCAAGTGCTCGCGGGGCCGTACGTACGTTACGTACGTAGCACATGCTTTACTTGCTCAATTTGCACATGCAGTTCCATATGTACGCCAATACATACATACAATACAAACCAAATGTACGTATCTTTGTCCGTCGTGTAGACGCCTACCACGGGCACGGCGCCGTTGAGCAGCAAGCTGAGACTGCGTTCGTATACGGCCATGAACCCATGATTGATGTGCGAGATACGTGCATGCATGCGGCCACGGGAATCTCGGCGTCGGCCGGCCGGTGGCCCGGCGCTCGCGCACGCTCGGTCTCGTGGTCTTGGCATAACCTGCACAGTTGCTCACTTGATTGATCGTCCGTAGATACATGCACGCACCAATTCTTGGCACTACGAGTTGTATATGCGAATCTAGCAGAACATGCATGTGGTAGTATATCTCTGTCGGCAGTTATAGGCTTAATTTGCACATGCAGTTAGCTGCTCACCTGATTGATTGTCTGCAGTTTCATATGTACAAACCGAATGTTGATACGGCAATTATTGGAAAAAACAAGAGGTACGTACGTATCTCTGTCCAGCGGGCGTACCACGGCGCCGTTGAGTATGTACCTACGTATGTGCCATGACCATGAACCCATGATTGCTGTGTGAGATACACGCACGCATGCGTCCACGGGAATCTTGGCGTCGTCCGGCCAGTGGCCCAGCGCCCGCGCACGGTCAGTCTCTTGGCATAACCTGCACAGTTTGTTCAATTGATTGATCGTCCGTAGATACATCATACATGCATGCACCAATTCGTGGTAGTACGAGTTATTGGCGAATCTACAGCCAGAACTGGCGGATCTGTGTCTGTCCGAGACATGCATGCGTGTAGTAGATATCGGCGTGCCGCGCCCGGCGCCGTTGGAGAATTTGAGCCGGTGAGCTTTGCCCACGTGTTAACGTGCAGCTAGTGAGATCACGGGCATGCGCAGTCCCTCCAATTATGAGCGCGCCGGCCGACGCCGTTCGGTGGCCGCACGCATGTGAGTACTGGCCAAGGTACAGCACTCGATCAATTAGTTAGATTACTTCTTTTTTCTTGCAATTATATCCTCTCTCAGTAGAGGTGACTGAGGCATGTTACTGGTAAGCAAGTGCATGTCATGCATATAATTCGCTTTTCATTTGCCCGTAGGAGTACTAAACGAGAAAAAGGTTGCAGGTTGCCGAAAAGGAGAAAGGTACTATGTAGTGAGAGAGGTAACGATCACTTTTTGATCGAGTAGTACGAGTGCACGGCCGGCGCCGATGCAAGATCTCGGAAACTTCCGCTTGGTTGGTGCCCATGTGGTGTGTTTTTTTGGTTTGTCCGGGCCGACGGACGTACAGTGACAGTGTGTCCCGAATGAAAGCCTTCTAGTGCATCTACATCCGCGCGTCCCAAACCAGCCTTAAATGTTCGGGTTCAGGCGAACGGACCGGTCATTGATAGATCAAAATAACCGACCAGCCCGAGCTTGTCCAAACCAGCCTCAAACGCACGTCTGGGCTGTCCGACGTCCCTCATATTTAGCCTGAATGTAGGGCGGATATGGGCGGTCCGGATGCGTTCGTCACGTCAGCCCGGCCCACCATCGACCGGCGCCGTCCCCATGAAAACACCAATCCAGGACACTATTCACTTCATCCCCCGCTCTCGCTCCGTTCCCTCTTCTCCCCTCCTCGGGTTTCTTCGATTTGGATCGAATCCGACGACTCCGACGAGCATGTCAAGCTCTAGCAGCAGCTCCGACTCTGACCTCGATGTGGACGACAAGTTGGCCCTTCGCATTGCACTAGAGCGGTCCAAGGTGGACATTGGGGCCATTTTCCGATCTGCCCTGTCGCAACCCCCGCTGGTGAAGCGCGGACATCGAAACTGGCCCCTTCTGGCTTGCCCACAGCTCCGCAGGAGCTGCTCAGTCCACGACGCGTTTATGTCGTCTCCTTCCCGCGCCAGCCGCTGCTCGGCAAGGGCATTGGTGGGTGAAAGTGCTCGCACCGCCGGCTACGTGGACGCGCATGCTGGAATCGGTGGCACGTGTCGCCCGCAATGAGAGGCAGTGGGCAAGGGAGACGCACGCGACTGAGCAATCCGTTCGCTGCCGCCGCGGGTTGCCGACGAAGCCCGACGAGCACGAGCGACTCCTCGCTTGGGTCTATTGTCGTTCGCTTACGACGATGGAGATGGATGTTTGCTGGCTCCGGAGGAAGAACACCAAGGCGGTCTGGCTAACCATTGAGCATTCGTAGTGTGAGGCAGCGGAGGCAGCGACGGAGACGGCAAGGATGGATAAGCTCAAGCAGCAGGAGGACTAGGCCGTCCGGCGGATGAAGGGTCTCATGTCATCTCCGATTCTTCTTCGGACGACGATGACGACCAAGGCTCCGATTCCGACGACTCCGACAATCCACCACCTGCCGTGGACACCTATAGCTACGCCGACGACTGGAAGGGCAAGGGTCCGATGAGAAAGTGGTGAGTGTCTGCTGTCTCCTCGTTAATTTCTTATTATTTCGTACTCTATATAGAAATCTGTCCGTCATGTATGTGGATTATGTGAAATTTGACTAGCTTTTGGAGGGCTGTTGGTGATCGGAATGTGCATATCTATGTCCGTTTCATAGTTCGTGCGATGATCTACACACTTTTTATTAATGTGACATGCTTAGTATGGATATAGGGTATCGTATATGAGATACATGGATATGAAGGATTGAACTTGAATAGTGCCCTGTCAGTGCACGCGAACACGCCTGGGCGCGTCCGCAGAGGTTTGAGGAGTCGGATTTGGTGACTGTGCCTCTAGATGCTCTTAGTGGCGAGAAGGGCATCTCCAACACTAACCCCCATACCTGGCAACGCATTTATCTGCTGTCCGGGGGACCAGTCCACCGAGTCCCCTGATGCGGAAGATGCGGAAGCCGACCATCTTACCATAGTTACATACATTTCAACCAAGTTTCAACTACCCCAATAAGTTACATGTAAACCGGGCAATTTTCATATAAACCGAAGTACATTCATTATATTTCACACATTTTTAATGGTATTCGGGAATTCGGACATACAAATGTTCACAGCCATCGATTTTAGAATAATTCAAGATGTATAGTTGACGCAAGAAGTCTAAGCAATTGCATGAGATAATACATGAATGTTTGTTAACAAGATTCACCAATATGATTATATCCGTGGGCTCCTCCCCGTGGCCATCCGGGTGTCGCACACACCGTTAGGTTCCCTACGTGCGTGTGCTATTATTTTGACAATAGATTATATTGTGTGTCTACCTTCATACTCCCTCAGTTTCATAATGCAGTGCTTATAGTTTTTTTGAAAAGTCAAATCCACAAACTTTGATCAACATTTAGTAGAAAAACATTTACATCTAAAATACCAAACATACATCATTAGAATCATCATAAGATGTAGTTTTATATTCTATACTTTTGGTATTGCAGATATAAATAATTAGTAGGTCTAAGTTCGGTGCCGATGAAGCAGAGGCTAGTGCAACCGATAATCTAATCTATGCGTCTGCTATATGTGATCTCCTGAACCCGAGTATCTAATCTATGCGTCTGCTATATGTGATTGTTTCTGATGTTATGACCACACGAACAACTAGTAGAAATATATAGGTAGGGTACATACATGGTTGGTGCTAGATAGTGGCAAATTTGACAATTTTGACCTCTGGATGAAATCAATTAACAGAATGAATTGCCCGTGAAACAATTTCACACCCTTGACTCTTTTGTGTAGCGTCCGTCACGACGGCGCCACACCCTACGGTGCAGCGCCTAACTCGGGGGCGTTGCACGCCTAGCCAGCGTCGCACCCGGGTGATCCGAAAAATGGCTAAGTCAGTGTGCAACGCCTGAGAGCTAGGCGCCACACTATACAGTGTAGCGTCTAGCTCCTAGGCGTTGCACTAGTGGTTGCACTACAAA
>LR738714.1:644654183-644665536 GCA_902687465.1 Secale cereale | reverse complement strand
CTTCGGCATCTCCCCCTCATGACCCATGCGCCGGAAACAACATGTCAAATGTCGATCAATGGCATGTGAGGAGGATCGGGATTCAGGATGTGGACATGCACAAGCACCCATCCCCTCCACGATAGCCGCCTGCATCCTCCTTTGAAGTTCCACTGCATAATTAACCATTGTGGCCGATCTACAGTCGATAATGCCTAGGCGGCGCTACTACTCCTGGTGCCCATCTAACTCGCACTTTTTATCTCGACAAGTCATGGTGTCTTGGGTGAACTTGGGGAAGAGGAGAGCTCCATGATCGCAAGCAGCCTGGTGATTGTTGGGTGGTAACCGCAGCCATAAATGTAGTTGGCACAACACCCCAACATGGCGACATGTAGTGCCCCTTCCAGTAGCGCAGTCGGAGGATTTTTTTTCAAAACTGTGCCTAAATTTATACAAAATTTGAAAACTGTTAGTCTGTTAGAGAAAAAATCGAAAATATGACCCCGTCGGCCTTAACTGGGCCGACCAGCCAGCCGTCGGCCTCGGCTGGGCCGACCAGGGGCCCGTCGGCCTCGCCCTGGCCGACCAGTGGCCCGTCGGCCTCGCCCTGGCCGACCGGTGCCCGTCGGCCTGGCAGCAATGAGGACAACAATGAAAAATATTACCGGCTACACTAACAAAAATATTACCGGCTACACTAACAAAATATGTTACCGGGTACACTAACAAAAATATTACCGGCTACACTAACAAAAATATTACCGGCTACACTAACAAAATATATTACCGGCTACATTAACTATACGCTAAAATGACTATGTACACTAAATATTCAGCTAATAAAAAAAATGTGACGACATTTGTATACCTTCGACGCGTGTGTGCCCTTATCGCAGACTTTTTGCACCACCGGACAACACCACCCGAACTCCTCCTCACCACCACCTTCTCCTCCTCACCACCACCAAAACCGCAGCTCCTCCACCCCACCATGGCTATTCCACCCCACCATGGCTCCTCCTCAAATACGCACAAATAACTACCCCATAGCAAAAAATAATTGGATGGATCGGTGAAGAATGCTATGATCTATTGATTCTGCTACTTGGAACAGAAAATGGCTGGAGCAATCAATAGATCGGGGAGGGGGTGAAAGAACAGAGAAACACGAGAGAGAGAGAGGAGCAGGAACGAAGAACAGAGGAAGAGGAAAGCGTCGGTGCCTTATCCAGCCGCCGCTCGGGCGCTGCCAGGCCGACGGGCACCGGTCGGCCAGGGCGAGGCCGACGGGCCACTGGTCGGCCAGGGCGAGGCCGACGGGCCCCTGGTCGGCCAGGGCGAGGCCGACGGGCCCCTGGTCGGCCAGGGCGAGGCCGACGGGCCCCTGGTCGGCCCAGCCGAGGCCGACGGCTGGCTGGTCGGCCCAGTTAAGGCCGACGGGGTCATATTTTCGATTTTTTCGCTAACAGACTAACAGTTTTCAAATTTTGTATAAATTTAGGCACAGTTTTGAAAAAAAATCCAGTCGGAGTAGCTCTGTATTTTGATCTAAATATTTGATTGTGAGATGTGGGCCAGATTTTGGTCGAGCATTCACTTATTGAGGATTTAGTCTTTTCGGTTACACTCATTTCAGGCTCACCGTTTTGTATATTTGTAGGGATTTGTGCATGTTTAGATTTTGCCAACTTGACAGTTGTAGGTTTTGAAGAGGGGGTGCTACTTTCTACCACTGTTAGATCTTCACTTGTGCCAACTAGACAATTGAAGGTGATCCGGTTTTCCTCTTTTCTGGTATCAATATCAAAACTCTAAACACCGGCAAGTTCAGACTTCTATGACGACTTCATCAAATTTGAAGAACTTTTCTAGAATATTATGTTTTTTTTTTCAAAATCATCCTTTCCTAATCAAGTTCAAAGTTACCATGGTTGTCATTTCCCCGAACAAAATTATCTTGAGAAGTAACCTCATTAATTTCCTTGCGGGATATGTGTTGCAAACTGAAAGTAGAGTCCATACATGAGTCATGCAATCCCGAGGATTACAATAGTAGCTTACAAAATTCAGCATTGATTGACAACATGATTAGAATAAACATAGTGACTAATTAAGTGGTTAGGTAACTTAAAAATTCATTGATTGACAACATTATCAGCAGAAACAGAGTGTGCAAATTAAGTGGTTATTCCATCCTGAGGCCATACAGGTTTTGTTTCAAACAGTTGTATATACTCCTGTTTCCTACAGATTGTATCAAAAAGCCAACATGGCATTATCTAAACGCTAATAGATTTTGATTTACAATATGCCAGTATATTTATCATTCAGATTCATGCAGGCGTCACTCTGTCGTAGATGTTAACAAATGTCTCATAACATGATGTTCTTTAGCGATGCCAGAACTACTGGCCTTGCTTGGGAAGTTGTGATGCAATTGTTGTTCGGTCACAATAAACTGTACAATTCTGTTGTTATTATTGTTCAAGGTGTGACTAATATTTTCTTCTTCAATCTTGGAAACGTCTGTGTAACCATGACTGACAAATAAACCAAACAACGCAACGTTCATGTTAACTAAGAGTATGAATAATATAATTTTGGATGGTAGTTTTTCTATCAGTGCTAACTTATAAACTGGAATCCGAGGATTTCAGGAAACGTGAGTGTCATTCAGTAGATTTCACTTCTACCATTTGAAATAATGATGTATGGACAGCTACATCTTTTCTGCAAGGATAAGCTTACACCGAGGACTTCTCACCTATCAGGATGACACATGTTTGAAGAGAAGAAAACATGGATGATCCTATATATTTCTGAAATATACATGTTTGCGTTCCTATAGCTAGCATGCACCCTAAAGCTATACTACTCTAGTACTGATGTCTATTGTACTGTATCCAAACATGATGATGGTTTCTGCTCCATCCCGCTAGGGTTCCTCCCCTGACCCCCTCCCGCCGCCGCCGGCCGCGCGCATCTGGTCCCGCCCCCTCTCCCTCCTCCTAGTTCCGCCCTTCCGCCGCCTCCCCGAGAGGTGCCCTGGGCGGCGCGCATCCCTCCTCTCGGCCGTCATCCCCCCCCCCCCCACGCGCTTCCGCTGGCGGGCGCCCCCGACGCTAGCCCGGGTGGTGTCGGCGGGACGGGACCTCTTGTCCTCGTGCGCGTGTCTCCCCTTCCCGGGGCTGGGACGGCGACGATGCAGCTCAGCTTGGCAGCGGCCCGATGACCCGACGGCGGGCATGGTGGTACTACTGCTCCTTGGCAGCGGGACGGCGTGGGGTGGCCGGTGGCGCGCCCCCAGCCCAGATCTGGCCCCCGCGGGCCCCATATGGGTCCTAGCGAGCCGGCCACTGGCGCGGCTTCGACGTCTTCTGGGCGGCGAGGAGGAAGAGCAACTCGGACAAGGGATGGCGGCGCCGATGGCATGCCTTCTGCATCGAGACGGCGGAAGCTTTGCATGCTTCTGAGGGCCCGGCCAAGCCTGGTATGCTCCTGCTGTTGTGTCCGGGTGATTACCGTCGTTGACGGTGGAGGTTGGGCCCTCCCGCGTGCCGACGGTGCTGCTGTCCCTAGTCTCGGCTCCTCTTCTTCGTTGTGCAGGCCCCTTGGCGGTGCCGTGGTGAGGCGGCGTGCGAAGCTTCAAGACCATGTTGGCGCAGAGTGGTGGACTGTTTGGTGGTGTGCTCCGGAGCTCCCGAGATGAAGGTCGGGATCGGGAGAAATCCCTGTCGGCCTAGCCGACACCAACGCGGTGGTGCCTATGGGTGCCACCGGATCTTCCTGGACGGCGTCGGGCGCTGCCCTTCCCGTCCCCTCGCCGTGTACCGGGGGAGACCCTTGGCAGCAGCATTGTCATCGCCACGTCCCTTCTTGGAGGTGTTGATTGGTACCGGTGCTTTAGAGTCTAGAAGCTTGGTGGAAGAACGCCGGTGAGCGCAGCGGTCTCAAGGCTTTCGTTTTTTTGTTGATTTGTCATTGTCGGCATTTGTTTCTTTTGTGCTTTCTCTTTCGTTTCTTTTGGGCGTGCCTGTGCTGCTTCCGCCCCAGCATCAATCGTTGGGGGGGGGGGCTATTTCATCGTTATCCAGACATGTGTTATGATGCCTACATATGCATTATGATGCCTCAGAAAAATCATGTCACCTTCAACAATTTCAATAAGACTGTTTCTTATAGTCAGAAATTGAACGGTGAAACTATTTGAATCTACTACCCCTATAAAAGGAAGAGAGGGCAGATCCAACTTAAAATCTGAAGCGTCTAATTAAGTCATCAACGGTCTAAATACGTTGTTAACGAAAGATTCCTCGCTAACGAAAGCCCCTCGCTAATAACGAACCCCCCACGCTCCATGCTGGGATAGAAACCCCACGCCTTTACGCTGGGAACCGCCCACGCTCACGCAGCCGCCGCTCGCCGCTCGGCCCCGCCGGCGCTGCCGCTCGCCCCCGCCCCCGCCGGTGCCGTCGCTCGCCCGCTCTGCTCGCGCCGGTTCCGCCCACTCTGCTCGCGCCGGTTCCGCCCGCACCCGCCCGCTCGGCCCGCCACCGCCTCACGTAAATGCCGCTCTCTCGCTCGGCCCCGCCGGCGCTGCCGCTCGCCCCGCCCCCCGCCGGTGCCGGCGCTCTCCCGCTCGCCCGCTCGGCCTTCCCCCGCCGGTGCCGCCTGAACCCCCGCCCGCATCCGCGATGGTGGCCATGTCCGTGGGTACTACCAAGGAGACCGCAAGAGGTTGTACACTGTCGGAGAGCTCCCGTTCAGTACCAAGGAGTTCGAGTTCACCTTACCTGACAACAAGCTAGGTCCATCCGAGCAATGGTAAACTGAGTTAGTCAGTCAGTGTGCCGCACGACATGACAAGATGAGGTGATTAGTTTCCCCATAACATGTATGTTTGCAGGAGGGAATGCAAGTTCAAGGGGGCCATCGAGCACACCACTCTGGTTAGCCTGCAACAGCTGCAGATGCTCATGTCTGGGATCTCCATGGACATGCTGCCGCAGGCGCTGCAGTGGTCATCATCTTTGCCAAATGCAGATTTTTTTTTAATTTACTGGTTGCTGATTTCATCAAGTGGAGACCAAGTGAACCATTTGACGTCTTTCGATTATATGTATGTGTCTACTTATCTTGCTTATTTGTTGTTCTGGAGGCAGTTTAGATCACCTTTATTAATTCACACAGGTTCTTTTATGCACTTGATCCGGGAATGAGGCTGGCTTGGGCAGAGACTCGCCTTCTGGAGCTAGATGGAGAGCTTATCACCTTCATATATTTAGTGAGAATATAATCTCTTCTTCTTGGTTATTTTTGCATTGGAGATGTTATTCTACTTATCGTATGATATTATGATACTAAACTCGACTCTAAAAATGTGAACCATTTGATTTACCTTTAAGATTTTCGAAGTTGTTCTACGTTACAAGAATAGCATAATCCTGGAGGATTGTGGTGGTATCTCTGTCCTTCTATCAAAACTCAAGAGTAGACAGAGTAGTCATAGGTATCAACTGGAAGTTACAGCAACTACTGAGTCTATGACTGCAAGTTCTGAACCCTGAAGAAAGCAAATAGAATCTAGATATCTTAGTAGAGCCAAATTCTTATGAGTAATTACCTTATACTTTCCTGGACCTGTGTTCCAGAGAACTGTAACACGCATCAATACATAGCGATGGACGTTGGATGAATTGATTAATTTGGAGACCATAGCTTTGTGTAAATCAGCGGACTTTGCAGCCAAGTCTGAGCACTTGACGCAAATCCAGCAACCATCTTATCATATTTTCCTCATTTCCTATCCTTATGTAGCCATATTTTTTCATGACCTATGCAGGTGCTCGACATTGTGTTGCTCTACATCGTGCTCAACGGACGCAATGGCATGGGGTAACAACCGCGCTCCGCCCATTGCGTTGTTAATCGTTATCGATCATTTTGCATGATTTTCTTATTTGTTGGGGACTTGTTGTCACCTGTGCGCCACACGTTCGTCCTGGTAGTCCAGTCTCTATTCTCGCG
Organism: Secale cereale; assembly: GCA_902687465.1. Classification (NCBI taxonomy): domain Eukaryota; kingdom Viridiplantae; phylum Streptophyta; class Magnoliopsida; order Poales; family Poaceae; genus Secale; species Secale cereale. The sequence goes on along the minus strand of LR738714.1, from coordinate 644,659,527 downwards.
GACCATTGAGGAACCCATCAAGTTAGGCCAGGGTATCGAAGGATGGAACGGGTTCTGCCGGAGCATCAGACCTATCTGCAGTTGATTGTCCCTCAACATAGGTCTGTGACATGTATTCCTTGCATTCTGTTTCCACTTACCTGCAACATGCTATGCCAGGATGCATGAATGATGGGGAAATATTATTACTTGCCAATACATGTATTGTGAATTTTGGATTGCAGACATGTCATCGACGGCTTTCATTTGAGCTGTGTCGCTGACTAATTTCATTGGGGAGGTTCTTGACAAGAGAGATCTCATTCGTGGCATTCATGACTTGACTATCTTAAGGTATGCACATTTTCGGTATCAAATGTATCGCGACCAAGTTGCTGCCGTGGTGGTATGGTAGGTTTTGGTTTCACATTCCGCTGCAAATTAAGAAGGCCCTCAGGGGTGTGAGAGTTGAGGCCGCCCACCGAGGAGAGGTGTGCAGGAAATATTGCATCGCTAGCTTGGCAAAGCAGTCTAGCCGAGATTTAAGGTTCGAATTATCGACCGGTGAAACCAAGAGTGTGAGGGAGTACTTCAGATAAACTTACAAGTTGCAACTACCTTGCAATTTTCTCCCCTGCCTGCAAGTTGGTACAAAGCAGAAACCCAACTATCATCTAATGGAGGTTTGTGCAAATGGAGTCCAAGTTGCTGTTGTGGTGGTATGGTAAGACAACTCAACTCATCGGCTGTGGCAAAATGATCTCCCTACAAGTAATAACTAATTTGCATATATGCTCTGGCTCTCTGTATGAATTAGGTGCCTCCAAATAAGTTCTCAAAAAATAAAAATAAAAATATAAGTTGGTTCAGAATCAACACGTGGGTCTTGTTGCAATTGATTGCGTCAGGTCTAGCTCGTTTCTTTGTATTCTCTTCGTTCATTATTCATGCTCTGCTACTTACTATCATTTTTGGCCAAATAAAACAGTGTGCACAAGTAACATTTTAGTTTTTTTTTTTGCGAAGTAACATTTAAGTGGTTAAAACGAAAGAAACCATTTTATCACTCCAGTCCACAAGGACACAGAGAAATAGAAAAAAAATCGACCGTAATCTTGTCTTCCTACTTACTTTTACTAACCAAGAAAAATAAATTATAAAGGAATCTTCTAAAAAATAGATAAAATATCATTTTTCAGATTGAAATGTACAACTCCCAACTTGTCTTTACTTTTGTTATGTGCATGTTCATCGTGCTGGATGGTGTTGTACTTGTACATACCAGAATTGTAGGCAAAACAAAGTGATGAATGGTCTACAAGAATGTGCTTACTGGTTTTCCTCTGTTTTTTTACCACTGCAAGTGATTATGGACTGCGTACACAGGTTAAAGCTTTATGATTAATAGGAAGTTTGTGATGGGATGGATGCTCCTGACAACTACTTCTTCTAAGGCCATCCCCGTGGCTCTGCGACACTCTTTCAGGTTTGCCTCTTCCTACTTATCTAGCCACTCCCCAGTGGGTGTTATTATTGTTGTTACTCCATGACTGATAGAATCTGGAGGCTGTTAATGCAGTTACTTAATGGACTAATATGACCTTTGCACCGGACCATTTATTTGAAAAATTATTCACCTTACCTTTGTTAGCTTGTGCCAACATGAATGTGTGAAATTTCTAATGTATATAGATTTCGCTAATGCTCATAGCTCCAAATTTCATCTTGGTAAATTCATATGCTTAACTTTTCTTTTAGGTAAGCTAAGTTTCTCTTCCAGCCTCTGCATCGTTCCGGGGTTTATACTGCCTGAACGTTAATTTTCCTATTGCCTCATCTTTGGGCATACTTTGTGATACAACCATCTATTTTTATGTGCCTTGGCTTTGTAATTATTATTTTTGGGCTCACTCAACATATCATAATCTTTTTTTGCTTTACCCGCATTTTAGTTCAACATGTCATCTTTGCAGACATGGCTGTTATATCTGTTTGTCTCAAGCATCAGTACCATCCATGGGCTTGACAACAATCTGAAGCGAGGAATTGGTGGTGAGAGATTTCTTAATAATGTAACTTGAATAAGGATGCTACTGTGCTATTCATATATGTATCCTGCTATTGTAGGAACACAATTTCTGAATAACTAAATTGGCGCATCTCAGATCAACATTTTTTCTCCAACATTATTGAACTTTTTAGAGTTCTGATTCAATTGTATTTGAGAATACTTGCAACCTGTCTCTCTTTAGCAATTCTTAGTGTTTGTTTGGCAGCCTTGTTTTTGGAAGTATTTATATAGGTTATTTAAATTGGGTTCAATTCTTTTTCCCTCAATGAAACTTCACGCCTCTAGAAATATAATCTCTTAACTATCGAAACATGCATTGCACTCTGTGTTGACCTGCTACTGTTGTCTAATACCTAAACTTTCATTTTACTCCACCCAAATTTTCATTTTTGAGGGGATTTTTGTTTGTGGTGATAGCTACCCTTGTTATTGGAGAAGACGTGAGGAGGATAAATAGTCAATGACAGTAGCTGAACGACTTCGTTGGAGTTGGGCGTAAGCGTTCATGGGGCCCAGAGAAACGGGATTTGGGACTTCTGAATAATACTTTTAGTGACATGTAACATTTTTTTCTGATATGTTTCCTTGTAACCACACATACTTGTGCTTTCACTTCAACACTTGAATAGGCAATTTGAGTAGGTGGTGTGCTTTAATAATGCATATTGTTGTTCTTTGGTTTCTCCATGGTGATGTCTTCTATTTTTTTTTATTTTTTTAAATCCATACTCAAAATATATATTACATGTATTTATGTGCAATAGTTGAGACTTGCACGTGCACGTTTACTAGTAGTTACAAACATTTTTTGGACCCATCAGCATCAGCATTCGCCACCTTGCCTTTGCCCACCAAGCAAGGGTAGCGAGCGAGAGTAGCAGGCCTCCATGCAGCGCTCGAACGACGCCTCGCACTTGGCGGCGCACACTTCCAGGTCATCGTCCGAGTCATAGTCGAACGAGTCGTCCGCCATGCACGCCTTGTAGAACTCGGCCCTCCTGTCATCCTCGCCGCTCCATGGCACCATCACGCCAACAGCCGCCGGCGCCTCCTCGCGGTCCTCCTCGGCCTTCCTCTTGGAGCCGCACCCCGCCTTGACGATGAACGCCGCCTCCTTCTCCGCCTTGGCCTGCTCCTTCTCGCCGGGGGCCATCGGGATGGCAAACTGCACCTTCTCGCCGGCGGCCATCGGGATGGCAAACTGCACCTTCTCGCCGGCCATCGCTGGATCTCTCTCCCCGATCTCTCCTGGTGGCTTAGGGTTAGGATTTGGTGGATTGGGGATTTCGCCGTCTCTCTCTCTCGCTGGATCTGAAACGAAGGTCGCCGGCGGCTGGCGTATATATGTGCGAACCCTAACCGAGCCCAAGAGCCACCTCGGGGTCGGACTCGGGTCCCGTCTCCGGACCGGCCTCTTCCGTTCTGGTCTAGGCTGGGCTGGGCCCCCATCTCTTCTTTCTTTCTTTCGACTAGATTGTTGGCAGTATTCTCGAAAGAAAAAAAAAAAACTAGTACTACGTAGCGTTTTGCCAGCGGTTTTTTTGGATGGATTTTGCTATTTCCAAATCTTTCTATTAAAATACGTTGCAGAAAAGAGATAACTTTGTGGGTTCAAAAATCTTTCATGAATTATGAAAAATAATCTTTGATTTTTCAATTGTTTGTGAATTTTAAAAATGTCTTAAGGCCAAATTCGAATTTTAAAAAATGACCGTGACTTAAAAATATTTAGGATTAAATGTTTTCTGAACTTCAAAAAAAAATCGTGAGTTTTCTATAAATGTTCATAAAATTTACAAGCCATTCATGAATTTAACATATGTTCGTGGATACACAAAAATCTAGGAAATGAAAATATACTCGTGACTTCAGTGAGGTACCAGATCAAATTGAATGGTAAACTCACCGACCAATTCCTTCCTACCTGAGGGTTGCGACAGGGGGACCCATTGTTGCCATATCTGTTTGTCATATGTGCCGAATGGCTCTCCACACTACTGCATGCTGCTGAAGAGGAACGGACAATCAGTGGCGTCAAAATCTGCCAATCAGCTCCGCCTATGTCACATCTTTTCTTTGCGGATGATTCCGTCCTTCTACTCAAGGCTAATCAACAGGAAGCAGATGCATTGCACAATATCCTAAAACTGAATGAGGAGTGCTCGGGACAGTGCCTCAATGTCGAAAAGTCAGCAATTATGTTCAGCCATAACACAGAACATGCAGCTAAGGATTCAGTTAAGCAAGCTTTGGAAATTCAGAGTGAGAATTGGAATGAAAAATCCCTTGGCTTGCCTGTGCATATTGATCGGTCTAGAAGGAAATCATTTGCCTACATCAAAGGCAACATATGTGGACGTGTATATGGTTGGCAGGAAAGGCTCTTGGCGAAAGAAAGTAAAGAAGCGTTGGTTAAAACTGTAGCGCAAGCAATACCGACCTATGCCATGTCATGCTTTGATCTAACACAAACATTCTGCTCTGAAATGAATGATTTGCTGGGGCGGTTTTGGTGGAGTCAACAAGATAGAGAAAATACCTTACATTGGATCAGCTGGGAGAAGCTAACCCAACCGAAATCCTTGGGCGGTCTCGGGTTTCGAGATATGCATAGTTTCAATATGGCCATGTTGTCCAGGCAGGCATGGCGACTTCTGCAGAATCCGGATAGCTTGTGTGCTAGATTGCTGAAGGCAAGGTATTTCCCACAAGGTCATATTTTGGAAGCCAGCCCGAGGGATGGTATCTCATACTCTTGGAGGAGTATTCTACAGGGCCTGGAACTTGTCAAACAAGGTTATATTTGGCGGATTGGTGACGGTGCCCAAGTGCAGATTTGGTCGGACCCCTGGATCCCGAGGGCCTGGTCACGTCAGGTTATTACACCAAGGGGAGCTAACCTCTTAACACATGCCAACGAGCTTATTTGCCCAATCTCGGGTACTTGGGATGAGCGGCTCGTTCGTGATATCTTCTGGCCGGACGATGCAAGGCACATCCTGCAAATCTCAATCCGTGAAGGGGTGGACGATTTCATTGCATGGCACTATAATCACAAAGGTGAGCATTCCGTGAAGAGTGCGTACAAATTGCACACAGAGCTGACCAAGGAATCGCGCAACGGAGCACCAGGAGGGTCCTCAAGCATCGCTGGCCAGTTCGATAAAACTGAAGGCCCTGCTTGGAAGAGGATCTGGAAACTACCATGCCCAAGGAAAATCCAACTATTTGTGTAGAGGATAAAACATGGAGCACTGGCTCTATGCAGTAACCTGGTGAGGCGGGGGGGGGGGG
>LR738714.1:644637411-644654109 GCA_902687465.1 Secale cereale | reverse complement strand
GGGGGGTGAAACTGGAACAGACTAAATGTTTCTTCCGTGGGCGAGCTGAGGAGGATGGAGGTCATCTATTCATAAAGTGCAAAGCCATTAAAGAAGTATGGTGCCAGCTCGCACTTGAGAAAGAAAGGATGGAGCTTGAACAGATCGAAGGTGTACATGCCATGCTAGATTATTTATGGGCGCTAGATGAGAAGAAGAGGGTACACATAATTACCTTGTGGTGGAACTGGTGGAACAATCGGAACAAAGTAAGAGAAGGAAAGCTCCCGACACCAGCAGCTAGTGTGGCCCGATTCACCAGGTCTAGCAGCCTCGAGTACGTGCAATATTTCCACCCTAAGATTAAACAGGTGCCAATGGCAAGATGGAATCACCCAGTTGATGATATGCTTAAAGTGAATCTCGATGGAGCGTTCGTGCCTGGGAACTCATTCAGTGGCTGGGGTGTAGTTGTGAGAGACGGCTCAGGCCAAATTATCACAGCTAGAGCAGGCAGAAAGGAGCATGTGCAGGACGCTTTTGCTGCTGAAGTCAATGCCATGGTTGAAGCAGTGACAACAGCTGCTGATCTGGGCGCTATTCGAGTGGTGTTCGAAATAGATTCCCAGCTTTTAGCGGATGCTCTGAATCTTCGTAAGGTGGACTCCTCACAGTTTGCAGCTGCAATTGAGGACATAAAGTTTTAGCTCAAGATGTGGTTTTCCAAGCAATATATCTCAGTTTGTCGAAGAGAAGCAAATTCTGTAGCCCATGAATTAACTAAAATAGGTTGTATGTGTTTACCAAATAACTGTATGGTCTGGGACTCGTTTGTACCGCCCCAAGTGGCTGTTTATGCTTCAGGTGATATGCCTGAGCATCGTTAATCTATAAAGCTTTTTCTTTGCCCTAAAAAAATAGTCGACTTCGTTCTAGTGCCACCTTCTCCTCCACACACTACGCCTTAAGAGTCACTTAGGATGGTGCGATTGATCCATGACGGTGATTCATTGATACAGTTCTACACACCATGGATGCATGCATGACGTTCCAAGCTATTGCTGATGCATGCGGAGCTCACTCGAGATATGGGCATGCGGTGGCGGTTCCAGGAAATGAAGGCTGGGTATTCATTCAATTTTTTTTTGCTCTAAATGTAGTATATGAACCAAACAACACATAGCAATATATGAACAAAACAACACTAGCATAACGGCAATATCGATATTTCAATGTATTAGACCATAACAACATGAATACATAAGTACCTTTTGATTGATAAAGTGATGATATCCTTCTTACAATACAACTATGAGGTCGCCTTTTTGGAACAGATTGATGACATCTTCATCCATCACTTGGTTGAAAAATTCTCTCGCAACGAATGTAACCAAAGAATTTCATCATCTTCATCAACTGCTTCATCATTTTCTACAATTGGGGACGGGGAGCCTCTCTCCCTCTCCGGTTGTGGAGCTTCGTCATGTGTATGCACTAGTGCTAGCTGTAGGTTGCTCTCAACCTCAACGGAAAGAGCAGTTGGTGTGGATGTAGAACTTGTTTTCCTTGCCTTTGAAGATTTGTCCCACAATTCAAACAAGCTAACATCCTTCTTCTTCATCTAAATCACAATTCACAATCACATCAATAAAGTAGAAATCAGCGACAGTGGCATTGTGGCATCAAATCCATCACATAAACATCCTTCTTCTTCAAACTTCAATGTCCATTTAGTTCAATTTCAGTTTACAAGCAAATCTTCAGATTTCTTACAAAAAATACAGGGCAAAAAGTCAAAATATACCTTGAAGGTTGGAGCTGGAGGAGATAGTCAGCAGGGGGCACTGGAGGCCGGAGGCCGGATCTCGGAGGCGGACTGGCGCCTTGCGGAGGAGACGGCCAGACGGCGGACACGAGACCGGGACGCCCCGACCGGCTGACTGGAGGCGGAGGCGCGGAGTAGATGCATTTCACGGAGGGGAGGGGCGGAGGCGGAGGCCGAGGTCCGAGGGGAGGGAAGGAGAGGGCAGTCCGGCCGGACCTGGAATCGCTGCCGCCCGCGCGCCGCTAGGTTTGGGGATCGAGATCGAGGGAGCCGGGGAGGGAGACTGGGAAGTGCGTACCGGTGGGAGACGGAGAGGACGAGAAGTGCGTACCAGACACCGCTCGCTCGTTTGTCTCATTCGCTGCATGGCTCACTTTACCCTCTGTTTTGGTCTGGGCCAATATAACATGTATTTTAAATTTTTTTGAGGCCTAAATCTTGGGTATTCCAGGGAATACCCAGGAAGACCCCCAGCGCCGCCGCTATGGGCATGAGCTCAGAAACCGATACGGGACAGATGATGGAGCCAGGGACGTAGCTTGCTTGTAGGCATTGGGGTCAATTGACCCCAATGAAATTAGGAAATGCTTCATTACTTTACTACTAAACATTATCTATTTATTGAAGTTGACCCCACTGCCATAGACTTACCCCAGCAACCTTTTTTCAAGCTTCGTCCCTGGATGGAGCACACTAAGATTAGAGAAGTTCATAAACGCTACATGGGGCGATCTGGATGATGCAAGGACATCTACGAGGGGGATCTTCACAGTTCTTTACCGATGCATTACTTCGTAACCAATTTTTGGACGAGCTAAAAGGACATTAAAGTAGGTGTGGTGTCACAAAAACCAGCGTGCATGGTGTTAGAGCAATTCCAATGGAGAGACCCATTTCATCCGCCGCTGTTTGTTTGGGTCGGCGGGGACAAAAGAGGAGGCCTAACGCGCCAACCCAAACCCAAATCCAGTCCGCTTCGCGTCTGCGCCGACGCATTTGCGCCCCAAATGCGTCGGCGCGGACGCGGAACGGACGCCACACGCGCCTTCTCGGTGCCCGCCGCGTCCCCACATGGCGGCCGTCCAACTACCGGTTGCCCACGTGGTCAGCTTAATTTATGACCTCGGGCCCACACGTCAGCGACGGCGGTCGTCCTTTTTTGAGCCGACCGTGCGGCGGGGTCTTCCTCATCTGCTTCCAGCCAGCTCCCGTCCCCATCTAGCCCCAGTCGCCGGCAAACCCTAGCCACCCTAGCCACCCCGGCCACCCTAGATGGGGCTCTTCTCCGGCGTCGATAGCAGCAAGGCCAAGGGCAAGTCACCCGCCATTCCTTTCCCCCCAGAGTTTCTCCCTCCTCCGCCGGCGCCAGCTCGCCGGCCGAGGTAGCGCGTGAACGTGCCGGTGCACCAGGCGGAGTGGCACTGGCAGAACCGTGTGCCTCTGCTGTACCCCGACGCCACCATGCCGCATGACTGGCACTTGGATCCAGAGAGGATCCCAGTGTCGGCGGCGCCGCGGTCGGAGAGGGCGCACGTGGAGGGGGTGCGATGCCGGCGGGTGCTCCTGACACCATAGCAGCACCGCAACCCCGCCTACACATTGGACTCGCCCAACGAAGCACGCTGGTTCGCCTTCGAGCACAAGGAGGCGAGGCGATGCGGCGTCCGTGAAGTCGACCGCACCGTGCCACCGCCCCCGCTCGTCGCCCGCGAGGAGGACCAGGAGGCGGAGGCCGCCTACCAGGCTGCACTTGTGGCGGTCTAACGGGAGAGGGAGGAGGACGAGCAGCACAGGACGGCATCGGCCGAGGAAGAGGAGGCGACGTACGAGGCGCCCATGGCGCGTCCTCCATCGAGCGCTACTCCTGGACGAGAGTAGTGTACGAGTGGATCAATGCGCCACCGGTCTGACTTGAGGCGACGCCGGCGTAGGAGGCGGCGTACCTCGAGCATTGGCGCCAGCGAAGACTAGCCGAGGAGCATCACGACAGCGAGTACCTCGAGATGCTCGAGCGCGGCGTCGAGCAGGAGGCGCACGAGTCCGAGGATGTGACATCCCGAGACCGATGCGTCAGGTGTCAGCCAGTTATTCGTCGTCGTTGCCATGTCATTCGCTTGCGTGTTTGTAAGGGCATGTCCCTTCCTTTGTGGTTTTGGTGATTGATGACAATGCGTTTGTGGACTAATCGTGTGCGCCAAGTATTTCAGATATACATCCAGAAGCACGAGACGATTATCTACCCCCCGAGTTATCAGCTCAAGACATATTGTTGTTCTAGGCTTTTGTTTTGGTGGACTTGAGTCGTAGGAGACACCGTACTATCAAGGGGGGTCCTCAATGGAAAGGCCAGGGTGGAATCATCACGTACACTCATTTTTGCACCCTCTTCATCCCCCTTTTCCTAGCTTCTTCCCCTTCCTTCTCTGGGCGTGGTAGTACCGTAGCCAGGGTGGTAGTACTGCATATGCACACTGAGCGGTAGTGCCGCTGTAAAGGCGCGGTAGTACCGCTCGTGCATATTCACGGCAGTACCGCCGCGGCTACTCTCCACCCCCACGTCGATTCGGGACGAACATTTTTCGTGTCGGGTTCTACGGTGGTAGCAACGGTAGTAGCAGCGGTAGTACCGCTTATAAGCGGTAGTACCGCTGCCACCACCGCAGCTACCATCGCTCCTTTCCTCCGAACCCTGTCCCTAACACAGGGCGGTAGTACCGCTGGCTCCAGCGGTAGTACTGTTCAGCCCAGTGGTAGTACCGCTCTGTGCGGGCTGAGAAGAGTGTAACGGTTCACTCTTCCCCTCCACTATAAAAAGTGTTCTTCCTCCTCTAGAACACTCACCTCTTCTCCCCCAAGCTCCATTGTTGCTCCAAAAGCTTATTTTCGCCCGATCTCTCTCCCTAGCCAATCAAACTTGTTGATTTTCTAGGGATTGGTTGAGAAGGCCCAGATCTACACTTTCACCAAGAGAAATTTGATTCCCCTCACTAATCCCTTGAGGATCTTGTTACTCTTGGGTGTTTGAGCACCCTAGACGGTTGAGGTCACCTCGGAGCCATATCCATTGTGGTGAAGCTCTGAGGTTTCGTTGGGAGCCTCCAATTCAGTTGTGGAGAGATCCCCAACCTTGTTTGTAAAGGTTCGGTCGCCGCCTTCAAGGGCACCAATAGTGGAATCACGGCATCCTGCATTGTGTGAGGGTGTGAGGAGAATACGGTGGCCCTAGTGGCTTCTTGGGGAGCATTGTGCCTCCACACCGCTCCAACGGAGACGTACTTCCCCTCAAAGGGAAGGAACTTCGGTAACACATCCTCATCTTCACCGGCTCCACTTTTGGTTATCTCTATCCTTTACTTTTGCAAGCTTTAGTGTTTTAGTACCTTGTGCTTGCTTGCTAACTTTTACTTGTTGCATCATATAGGTTGCTCATCTAGTTGCACATCTAGACAACCTTTTTTATCCTAAGTTTAATTTCGTCAAGAAAAGCTAAAAATTGTTAGTTGCCTATTCACCCCCCCCTCTAGTCAACCATATCGATCCTATCAATTGGTATCAGAGCCTCGTCTCTTTATTAAGGACTTTACCGTCCAAAGAGTATGGGTGACAACACAGTCGAGACGGAGGAACACTCCGGTGGAACTCCGTCCTTGCCTATGTTAGAAGGGGGAACCTAGGTCTCTCGTGAGGAGTTCAATGTGGCTTTGAACACATTGAATGACTCATTGACAACCGAGGTCAAAGGCACATTCAAAGATTTTCTTGAGGGATTTAAATTATCCACCACACCGTTGGAAGTGGTTCGTCCTGCTACCAACGTGTCAGATACTATTCCCGACAAGGGAGAGGCTAGTAGTGGGCAAGTCCCGGTGACTAAAAATGGGAGTGGGATCTTTGCCCACTCCGCGCCTCCTACTCATTATGGAGGACCTGTTCCTACTCCGCATTTAAATTCGGTTGGTCCTCCACCTAAGTTTATTAAAAATTCTGATTTTGCTACTTGGACGTTTCGCTTTAAATGTCATTTAAATCATTGCTCTACTAATCTTTGGAGAATCATTGAGCAAGGTTTCTACACGCATGATCCCTACAACTTAACTCCAAGAGAAGCTGCAGATCATCAATTCAACGAGTCCGTTCTTTGCATACTTCGAGATGCTATTCCTCCCGAAGACATTGCTCATCTTCGACCCTTCACCATGGCCAAGGAAGCATGGGAGCATGTTGGTTCCATATACAGGGGAAGCGCAAGCATTCAACGCTCAAACTATGAATTTGTGCAAGATGAAGCCGATGAGTTTGCCATGATCGAAGATGAAGATCCCCGTGAACTTTACCGGAGATTGACCACTCTTGCGGTTTCACTTCGAGATCATGGGAGCAAGGACACGGATGACTGATACGTCCAAAACGTATCTATAATTTCTGCTTGCTCCATGCCTCTTTTGGGTGATATTGCTATGATATTTATACACTTCCATACACTTTTGATCATATTTGGACTAACCTATTAACTCAGTGCACCCCAGTGCCAGTTTCTGTTTTCGGCTGTTTTTGTATTTCAGGTTTTCCCATTACGAGAACTGCCAGAAAAATCCCGGAAAAATTATATAAAAAATCAGCGTTCCAGAAGCTACCAGGCACCCGAAGTACAACCGGAGGGGGGCCACCAGGGCTCCAGGCGCCCTGGTGGCGCGGTCCCCCTGGCCACGCCCGGGGGGGGGGGGGCGCCTGGGCCCCCCGAGCCTCCGCTGATGCCCCCTTTGGCATATATTTATATCGTGTCCCGAAACCCTCGAGACGGGAACCCTTTTTCGCGATCTCATCTCTGTTCCGCCGCCGCCGTGCTTCCAAGATCGGGAGCACCAGGAGAACTCTTCCCGGCACCCTGCCGGAGGGGAGGATCACCACCGGGAGCTTCTCCACCACCATGGACGCCTCCCGGATGAGTTGTGAGTAGTCTCCCTTGGACCATGGGTCCATGACCAGTAGCTATGTGATGTTCTCCTCCCGTTCTTGTGCTTCACTAATTAGTCCTCGTGAGCTGCCCTACATGATCGAGGCACATATGTAATCCTTATGCTGTTGCTATGATGAGTTTGCTGGGATCCGATGGATTGCGAGATTATGTTCAGATTGTGTTTGAGTAATATATTTGATTCACCTCTTTTATATTTATGTTCATAAGTAATTCTTGCATGTTCTCCGTTGTTATATATTGCTTTGGCCAAGTAGTAGGTAGTGACTCCAAGAGGGAACGTTATGCTTGATTGTGGGTTCATGCCCCTCGATGACTAGATTGAGTGACAGAAACATGAGTCTAGGGGATGTGCTGTTGCCACAAGGGGGAAAACAACGGTGCTTGTGCCCGCGGGTGCAAGGATTGTTTACTTTACGCAAAGTTCTTTTAATGCAGTTGTCTGTTGCTTTGAGTTTACACTATGGGTGGGACTCGCAACTTAATACCAGCGAGATGTTCTGGATAGATATCTCAAGGTGGATGATTAGTAGTAGATGCAGATGGATTTCGGTCTACTTACCTTGGCGTACCGCCCATGCTTTGAACCTCTACCTTTCTTGCAACTTAGTCAGCATTGGTTTGCGCACATGGTCCTGTCAATTGCCCAGCTGTAATTCGTTTACCTCACATAGCAGTTTTATCGTCTTTTGGGAGAGAGACATCACTAGTGAACATCATGAGACTCCGGTCCATATTACCATCATTGATCACATCCGCTATTTACTTTCCGCTTTTACTTACTATTGCAATTATACCTATCACTATTATCACTTGCGTTTGATCCTTTGTAAACTACAAGGCCGGAGGGATTGACAACCTCTCTGTACTCGTTGGGAGCAAAGTTATTTGTATCTGTGTGCAGGTCCACGTTGATTGCTAATATCTGGCGCCGTTAGCAATTGACACCTTCTTGTTGAAACTGCGAGTCTCAGGGGAAATCGATCCTTGGTATCTTTGCCAAGGGAAAACTACCGCTACACTGCATCTCAAACCTTCCACTTGGGGTAACCAACGAGGGGCGAGAAGCCATCAAGCAAAGTTTTCTGGCGCCGTTGCCGGGGACTCCACTCTTTAGGATAGGGGAGTTGCACGCTATCTTTTACCTTTGCTTTTTAGTCTTGTTAGTTTACCTTTCATTTTTGCTTTAGTATCTTTTATCGAAAATCACAAAAATAGTTATCTTGCTTGCTTGCTACTATGGGTTCCACCGAGAACACCAAGTTGTGTGACTTCATTAGTCACAACAACGATGACTTTATCTGCACACCTATCACTACACCTGCCACTTCAACACCTTCTTATGAAATTAAACCTGCTTTACTGAACTTAGTTATGAAAGATCAATTCTCCGGTGCTGGAGATGATGCTGCTTTACACTTGAACAATTTTGTTGAACTTTGTGATATGCAAAAGTACCAAGAAATAGATGGTAATATTGTTAAGCTTAAGCTTATTCCTTTCTCCTTGAGAGGAGGAGCTAAAATTTGGTTTCAGTCTTTGCCTAGAAATAGCATAGATTCATGGGACAAGTGCAAAGATGCTTTTATTGGAAAATACTATCCACCTGTTAAAATTATCCAACTAAGAAGTAACATAATGAATTTTAAACAATTGGATAATGAACACGTTGCCCAAGCTTGGGAACATATGAAATCTCTTATCAAGAATTGCCCTACTCATGGTTTGACTACTTGGATGGTTATCCAAACTTTTTATGCAGGCTTGAACTTTACCTCGCGGAACTTGTTAGATTCGGCCGCGGGAGGAACCTTTATGTCAACTACACTTGGTGCTGCCACAAAGCTTCTCGATGAGATGATGACCAACTATTCTCAATGGCACACCGAACGCGCTCCAACAGGTAGGAAGGTAAACTCTGAGGAGATTTCCTCCCTAAATGAAAAAGTTCACTTGATCATGTCTCTACTTTCGAAGCAATCTTCTGTTGATCCTCGTGATGTTCCTTTAAAATCTTTGATTGCTCAAGAACAAGTAGATGTGAACTTTATCTCTAGAAACAATTTTAATAACAATGCTTATAGGAGTAATTTTGGTAGCAATCCTAGACCGTTCCCCTCTAATTCCTATGGGAACAACAATGCTTATCCTAGCACCAAGAACTCCACTACTGAACTAGAGATTATGCTTAAAGATTTCATCACTACCCAAAAAGCTTTTAATAATAGTGTAGAAGAAAATCTAAACAAACTAGGTGATCTCTCTTCGAAGGTAGACAATTTAGCCAATGAAGTAGAATTGCTTAAAATTAGAACTTCTCCTCTTGAGGAGAGGAAGGTCACTCCTATGAATGCTATTCAAGTGCAAATTAATGAAAATATTAGGATGATGGCTAAACTTAAGGAGAGATGGGCTAGAGAAAGGGAGGAAGAAGATAGAATTAAGAGCCTTCCGACCCACCACACTGTTGCTACTATCCAAGTTGTTGAGGATATCCAAACTCTTAGCACCCAATGCACTCCTGGTCCCATTGGACCTATTAATGGTGATGCTATGACTATAGAAACTACCAAACAAGTGAACCTAAAGGACACCGCTACCACCTTACTTGATAGTAGTGACCTTGATTTTGATAATTGCACTCTTACCGAAGTTATTGATTTCCTTCACAAGATGTCTAGAGATCCCCGCACTAGCACGCTTAACCTTGCCTTCACAGAGCATATCACTAATGCTCTTATCAAAGCTAGGGAGGAGAAACTTAGAGTAGAAGCCTCCATACCCAGAAAGCTAGAAGATGGTTGGGATCCTATGATAAAAATTAAGTTGAATAGCTTCTCTTGTTATGCTTTATGTGATGTTGGTGCTAGTACCTCTGTTATGCCCAAAAGAATATATGATATGCTTAAATTGAAACCTTTTGATTCTTGTTCTTTTGGTGTTCGTCTCGTTGATTCTTCCATAAAGAAACCTTTGGGGAGGATCGACGATGTTCTTATCATTTTCAATGACAATTATGTTCCGTTGATTTTACTATTATGGATATTGAATGTGAACCTTCGTGTCCAATTATTTTGGGACGTCCGTTTCTACGCACCGTTGGTGCTATCATTGACATGAAAGAGGGGAATATAAAATTCCAGTTTCCTCTCAAGAAAGGGATGGAACACTTCCCTCGAAAGAAGATTAAGTTAACTTTTGAGTCCGTTATACGGGCTAGCTATTCTTTTACTCTTGATAAAACTTGATCTCTTTGCATTATGCCTAGCTTAAAGGCATAAAAGAAAGCGCTTTTGGGAGGCAGCCCACATGAATAAATTTTATTTTGCTTTTGTTGTGTCTTGATGTTGTTACTACAGTAGCATCATCATTGTATCTTTGCTTTTCAATTTTGTGCCAAGTGTAGCCTCTGATTGCAAGAAAGTTCAAAAGTTGTGACGTGCTGTCCAGGAAACAGATTCTGTCCTTGGATAGAAAAATTCGTATAAAATCACCAGATCATCTTTTTGGTCTGAATTTTTTCGACAGCGTGCTCTATATAATTGTCTTTCGTGCGTCTGTTCTGAGTTTTTTTATTAGAGTTGCAGAAGTGCCCCGAAACAATCATTTACTACCTGTTTATCTGTTTTTCACAGATTCTGTCCTGTTTTGCCTTTCCTTCATTTTGCAAACCTAGAGCTTGCTTTTTCTTTGCAAAAACCTTTTGGCAATCTTGAGAAACAGTAGACCTTCAAGAATATCCTTATTTCCAGCAAGGAACAATTATTTTATTAAGGGTACTAACCTCGCTAATCAGATTATGATGAGTTATGTATGAAGGGAGTTTTCAAGTGTGCGAGGGAAGATGATAAAAAGATTCAGGAGTGTCAAACGCTCAAGCTTGGGGATGCCCCCATGCACCCCCAAGAAATATTCAAGGAGACTCAAGCGTCTAAGCTTGGGGATGCCCCCGTGCATCCCCTTCTCCATCAACATTATCAGTTCGTCTTTCGTTCCACTATATTTTTATCACTTCATGTGTTATGTGCTATGCTTGGAGCGTCTTGCTTTTAGTTTCCTTTTTAGTTTTCTTTAGCTTTTCATAACGAGTCGGAACTCAGCTTTCTCTATGTGGGAGAGAAACACGCTCCACTTCTACCTAGAATATAACATAGAATTTTCATGTTTATCTTTGATGTGTGTGTTCTTTGTTTTTCAATAGCTACTAGCATGCTTAGCTATTAGTTTTCATGCTTATCTTTTTAAAGAGCTTTTGTTTAGTTGGTTGCTTGAACTCTCTTTAGTTATCATGCTTATCTTATTTAGAGAGTTTGCTTCCGTTGCATTGGTTGTTATGTCTATGATAAAGATGCTACGTGCATAATGGTGCTTAGTAGTTCATGTTTTCTTATGGTTAGTCTCAAATAGCTGGGGGGTTCCCAATGTGTTATTGGAGTACCAACATGATTTGTTTGCCTATGATGTGGTATGGTTTAGTAATATCTTCCTTCGAGAATTTACTTTGATTGACTTGGCGTATGCTCACGCATATTTAAGACTGTAAAGAAAGTCTGTCAAGCCTTGATGATCTTTTGTTTCTGAGTAGCGATATAACTTCCATGCCTGATTCAATGTTGCTTTGTCGCTCTGCATGATTATGACCCTCATTGCTCTCTTAGTAGGTCGCTCCCAGTCTTTTGCTATCCTCCACCTGTACTAAGCGGACTGACTGCTTGTGCATCCAAATTCTTTTAAACCAGTTATGCCATATGAGTCCACCATACCTTCCTACATGGTATTTACCTGCCATTCCTAACGGAGACTTGCATGTACCATCTCGAAATTATTCAAAGAAAAGCATTCCTATTTTGTGCCTCTGTTTTAAGTTCATGAGGAAGTAGTAGTTAATTCATGATCTTTTTAAGTTGGACAAGCTTCACCCCGGGATTGCATGTATAATGTGCAAACCCATAATACGAGAAGGAACTGGCATTGAGTGCGCCCGACTCAAAAATAATATAACAAACAAACCCTCCGTCACGCTTTGTTCATGAGAAATCAGAAAACTTTGGCTGTGATAAACAAAGGAGATTAAGAGGATGTGATCGTCCTCATTCGGGAGCCATTCCTCGAAGCTTGTCCATCTCAAGAAGTGATTGAGTTGTCTGCTAGCATTCGTTGACGGAACATGCATAATCTAAAAAAAATAATATTATTACCTCTGTTTTTAAAACCAAGAGCTCTGGTACATGTTTTGTCTTTGTTTCCGACTACGGGTTTTCAACCTTGCCAACAAAAGCCACGGTTCGAGAGTCTCCACCTTCTTTTAAAAAGCACCAACTACTGAGAGCATGCTTGTCATTCTGAGTGTAATGTGCATTGTCCCAAAGTAGCATTGTCTTTTGCATGATTGTGATATCGTTTATTTTGAAATCATTGTATCTAGTCATCACTTAAACCTTGGAGGTGCCCCTGCATTTATGTTTTGCTTCACTAAAGGGGGCAAGCGAGATATCACTTTATCATATTTGCACACCATGCTAATTAACAAATCTATTTGATGTTTCAGTATCATATTGTAAAACTTTCAGTTCGTTGTGATTTTCTCATGAGGCAACTTAATTACTATAGATTCATTGTCTCAGTAAGCTTTTGTCATGTGACTATGAAAAAGTTCTATATGGTTAATAGCATGTCACCACAGAAATTATTCTTGTTATCATTTACCTACTCGAGGACGAGCAGGAATTAAGCTTGGGGATGTTGATACGTCCAAAACGTATCTATAATTTCTGCTTACTCCATGCCTCTTTTGGGTGATATTGCTATGATATTTATACACTTCCATACACTTTTGATCATATTTGGACTAACCTATTAACTCAGTGCACCCCAGTGCCAGTTTCTGTTTTCGGCTGTTTTTGTATTTCAGGTTTTCCCATTACGAGAACTGCCAGAAAAATCCCGGAAAAATTATATAAAAAATCAGCGTTCTAGAAGCTACCAGGCACCCGAAGTACTGCCGGAGGGGGGCCACCATGGCTCCAGGCGCCCTGGTGGCGTGCCCCCCTGGCCGCGCCGGGGGGCGCCTGGGCCCCCCGAGCCTCTGCTGATGCCCCCCTTTGGCATATATTTATATCGTGTCCCGAAACCCTCGAGACGGGAACCCTTTTTCGCGATCTCATCTCTGTTCCGCCGCCGCCGCGCTTCCAAGATCGGGAGCACCAGGAGAACTCTTCCCGGCACCCTGCCGGAGGGGAGGATCACCACCGGGAGCTTCTCCACCACCATGGACGCCTCCCGGATGAGTTGTGAGTAGTCTCCCTTGGACCATGGGCCCATGACCAGTAGCTATGTGATGTTCTCCTCCCGTTCTTGTGCTTCACTAATTAGTCCTCGTGAGCTGCCCTACATGATCAAGGCACATATGTAATCCTTATGCTGTTGCTATGATGAGTTTGCTGGGATCCGATGGATTGTGAGATTATGTTCAGATTGTGTTTGAGTAATATATTTGATTCACCTCTTTTATATTTATGTTCGTAAGTAATTCTTGCATGTTCTCCGTTGTTATTTATTGCTTTGGCCAAGTAGTAGGTAGTGACTCCAAGAGGGAACGTTATGCTTGATTGTGGGTTCATGCCCCTCGATGACTAGCTTGAGTGACAGAAACATGAGTCTAGGGGATGTGCTGTTGCCACAAGGGGGAAAACAACGGTGCTTGTGCCCGCGGGTGCAAGGATTGTTTACTTTACGCAAAGTTCTTTTAATGCAGTTGTCTGTTGCTTTGAGTTTACACTATGGGTGGGACTCGCAACTTAATACCAGCGAGATGTTCTGGATAGATATCTCAAGGTGGATGATTAGTAGTAGATGCAGATGGATTTCGGTATACTTACCTTGGCGTACAGCCCATGCTTTGAACCTCTACCTTTCTTGCAACTTAGTCAGCATTGGTTTGCGCACATGGTCCTGTCAATTGCCCAGCTGTAATTCGTTTACCTCACATAGCAGTTTTATCGTCTTTTGGGAGAGAGACATCACTAGTGAACATCATGAGACTCCGGTCCATATTACCATCATTGATCACATCCGCTATTTACTTTCCGCTTTTACTTACTATTGCAATTATACCTATCACTATTATCACTTGCGTTTGATCCTTTGTAAACTACAAGGCCGGAGGGATTGACAACCTCTCTGTACTCGTTGGGAGCAAAGTTATTTGTATCTGTGTGCAGGTCCACGTTGATTGCTAATATCTGGCGCCGTTAGCAGTTGACACCTTCTTGTTGAAACTGGGAGTCTCAGGGGAAATCGATCCTTGGTATCTTGCCAAGGGAAAACTACCGCTACACTGCATCTCAAATCTTCCACTTGGGGTAACCAACGAGGGGCGAGAAGCCATCAATGACAATTGTATCAAGCGTAAGTTTCTCAAGGCTATGATGCCTTATCACAAGGCCATGTCCTCCGTCATCCGTCAACGATCGGACTTCCACACCTTGTCCTCAAGTGAAGTGTTGGATGAGTTCGTTGCAATGAGGATCTTGGATAAAACCGCCGGCAATGCGGTGTTGCGAGCTCAACAATCCAAGAAGCCCAACCTTGCTTTGAAGGCCAAGGCTTGTGTGGAAGATGAGGATGAAGGGGATGAAGATGAGTGTTGCCCCGTGGACACAAAATATGCTCACCATGAGCATATGGCTCTAGCGTCTAGGAAATTTTGGGGCAACAAGAAGAACTCTAGGACCAACTTCAACAAGAACAATTCAAGTGGTTTCAAGGGCAAGCAACGAATGAGGACGTGCTACAATTGTGGCAATGTGAGTCACTTTGTTGTGGATTGTCCATATGAGAAAAGAGAAGACAATGGGGGCAACCTTATTCGAAAGGACAAGGCCAAATCCTATCCTAACACCAACAACCTCAACAAGAAGACTCCTCCAAGAGGTTTGGTGGCCCAAGAAGAATATGTTGAGGATGATGATGATGAAGAAGGTGATGAGATGGTCACTATGGCTTCCATTGCTATCGCAACAACTCCATGATCATCCCTCTTCGACTCACCAAATGAAAACATCATCGCCAAGTGCCTCATGGCGAAGGCCACCAACAAGGTAACCCCCAACATCAATTCTACCCTCTCCTCTAATCCTTCATTGACGGATTGCATTGATGAGAGTGAGGGGGCGGAGGAGGAGGAAAATGAATTTAAGTTGTTTATGAGTAAACTCAATGGCAAACCCAAGAAGCACTTCGTTGCTCTCCTGGAACAACTCGGTGAAGTCAATGACATAATTGAGGCTCACGAGGAGACCATTTCTAAAATGGAAGGGCATAGTCGAGACTATGCCGATGAGATCTCGGATCTCTCGAATGCTCTTGAGGAAGAGCGTGGTCATCGTTTGGCTCTTGAGGAGTCACACAACGATGATCATGCTAAACTTAGAAAATATCTTGATCATGCTTTAGTTCTCTCTCGTGTGCTCAATTCCGATAAGGCAAAGCTTGTGGTTGACCATGCTAGACTCAAGGAGGAGTTTGTTACACTTGACAAGGCTCACAAGGTCTTGAAGAGTGTACATACTAACCTCAAAGAGTCTCATGATCAACTTCAAGTTTCGCTAACCAAGGAGAAAGCTACCTTTCCTCGCATGGTTTTAATTGATAATGCAAATGCTACTAACCCATGTTGCGAGCATGTGCATCTTGTTGAAGAGAATGCCAAGTTGAAGAAGCAACTTGAGAAAGGCCTCGTGTCATGTATACAAGGTGATAAGAACCTCAGCGAGCTTTTGAGCAATCAAAAGGAAGTTGTGACGAAAGAAGGAATTGGGTTTGCTCCCAAGCCCAAGAAGAAGAAGAACGATAGGACCAAACAACCTCTTCCTCTCAAGCAAACCTTTGTAAAAGAAGGAGAGGGTGCTCCTAAGAAGAAGAATATTATGGAGAATGGTGTTGTCAAAAAGAACACTGCCACGCCATCCACCAAAGCCAGCGACTTTAACCCTTCTTATGTCCTTTGTCGTGCTAGTGATGGACATGTTTTTGCTAAATTTGTTGGTTCCTTTTATGAGCACATTGAATGGTCTATTTGGGTTCCTAAGACCCTTGTTACTAACCTTAAAGGACCCATTACAAAATGGGTACCTAAATCGAAGCATTGACATCTAGTAGGAGTTTGCTTCCGGTGGGGGATCATGGTTGCTCGACAGTGGAGCTACAAATCATATGACCGGAAGCAAAGACTTGGTGGTGGACGTGCACCAAGGTTTATCTATGGCCACCAACGTCAAATGGGGTGATGCTTCATCTTCTAAGGTATCGGGGCTTGGCAAGGTTGTTGTTTCTCATGATCTAACGATCGAGAAAGTCATGCTTGTTGAGTCCCTTGCATACAATTTACTTTCCGTTCGTCAACTTGCACTCATAGGCTTTGCCACTTTCTTTGATATTGACACCGTGGCCCTATTATGGAGCAAGACACTTAAAGTAGCCTATGTTGGGCATGTCGAGAACGGTCTTTATGTGGTTAACTTCTCGGAGCAACCCACTAAGACCGCGACTTGCTTAATGGCTAAAGTTGATGTCGGTTGGCTTTGGCATCATCGACTAGCCCATGTCAATATGAGATCTTTGCAAAGTCTCCTCAAGGGGTACCACGTTGATACGTTCAAAACGTATCTATAATTTCTGCTTGCTCCATGCCTCTTTTGGGTGATATTGCTATGTTATTTATACACTTCCATACACTTTTGATCATATTTGGACTAACCTATTAACTCAGTGCACCCCAGTGCCAGTTTCTGTTTTCGGCTGTTTTTGTATTTCAGGTTTTCACATTACGAGAACTGCCAGGAAAAATCCAGAAAAATTATATAAAAAATCAGCGTTCCAGAAGCTACCGTGCGCCCGAAGTACAACCGGGGGGGGGGGG
>LR738714.1:644579735-644629149 GCA_902687465.1 Secale cereale | reverse complement strand
GGCCGCGCCGGGGGGGCGCCTGGGCCCCCCGAGGCTCCGCTGATGCCCCCCTTTGGCATATATTTAAAGCGTCTCCCGAAACCCTCGAGACGGGAACTCTTTTTCGCGATCTCATCTCTGTTCCGCCGCCGCCGCCGCTTCCAAGATCGGGAGCACCAGGAGAACTCTTCCCGGCACCCTGCCGGAGGGGAGGATCACCACCGGGAGCTTCTCCACCACCATGGACGCCTCCCGGATGAGTTGTGAGTAGTCTCCCTTGGACCATGGGTCCATGACCAGTAGCTATGTGATGTTCTCCTCCCGTTCTTGTGCTTCACTAATTAGTCCTCGTGAGCTGCCCTACATGATCGAGGCACATATGTAATCCTTATGCTGTTGCTATGATAAGTTTGCTGGGATCCGATGGATTATGAGATTATGTTCAGATTGTGCTTGAATAATATATTTGATCTACCTCTTTTATATTTATGTTCGTAAGTAATTCTTGCATGTTCTCCGTTGTTATTTATTGATTTGGCCAAGTAATAGGTAGTGACTCCAAGAGGGAACGTTATGCTCGATTGTGGGTTCATGCCCCTCGATGACTAGCTTGAGTGACAAAAACTTGAGTCTAGGGGATGTGCTGTTGCCACAAGGGGGAAAACAACGGTGCTTGTGCCCGCGGGTGCAAGGACTGTTTACTTTACGCAAAGTTCTTTTAATGCAGTTGTCTGTTGCTTTGAGTTTACACTATGGGTGGGACTCGCAACTTAATACCAGCGAGATGTTCTGGATAGATATCTCAAGGTGGATGATTAGTAGTAGATGCAGATGGATTTCGGTCTACTTACCTCGGCGTACCGCCCATGCTTTGAACCTCAACCTTTCTTGCAATGTAGTCAGCATTGGTTTGCGCACATGGTCATGTCAATTGCCCAGCTGTAATTCGTTTACCTCACATAGCTGTTTTATCATCTTTTGGGAGAGAGACATCACTAGTGAACATCATGAGACTCCGGTCCATATTACCATCATCGATCACATCCACCATTTACTTTCCACTTTTACTTACTATTGCAATTATATCTATCACTACTATCACTTGCGTTTGATCCTTTGTAAACGACAAGGCCGGAGGGATTGGCAACCTCTCTGTACTCGTTGGGAGCAAAGTTATTTGTATCTGTGTGCAGGTCCACGTTGATTGCTAATATCTGGCGCCATTAGCAGTTGACACCTTCTTGTTGAAACTGGGAGTCTCAGGGAAAACGATCCTTGGTATTGCCAAGGGAAAACTTCTGCTACACTGCATCTCAAACCTTCCACTTGGGGTAACCAACGAGGGGTGAGAAGCCACCTAGCACACGTCCTTGGACTAACAAATGTTAGCTTTGCCAAAGATCGTGCTTGCAGTGCCTGCATTGAAGGAAAGTTACATGAGAAGGCTCACCCTCCCACGACTATCATCTACTCAAAAAGACCTTTAGAGCTCCTTCACATGGATCTCTTTTGGCCTCCATCCTTTGATAGTCTTGGGGGTAGAAAGTATTGCTTGGTGATTGTAGATGATTATTCAAGATACACTTTGGTATACTTCTACAAGAAGAAGAGCGAGACCCAACAAACCGTCATCAACTTTGCAAATGAAGCTCAACGTCAACATGATGCAAAGATCTTGATGATTCGAAGTGACAACGGCTCCGAGTTAAAGAACTACACCTTGGATGAGTTTCTTAGTGATGAGGGGATCAAACATCAATATGCCGCACCCTATACCCCTCAACAAAATGGTGTAGCAGAGAGGAAGAATCGGACGTTGATGGACGCTGCTAGAACCATGATGGCGGAGTTCAAGTCTCCGTACAACTTTTGGGCCGAAGCCATCAACACCGCTTGTCATGCATCCAATCGGCTCTATCTCCGCAAAGGATTGAACAAGACTCCATATGAAATACTTACCGGTAACAAGCCCAATCTCAAGTACTTCCGGGTGTTCGGTTGTAAGTGTTTCATTCTCAAGAAAGGTGCTCGTTTGTCTAAATTTGAAACTAGAGCTCATGAGGGCATATTTGTTGGTTATGCTACAAACTCTCATGCTTACCGTGTCCTCAACAAGTCCAATGGACTCATTGAGGAGACATGTAACGTAGAGTTTAATAAGAATAACAGCTCCCAAGTGGAGCAAAGTGGTACTTGTGATGTAGGTGATGAAATTCCTCCCCAAGCCATAAGAAGAATGGGTGTTGGTTATATCCTACCCATTGAGGAACCCCTTGTGGCTGAAGGATAAGGACAATGTTCCACTCAAGTGGAACCATCACCAACCCAAGACCCACACGCTTCCGAAGAACAAAGTGAAGGCCCTCGATCGGATGAACAAGACCAAGTGCAAGAGCAACCACAAGATGGTGGTGAGCCACCAAGTGATACACAAGGCCAAGTTCCCTCTTCCGAGCATGTTCAAGATCAAGAGCAAGCTCAAGATCAAGATCAAGCTCATGACGACGCTCAAGATGATCAACTCATAGCTCCTCAATTATCCCTTGAAGAACAATTGGAGTGTCGTGCAACCAAAGTTGCTTCCAGGCTCGCCTCTAGAGAGCATCATATGGAAAACATCCTTGGAAGCATCACAAAGGGCGTAAGCACTCGTAGACAATTAGCAAACTATTGTGCTCATCAAGCTTTTGTCTCTTGTGTTGAACCTCAAAAGGTCTATGAGGCGCTCGAAGACCACGATTGGTTTAATGACATGCATGAAGAACTCCATAACTTCGAGCGCAACAAAGTGTGGCGTTTGGTGCCAAGACATAAGGAGAACCATAATGTCATTGGAACCAAGTGGATCTTTAAGAACAAGCCAGATGCTCACGGAATTGTCATTCGCAACAAGGCGCGTATGGTGGCTCAAGGCTACTCCCAAGTCGAGGGTATCGACTACGGTGAAACCTTTGCCCCCGTTGCTCGCCTTGAATCTATTCGTTTGTTGCTTGCATATGCTTCTCATCATAACTTTAAATTGCAACAAATGGATGTGAAAAGTGCATTTCTTAACGGTCCTATTAATGAGTTGGTGTATGTCAAATAACCCCCGGGGTTTGAGGATCCTAAGTTCCCCGATCACGTGTATCAACTCGATAAGGCGCTCTATGGCCTTAAACAAGCCCCACGTGCGTGGTTTGAGCATCTTACCGAGTTGTTGCAAGATCGTGGGTTCGAGATTGGGAAAACCGACCCCACTCTTTTTAATAAGAAGGTCAAAGGGGAGTTGTTTGTATGCCAACTGTATGTTGATGATATTATCTTTGGTTCACCTAACAAAGCTTTCAATTATGAGTTTGCCGCACTCATGACCAAGCACTTTGAGATGTCCATGATGGGAGAGTTGAAGTACTTCCT
This sequence comes from Secale cereale, assembly GCA_902687465.1. Taxonomy (NCBI): domain Eukaryota; kingdom Viridiplantae; phylum Streptophyta; class Magnoliopsida; order Poales; family Poaceae; genus Secale; species Secale cereale. The sequence continues at coordinate 644,625,771 of LR738714.1, read as the reverse complement.
TGGATTTGAGATTAAGCAAAGAAGAGAAGGAATCTTCATCAAACAAGCCAAATACACTCAAGACATGCTCAAGAGGTTTAATCTAAGTGATGTCAAGCCGGCTACTACTCCAATGCCTACCAAGTGCCAACTTGACATTGATCCCAATTGTAAAGCTATGGATCAAAAAGTACATCGTTCTATGATTGGATCCTTACTTTACTTTTGTGCACCTAGACCCGATATCATGTTGAGTGTGGGAATGTGTGCACGGTTTCAAGCCTCACCTAAGGAAAGTCACTTTGTGGCAGTCAAGCAAATCTTTCGATATTTGGCTCAAACCTCAAACTTTGGCTTATGGTACCCAAGAGGAGCAAACTTCAACTTGGTAGGTTTCTCAGATTCGGATTGGGCAGGAGACAAAGTGGATAGGAAGTCCACTTCCGGAGGGTGCCAATTCCTTGGTTGCTCTTTGGTGAGTTGGTCTTCCAAGAAGCAAAGTTGTGTGTCTCTCTCTTCCACTGAAGCAGAGTATGTGGCGGCCGGCAGTTGTTGTGCACAACTTTTATGGATGAGGCAAACCTTAAAGGATTACGGTGTCACTTGTGACAAAGTGCCTCTTTGGTGTGACAATGAAAGTGCCATCAAGATTTCTCTCAACCTGGTGCAACACTTCAAGACGAAGCATATTGAGATTCGGTATCACTTCATCCGGGACCATATTCGGCGAGGAGAAATTGATCTTCATTATGTCAACACTCATGATAACCTTGCAGATATCTTCACGAAGCCATTGGATGAAGCAAAATTTTGCGAGTTAAGGCATGAGCTAAGCAATGTGGATTGAAGTTGTGCACACCCTCCACTCACACCATGGTATCTTCTCTAGATATAGGCATGGAAATAGGGGGAGCATTGTTCTCTCAATGAACTCTCTCTCCCCCCATTATGCACAAATTAATCATATCTTTCACATTCAACTTTTTGTTGGTACTAATGTGCTTCAAAGATGAGTAGTGGTCATGGGCTCAAGGTTAAAATCTTCGCGGTGCCATACCACTTCACTCAAACATAGGTGGCCTCGGCCACCGCCATCTCTCTCAAGAGATGTGTGTTTCTTGTCTTGTTTGTTTGTCGTCGTGTGAGTAGTTGTTTCCTTTGTTCTCCTGTGTTTCCCTTCTCGTTGTGGTGTTTTTCCTTGCTGGGAGGCTCTTGGGAGCAAAATATCAGTTCCGGAGACATTTTTCCCGAGTTGGGCGGTACTACCGCTCGATAGCCCGGTACTACCGCTTACTCACCTAAGCGGTACTACCGCCCGATCGAAGCGGTACTACCGCTGGAGCGCGAGTCTGGGGGTTAAGTGGGGGGTCGGGAAGTTTTCTTCTTCCCACACCCATTCACCCCCGTCTCTCCACTTCATCTCCAGCGAAGCACTAGTGACAAGGTCGCCGGTGGGGTGATTTCTCCGGGCGGTGAATCATCTTTCCCTTCGGTGGGATCAATCCCCACTCCTTCCTCAAGCCATGGATGCCGTTATTGCCCGTCGTTTCTCTCTTGTTGCCTCTATCTTTCAGATCTAGGTTCTTAGGGGCAATGGGCATGCATTCCTTGATTTTTGGCCAAATCAAGGCTTGAGTGGGATGGTGAACTCCTCTATACTGCTAGGATTGAACTATGATAGGGCTATTTTTGTTCTTTGCCTCTCCGGTAGTACTGGATCTGCCATCGTGCGGGGGAACTGCTGTTCCTGCGCTCAGAGCGGTACTACCGCTGAGAGCGGTACTACCGCTTCCAATATGCGGTACTACTGCTGCTCACAGTACTACCGTTTCCCATATGCTGTAGTACCACAGAGAGGCCATCCTCCAACATATCCCTACCAAAGTTTGATTATGTTTTTGCTCTTTGTCTCGTGTCTTATGCTTGTTCGTTCTTTGTGTCTCTTGTGTGTGTGTGTTTGTCTTCAGGGGATGACCCAACGTAACACCTTGCTCGTCGCATCAACCCCGGGCGCGCCAGTTCAAAGTGCTATCGCACCTCTGAGGCAGCAGGCGGGTCTCCCAGTGGCTCTGTAGAGGCTCCGTCGTCCAGTGCTCCTCCCTCTCAGTCACAACAGCCGGCAAAGAGCACTGCCAAGAAGCCAGCTAAGAAGGCCAAGACTGTCACGAAGATGTCAAACAAGGAGTTTTGGGAGAGGCGTCGGCGCAATCCCTATGAGTTTGCACAAGAGCCCACCCTTGTCAACCGGCCGTTCTGGAACATGTTTCAATATGCTACTTACTTTGATGTGATCAAGGCCAAGAAGAATCTCTATGTTGATGTGCGCTCAATCGATATAGCTTATTTGGAGAAGGACATAGAGTATTTCGGTGAAGCTCTGGAGATGTGCAACCAACTGAACATTGTCAACATCATAACATTCAACAAGGACTTTGATGCTGATATGGTGGCTCAGTTCTATGCCACTGTTCACCTTGGCACTGATGCAGAAAGGACCTTGACGTGGATGACCAATGGAAGGCGTCTGACAGTTAAGTGGAAAGCATTCATGGAACTTCTTGGTGTTGAAGATCTTGGCCTGGAGAGCTCAGTCGGTTTTCGACCTCATCATAATGCTACCTCCACGCACAAGCAGAATCTGTGGCCATACTGCACTAAGAAGGTCAACCCAGAGACTCTGAAGGAGACATATGTGCTGCATGTGTTTTTGGACATAAATCACCGCATCTTCAAGGAGACCCTTTTTCCTCGCATTGGGAACCAGGATATGTTCCACTCTTACCTTGTGGACATGCTTCCGTTCTGCCAGCACCAAAAGGAACAGAACACTGGAGAAACATTGGATATCTCTCATGTCATGTGGTCTGGACTGTTATCTGCCATCTCAGAGTGTAAGTGTCTCATCTATGCTCCTTACATCATGCTCCTCATTGAGAAGGCGTGGGAGCACACTTACACAGGGTACGCTCTTGAGACAGGCGAGTTGGTCTCTCACGAGGTCAAGAGACTCAGGAGGAAGGATCTCTGGAACACTCCGGTTACTCAACCTAACATCCCGACGGAGGCTGATGATCCTGAGGCAGAGGCCGACCAGGATGATGACGATGATGACTATATACCATCTAGAGCTGAGCCATCTTGGGCCAAGAAGCTAAAGAAGAAGATGAAGAAGCTGTTCTGCATGGAGTCCCACGGTCAGTACATGGCCCATGTCACTGAGAAGAAGTCCAGGACTCGCCACAAGGAGCTTATGCGTCAGCTTGGTGCCATAGTTAACAGCGGATCTGAGGGCAGGATCACTGATGAGGACGACTGGGTTCGTCCGCACTATCACTGGACTGATTCTGACCCCGAGCAACCCCTAGCCGATGATGGAGGTGCAGATGACCCTGCAGCGGTGTGATGACGTTGTGTCTTTCTGTGCCCCTTTTCGGTGTCTCGATGCCAAAGGGGGAGGTGATTTGCATTATCGTGTCTCGTGTGTTTTAGTGTTTTGCTTCGTTCTTGTTTGGTGTGTTCGTGAGACTCAGCTACCTTTCTTTGTGTGAGACCTATGCTTTCTTTTATCTCAAGTACTCTAGTATGTGCTGCTTAATTCTTGTTCTATCATGTTGCACCTACTTTGTTACTTACTTATGTCTCCTCATTGATTAGATGTTATCGGATTATAAAAGATAGGAGGAGCATTGATCCTAGAGTGGGTGCTTTGCATTCCTCAAGCAACTCCATTTAAGCACACCTCTAGGGGGAGCTTGTCTATCTTTTGTAGTCCGTGGGGTTTGCTTACTCCTCACTTATTCTTACTTGTTGTGCAAATCCCGTGTTGTCATCAATCCACCAAAAAGGGGGAGATTGTAAGGGCATGTCCCTTCCTTTGTGGTTTTGGTGATTGATGACAATGCGTTTGCGGACTAATCGTGTGTGCCAAGTATTTCAGATATACATCCAGAAGCACGAGATGATTATCTACCCTCCGAGTTACCAGCTCAAGACGTGTTGTCGTGCTAGGCTTTTGTTTTGGTGGACTTGAGTCATAGGACACACCGTACTATCAAGGGGGGGTCCGCAATGGAAAGGCCATGTGGAATCATCACGTACACTCATTTTTGCACCCTCTTCATCCCCCTTTTTCCTAGCTTCTTCCCCTTCCTTCTCTAGGCGTGGTAGTACCGTAGCCAGGGCGGTAGTACCGCATATGCACACTGAGCGGTAGTATCGCTGTAAAGGCGCGGTAGTATCGCTCGTGCATATTCGCGGCAGTACCGCCGCGGCTACTCTCCACCCCCGCGTCGATTCGGGATGAACATTTTTCGTGTCGGGTTCTACGGTGGTAGCAACGGTAGTAGCAGCGATAGTACCGCTTATAATTGGTAGTACCGCTGCCACCACCGCAGCTACCTTAGCTCCTTTCCTCCGAACCCTGTCCCTAACACAGGGCGGTAGTACCGCTGGGGGGCACGGTAGTACCGCTCTGTGCGGGCTGAGAAAAGTGTAACGGTTCACTCTTCCCCTCCACTATATAAAGTGTTCTTCCTCCTCTAGAACACTCACCTCTTCTCCCCAAAGCTCCATTGTTGCTCCAAAAGCTTATTTTCGCCCGATCTCTCTCCCTAGCCAATCAAACTTGTTGATTTTCTAGGGATTAGTTGAGAAGGCCCAGATCTACACTTCCACCAAGAGAAATTTGATTCCCCTCACTAATCCCTTGCGGATCTTGTTACTCTTGGGTGTTTGAGCACCCTAGACGGTTGAGGTCACCTCGGAGCCATATCCATTATGGTGAAGCTCCGTGGTTTCGTTGGGAGCCTCCAATTCAGTTGTGGAGAGAGCCCCAACCTTGTTTGTAAAGGTTCGGTCGCCGCCTTCAAGGGCACCAATAGTGGAATCATGGCATCTTGCATTGTGTGAGGCCGTGAGGAGAATACGGTGGCCCTAGTGGCTTCTTGGGGAGCTTTGTGCCTCCACACCGCTGCAACGGAGACGTACTTCCCCTCAAAGGGAAGGAACTTCGGTAACACATCCTTGTCTTCACTAGCTCCACTTTTGGTTATCTCTATACTTTACTTGTGCAAGCTTTAGTGTTTTAGTATCTTGTGCTTGCTTGCTTACTTTTACTTGTTGCATCATATAGGTTGCTCACCTAGTTGTACATCTAGACAACCTTTTTGATCCTAAGTTTGATTTGGTCAAGAAAAGCTAAAAATTGTTAGTTGCCTATTCACCCCCCTCTAGTCAACCATATCGATCCTTGCTGTTGGTTATATTCACATGAGTAGCTTCATAAACATGTCTTCTTGCTGTTGGTTATATTCACATGCCATGATATGCGTTGATATGAGTTGCACAAGCTTGCAAACATGCCTACTTGTCATTGTTGCTGCCATGTTTAGTTTATTTCACTAAGTTTGTGAATCTGTTATCTTTTGCAATCTTGTTATGATGTTTTGAGCATGTTCTAGTGGTGTTTGGTAGTATCTCAGTGATCATGCTTGTAGTGCTTGACGTGTACATGCTTTCCATGCCCTTTGTTGCCATGAAGGGTTGTTGTATCATGTTGTTTTGATGTCAACTATATGCCTACTTGCTGTTTTGGACAACTTGTTGTTATATCTTGTTTCATGTGTATGTGATGAACCGTTGCTCCGTTTTGAGTGTGCTCTATATGAAACTTGTGTTTTTTTGCATGTAGATGCATAATAACATGTTGTATACCTGTTTGGAGTGTGTTTGCTTGATGTTTGGATGCATCTTGCATCTTTGCCATGTTTGCCTTGTTTTGCTCATATCTTCTAGGCCATAGCTCCGAATTAAAAGAACTTTATATTAAACTTGACTAAAATTTTGAGTAGATCGTCATGGTGCATGTTAACTTGCTGTTTAACAACTTGAACTTAAGGTTTGTTCATATCTGGACCAATTTCGAAATTTGCATATGAGGACTTTCCGGAATTGTTATGTGTGGTTTCCGGCCTTATTTAAACTTGCCTTGTTGTGTGGTCTTTTACGCATCATCCCTTGCCATGTTTTGCATCATATAGACTTGTCTTGCATCATACTTGGTTGAGCATCATGTCTTGTTCTTGTGTTGTGTGTTTACCATATTGTGTGCTTCTTCTCGCTAGTTCATTTCCGTTGCGATCGTGAGGATTCGTTCGACTACGCGTGGTTCGTCTTTGTGGCTTCTTCTTCGTCTTCTTCATGGACTCATTCTTCTTCCTTGCGGGATCTCAGGCAAGATGACCGTCTCCTTGGATACCTTTACTATAAATGTTATGCTAGTTTTCTCGATGCTATCGTTATATGTCGTGCTACCTATCTTTTGTTGTGAGCCCCTTCTTGTTGCCATGAAACCGCTAACCATTGACACCATCCCAGCAAACCGTTGTATGGCTATGTTACCGCTCGCTCAACCCCTTTTATAGCATTGTTAGTTGCAGGTAAAGATGAAGATTGCTCCATGTTGGATCTTAGTTGTTGGAATATCACAATATCTATTATTATAATTAACACACCTATATACTTGGCAATGGGTGGAAGGCTTGGCCTTTTGCTCGGTGTTTTGTTCCACTCATGCCGCCTTAAGAACCGATAAACCGGTGTTATGTTCCTTGATTTTGCGTTCCTAATGCGGTTGGGTATATGGGGACCCCTTGGCAGTTGGCTTTGAATAAAACTCCTCCAGCAAGGCCCAACATTGGTTTTAATTTGCCTCATAATAAAAACTTAATTAATTAATTAAATTGGCATAGGGGGTCGCGTCCCCGGGTTCTTAATTCTACATTACAGGGAGCGACCAGTGCTGATGGTGTTGGTCCCAAACTGGTAGACTGTGGGGCCACAGCGAGGAAACTCGAGGTCTGGTATTACCTGTAGGATGTCCCATCCGGACGTGGCCTGAGACGAGATACGCGCGGCTACTATTAGGGTGTCGGCACGCCAGGAGGTCTTGCTGGACTTGTTTTACATTGTCGAAATGTCTTGTGCACCGGGATTCCGAGTCTAATCGGGTTGTCCCTAAGATATTGGGTTTTTACTTTTGCTGGTCGTGAGAGCTTGGGATGGGCTAAGTTGGGACACCCCTGCAGGGTTATGATCTTTCGAAAGCTGTGCCCGTGGTTATGCGGCAGATTGGAATTTGTTAATGTCCGGTTGTAGAAAACTTGTCAGAGGATCCGAAATAAAACACACGATCCGCGTGAGTAACCGTGATCGTCTCTTTTCACTTTGAGAAGAGAACACGGTGGGGTTATGTTTGACTCGTAGGTAGTTCAGGATCTCTTAGCCATCACTACTAGTTTGCGACCGTTTGCGTAGATGCTCATCTTATTCTTGTACTCGTAAGTTAGCCACCATACTATGCTTAGCGCCTGCTGCAACCTCACCACTTATCCTCTCCATACCCTTTAAGCTTTGCTAGTCTTGATAGCCATGGTTATGGGATTCCTGAGTCCTCGTGGCTCACAGATACTACAACAACAGTTACAGGTGCAGGTTTCTGATGACTTGACGTGAGAGCGATGTTATGTTGTGTTGGAGTTTTTCTTCCTCGTCAGTCTTGGGTTAGGTTCCTGGTCGGCAGCCTGGGATAGCAGATGGATGTCATTGTGTATTTCTTGTTTTCATCTGTAGTCGGATGTCTTGTATATGATGTGTTGTATTCATGTGAAGCTTGTATGAATTGTATGTATCCCCATGTATTTATGTAATGGTACGATGGAATGATATCCATCTTGCTAAGCGCCTGAAATGCGGTTGTGCCCCAATCACGAGTGTGTCACGTGATCGGGATAGAATCACATCTTGGGCATGACAAGTTGGTATCAGAGCCTAGACCGACCATAGGAGCCCCTTGATTGATCGTAGTTTGGCCGTTGTCGAGTCTAGAAGAAAACTTTTGCAGAGTATAGTTATATCGGAGCTTAGGAATTCTTTTTACTCCTCAGCCCCTTCGTCGCTCTGGTGAGGAATCTTGACGTAGATGTTTTGAATTACTCCTCTTCCCCTTCAAATTTTTTTAGGATCACGAAGTTAGTTTTCCGTTCGTTGCAATGTCTGCTCTTTTCATCCGGTGCAATTCTCGTCAAGAAGATTCGATTCTCGTTGCCTTTTGCAAGATTATTTTTCCAGTTCTTTCTCAATCGACATTGCTTCCCCCGTCCGGAGTGATCTTTCTTTTCCCACCCGCCCACCCTTTTTCTTTTGGAGCCGGAGTCCTTAATCGAGTATCCATCCTATTCATGTGAAGCCTTTGAATTCCTTTCATCAATTATTTCAACTGGTGAATTCTCGTCCAGTTCGTCATCCTTCTTCTCTTCTCTTCTCCGATGAATTCTCCTCTCGTTCGACATTCTTCATCTCGTCTTCTTTTCCGGTGGTTCCAATTCAATTTGTTTCCGGTGTTGATCATATTCTTTTTCCTTGGCTCAACTGATTCCAATTGCTCGCTCGCCTCTCACCATTTAATCATTTCGGATTTCCGAAGACATCTCAGGAGATTCGTCTGTATTCCAATTAATTCAAGGCTGTCACCTCATTCGAGTCTTTCAATCGTTCTGGTGCATCATCTCCTTTTCAATCCTTCTCAATGGTGGTTTCTCTTCGATGGGATCATAACCCACAGGTCTTTCCCAGGATCTTACCCGACAATATTATATTTCTGGAGTTATTCCCAAATTTTTTTCAAGTGTGACATAAGTATGGATTCCATCGGTCATGTGCCTTCTCCAAGATCACTTTCAAATTCTTTTTCATGTTTGGTTCAACATATCCTATTATCATTCACCCGGAGTATTTCAACAATTTTGGTTTGTTTCTCGTCGCCATTTTCGTCGTTGAAGACCGAAGAAGAGTTTTCCTCTAAATTCTTGTCCGTTCTCTCGAAGATTCATGGTTCTAGCTTCATGTTATCCTCTCAATTATTCCATTTGTGATGAATTCTTTTCCTTACCCATCCGGAGCATTTCAAGAATTCTTTTCCATTGTGATCCTCCGAAGGCCATCATTTTAGAAGATTTCTTCGTTCTCAGTTTTCAACTTCGTCCTCCAAATATTCTTCATTGAAGCCTCTTCGTTCGTCTCCACATTCTTCCGGCGCTTCGTTCAAGCATTCTTTAAATCGTTCGCGATCTCTTCGTTCTCTTCTATCGATTTTCCACAAGCTCTTTAATTGTTTTCTAATTCTTCCGGTGATTCCTTCTCTTTTCTTCACTCTGTTTCAATTCCTTACGGTGGTTCGCTCAAGAGTTCTTTTTATTGTTATCAAATCAACCCAATTCATTCGTTCTTTCCAATCCTGCCGGTGGTTCATGAAGACTTTCTCAAGTTTCACGATATATCCCTCTTAATCAATTTCAACGTGAATAAGCTATATGCAAATCCGTTGCTTCTCATCAATTTTATTGGTGGAGGATAAGCATAACATAATTCTTATTCTTTTTCATCAAGTTGAACTAATCTTTTCCTTCGAAATTTGTTCATGAGGAATAAATTCTAGTCCCAAGCGCTAATGTTTTCTTTCCCGGAGTTCAAAGTTTTCTCGGCTATCTCCTTCGTACCCCGATCTAAATCATCGCAAGGCTTTAATCATATTCTTTCATCTTCTTTTCTATCTCATCGTTCTTTTGTTACCAGAGTTCTTCATGGTGGTTCATCGCGATTCAATTCATTCTGCAAGTATCCTTCTTGCACCTCGAGATGCAATTAATTCTCTGTATTCTTTTGAAGTGGAGTTTTGCATTCTTCGCTCTTCTCAGCTCATCAATACTTTGGTTGCGGCACAATATCACCTCAAGTTTTTGGATGATTTCTATAAGCCCACAACAAGCTTATTCTTTTGTTGTTGATTCTTCAACAAATCCGTTCAAGCCTTCCTTGAAGATGCTGATACGTCCATTTTGCATCATGCTTTTATGTTGATATTTATTGCATTATGGGATGTTATTACACGTTATGTCACAATACTTATGCATTTTCTGTCTTATTTTATAAGGTTTACATGAAGAGGGAGAATGCCGGCAGCTGGAATTCTGGGCTGGAAAAGGAGGAAACTCTAGAAACCTATTCTGCACAACTCCAAAAGGCCCGAAACTGCACAGAACTTCGTTTCAGAAAATATAAAAAATATCTGGCGAAAGAAGACCACGAGGGGGGCCACGGGCTGTCCACAAGGGTGGGGGTGCGCCCCCTCTCTAGGCGCGCACCCCTGTTTCGTGGGCCCCCCGATGCCCATCTTCTCTTATATGAGGTGTTTTGACCTGGAAAAATAAGAAGAAGGCTTTCGGGACCAAACGCCGCCGTCTCGAGGCGGAAACCAATCTAGGGCTCCGGCAGAGCTGTTCTGCCGGGGATACTTCCCTCCGGGAGGGGGAAATCGTCACCGCCGTCATCACCAACAACTATCCCAACTTGGGGAGGGCTATCTTCATCAACATCTTCACCAGCACCATCTCCTCTCAAACCCTAGTTCATCTCTTGTATCCAATCTTTGTACACAAACCTCAGATTGGTACCTGTGGGTTGCTAGTAGTGTTGATTACTCGTTGTAGTTGATGCTAGTTGGTTTACTTGGTGGAAGATCATATGTGCAGATCCATTATGCATATTAATACCCCTCTGATCATGAACAATATTATGTCTTTTGAGTAGTTACTTTTGTTCCTGAGGACATGGGAGAAGTCTTGCTATTAGTAGTCATGTGAATTTGGTCTTCGTTCGATATTTTGATGAGATGTATGTTGTCTCTCCTCTAGTGGTGTCATGTGAACGTCGACTACATGTCACTTCACCATTATTTGGGCCTAGAGGAAGGCATTGGGAAGTAATAAGTAGATGATGGGTTGCTAGAGTAACAGAAGCTTAAACCCTAGTTTATGCGTTGCTTCGTAAGGGGCTGATTTGGATCCATATGTTTCATGTTATGGTTAGGTTTACCTTAATACTTATTTTGTAGTTGCGGATGCTTGTATTAGAGGTTAATCATAAGTGGGAGGCTTGTCCAAGTAAGGATAACACCCAAGCACCGGTCTACCCACATACCAGATTATCAAAGTACTGAACGCGAATCAGATGATCGTGATGAAAACTAGCTTGACGATAATTCCCATGTGTCCTCGGGAGCGCTTTCCTTTATATAAGAGTTTTTCTAGGCTTGTTGCTAGGTGGCTTCTCACCCCTCATTGGTTACCCCAAGTGGAAGGTTTGAGATGCAGTGTAGCAGAAGTTTTCCCTTGGCAATACCAAGGATCGTTTTCCCTGAGACTCCCAGTTTCAACAAGAAGGTGTCAACTGCTAACGGCGCCAGATATTAGCAATCAACGTGGACCTGCACACAGATACAAATAACTTTACTCCCAACGAGTACAGAGAGGTTGTCAATCCCTCCGGCCTTGTTGTTTACAAAGGATCAAACGCAAGTGATAGTAGTGATAGATATAATGCAATAGTAAGTAAAAGCAGAAAGTAAATAGCGGATGTGATCAATGATGGTAATATGGAACGGAGTCTCATGATGTTCACTAGTTATGTCTCTCTCCCAAAAGACGATAAAACAACTATGTGAGGTAAACGAATTACAGCTGGGCAATTGACAGGACCATGTGCGCAAACCAATGCTGACTACATTGCAAGAAAGGTTGAGGTTTAAAGCATGGGCGGTACGCCGAGGTAAGTAGACCGAAATCCATCTGCATCTACTACTAATCATCCACCTTGAGATATCTATCCAGAACATCTCGCTGGTATTAAGTTGCGAGTCCCACCCATAGTGTAAACTCAAAGCAACAGACAACTGCATTAAAAGAACTTTGCGTAAAGTAAACAATCCTTGCATCTGCGGGCACAAGCACCGTTGTTTTCCCCCTTGTTGCAACAAAACATCCCCTAGACTCATGTTTCTGTCACTCAAGCTAGTCATCGAGGGGCATGAACCCACAATCGAGCATAACGTTCCCTCTTGGAGTCACTACCTATTACTTGGCGAAAGCAATAAATAACAACGGAGAACATGCAAGAATTACTTACGAACATAAATATAAAAGAGGTAGATCAAATATATTACTCAAGCACAATCTGAATGTAATCTCATAATCCATCGGATCCCAGCAAACTCATCATAGCAACAGCATAAGGATTACATATGTGCCTCGATCATGTAGGGCAGCTCATGAGGACTAATTAGTGAAGCACAAGAACGGGAGGAGAACATCACATAGCTACTGGTCATGGACCCATGGTCCAAGGGAGACTACTCACAACTCATTCGGGAGGCGTCCATGGTGGTGGAGAAGCTGCCGGTGGTGATCCTCCCCTCCGGCTGGGTGCTGGGAAGAGTTCTCCTGGTGCTCCCGATCTTGGAAGCGGCGGCAGTGGCGGAACAGAGATGAGATCGCGAAAAAGAGTTCCCGTCTCGAGGGTTTCGGGAGACGCTTTAAATATATGCCAAAGGGGGGCATCAGCGGAGCCTCGAGGGGCTCAGGCGCCCCCCCGGCGCGGCCCAGGGGGGGCGCGCCGCCAGGGCGCCTGGAGCCCTGGTGCCCCCCCGGCTGTACTTCGGGCGCACGGTAGCTTCTGCAACGCTAATTTTTTATATGATTTTTCTGGATTTTTCCTGGCAGTTCTCGTAATGTGAAAACCTAAAATACAAAAACAGCCGAAAACAGAAACTGGCACTGGGGTGCACTGAGTTAATAGGTTAGTCCAAATATGATCAAAAGTGTATGGAAGTGTATAAATAACATAGCAATATCACCCAAAAGAGGCATGGAGCAAGCAGAAATTATAGATACGTTTTGGACGTATCAACATCCCCAAGCTTAATTCATGTTCGTCCTCGAGTAGGTAAATGTTAACAAGAATAATTTCTGTGGTGACATGCTATTAACCATATAGGACTTTTTCATAGTCATATGACAAAAGCTTACTGAGATAATGAATCTGTAGTAATTAAGTTGCCTCATGAGAAAATCACAAAGAACTGGAAGTTTTACAATATGATACTGAAACATCAAATAGATTTGTAATGAACATGATGTGCAAATATGATAAAGTGATATCTAGCTTGCCCCCTTTAGTGAAGCAAAACATAAATGCAGGGGCACCTCCAAGGTTTAAGTGATGACTAGATACAATGATTTCAAAATAAACGATATCACAATCATGCAAAAGACAATGCTACTTTGGGACAATGCACATTACACTCAGAATGACAATCATGCTCTCAGTAGTTGGTGCTTTTAAAAGAAGGTGGAGACTCTCGAACCGTGGCTTTTGTTGGCAAGGTTGAAAACCCATAGTCAGAAACAAAGACAAAACATGTACCAGAGCTCTTGGCTTTAAAAACAGAGGTACTAATTATTTTTTTGATTATGCATGTTTCGTCAACGAATGCTAGCAGACAACTCAATCACTTTTTGAGATGGACAAGTTTCGAGGAACGGCTCCCGAATGAGGACGATCACATCCTCTTAATCTCCTTTGTTTATCACTGCCAAAGTTTTCTGATTTCTCATGAACAAAGCGTGAAGGAGGGTTTGTTTGTTATATTATCTTTTTGAGCCGGGCGCACTCAATGCGAGTTCCTTCTCGTATTATGGGTTTGCACATTATACATGCAATCCCGGGGTGAAGCTTGACCAACTTAAAAAGATCATGAATTAACCACTACTTCCTCATGAACTTACAACAGAGGCACAAAATAAGAATGCTTTTTTTTCTTTGAATAATTTCGAGATGGCACATGCAAGTCTCCGTTAGGAATGGCAGGTAAATACCATGTAGGAAGATATGGTGGACTCATATGGCATAACTGGATTAAAAGGATGTGGATGCACAAGCAGTCAGTCCGCTTAGTACAGGCGAAGGTTAGCAAAAGACTGGGAGCGACCAACTAAGAGAGCAACGACGGTCATAATCATGCAGAGCGACAAAGCAACATTGAATCATGCATGGAAGTTATATCGCTACTCAGAAACAAAAGATCATCAAGGCTTGACAGACTTTCTTTACAGTCTTAAATATGCGTGAGCATACGCCAAGTCAATCAAAATAAATTCTCGAAGGAAGATATTACTAAACCATACCACATCATTGGCAAACAAATCATGTTGGTACTCCAATCTCACATTGGAAACCCCCCCAGCTATTTGAGACTAACCATAAGAAAACATGAACTACTAAGCGCCATTATGCACGTAGCATCTTTATCATAGACATATCAACAAATGCAACGGAAGCAAACTCTCTTAATAAGATAAGCATGATAACTAAAGAGAGTTCAAGCAACCAACTAAACGAAAGCTCTTTAAAAAGATAAGCATGAAACTGAGAGCTGAACATGATAGTAGCTATTAAAAGACAAAGAACACACACAGCAAAGATAGACATGAAAATTCTATGTTATGTTCTAGGTAGAAGTGGAGCGTGTTTCTCTCCCACATAAAGAAAGCTGAGTTCCGACTCGTTATGAAAAACTAAAAAGGAAACTAAAAACAAGACGCTCCAAGCATAGCACATAACACATGAAGTGATAAAAATATAGTGGAACGAAAGACGAACTGATAATGTTGATGGAGAAGGGGATGCACGGGGGCATCCCCAAGCTTAGACGCTTGAGTCTCCTTGAATATTTCTTGGGGGTGCACGGGGGCATCCCCAAGCTTGAGCGTTTGACACTCCTGAATCTTTTTATCATCTTCCCTCGCACACTTGAAAACTCCCTTCATACATAACTCATCATAATCTGATTAGCGAGGTTAGTACCCATAATAACATAATTGTACCTTGCTGGAAATAAAGATATTCTTGAAGGTCTACTGTTTCTCAAGAATGCCAAAAGGTTTTTGCAAAGAAAAAGCAAGCTCTAGGTTTGCAAAATGAAGGAAAGGCAAAACAGGACAGAATCTGTGAAAAACAGAACAGCAGGAAGTAAATGATTTGTTCGGGGCACTTCTGCAACTCTAATCAAAAAACTCAGAACAGATGCACGAAAGACAATTCTATAGAGCACGCTGTCGAAAAAATTCAGACCAAAAAGATGATCTGGTGATTTTATACGAATTTTTCTATCCAAGGACAGAATCTGTTTCCTGGACAGCACGTCACAACTTTTGAACTTTCTTGCAATCAGAGGCTACACTTGGCACAAAATTGAAAAGCAAAGATACAATGATGATGCTACAGTAGTAAAAACATCAAGACACAACAAAAACAAAATAAAATTTATTCATTGGGCTGCCTCCCAAAAGCGCTTTCTTTTATGCCTTTAAGCTAGGCATAATGCATAGAGATCAAGTTTTATCAAGAGTAAAAGAATAGCTAGCCCGTATAACGGACTCAAAAGGTAACTTGATCTTCTTTCAAGGGAAGTGTTCCATCCCTTTCTTGAGAGGAAACTGGAATTTTATATTACCCTCTTTCATGTCAATGATAGCACCAACGGTGCGCAGAAAAGGATGTCCCAAAATAATTGGACACGAAGGTTCACATTCAATATCCATAATAGTAAAATCAACGGGAACATAGTTGTCATTGACAATGATAAGAACATCGTCGATCCTCCCCAAAGGTTTCTTTATGGAAGAATCAACGAGACGAACACCAAAAGAACAAGAATCGTAATGTTTCAATTTAAGCATATCATATATTCTTTTGGGCATAATAGAGGTACTAGCTCCAACATCACATAATGCATAGCAAGAGAAGTCATTCAACTTAATTTTTATCATTGGATCCCAACCATCTTCTAGCTTTCTAGGTATGGAGGCTTCTACTCTAAGTTTCTCCTCCCTACCTTTGATAAGAGCATTAGTGATATGTTCTGTGAAGGCAATGTTAAGCGTGCTAGTGCGGGGGTCTCTAGACATGTTGTGAAGGAAATCAATAACTTCGGTAAGAGTGCAATTATCAAAATCAAGGTCACTAGCATCAAGTAAAGTGGTAGTGGTGTCCTTTAGGTTCACTTGTTTGGTAGTTTCTATAGTCATAGCATCACCATTAATAGGTCCAATGGGACCAGGAGTGCATTGGGTGCTAAGAGTTTGGATATCCTCAACAACTTGGATAGTAGCAACAGTGTGGTGGGTAGGAAGGCTCTTAATTCTATCCTCTTCCTCCCTTTCTCTAGCCCATCTCTCTTTAAGTTTAGCCATCATCCTAATATTTTCATTAATTTGCACTTGAATAGCATTAATAGGAGTGACCTTCCTCTCCTCAAGAGGAGAAGTTCTAATTTTAAGCGATTCGATCTCATTGGCTAAATGGTCTACTTTCGAAGAGAGATCATCTAGTTTATGTAGTTTTTCTTCTACACTCTTATTAAAGGCTTTTTGGGTAGTAATGAAATCTTTAAGCATAATCTCTAGTTCAGTATTGGAGTTCTTGGTGCTAGGATAAGCATTGTTGTTCCCATAAGAATTAGAGGGGAACGGTCTAGGATTGTTACCAAAGTTACTCCTATAAGCATTGTTGTTAAAATTGTTCCTAGAGATAAAGATCACGTCTACTTGTTCTTGAGCAATCAAAGAATTTAAAGGAACATCACGAGGATCAACAGAGGATTGCTTTGAAAGTAGAGACATGATCAATTCAACTTTTTCATTAAAGGAGGAAATCTCCTCGACAGAGTTTACCTTCCTACCTGTTGGAGCGCGTTCGGTGTGCCATTGGGAATAGTTGGTCATCATCTCATCGAGAAGCTTCGTGGCAGCACCAAGTGTAGTTGACATAAAAGTTCCTCCCGCGGCCGAATCTAACAAGTTCCGCGAGGTAAAATTCAAGCCTGCATAAAAAGTTTGGATAACCATCCAAGTAGTCAAACCATGAGTAGGGCAGTTCTTGATAAGAGATTTCATACGTTCCCAAGCTTGGGCAACGTGTTCATTATCCAATTGTTTAAAATTCATTATGTTACTTCTTAGTTGGATAATTTTAGCAGGTGGATAGTATTTTCCAATAAAAGCATCTTTGCACTTGTCCCATGAATCTATGCTATTTCTAGGCAAAGACTGAAACCAAATTTTGGCTCCTCCTCTCAAAGAGAAAGGAAAAAGCTTAAGCTTAACAATATTACCATCTATTTCTTGGTACTTTTGCATATCACAAAGTTCAACAAAGTTGTTTAAGTGTAAAGCAGCATCATCTCCAGCACCGGAGAATTGATCTTTCATGACTAAATTCAGTAAAGCATGTTTAATTTCATATGAAGGTGCTGAAGTGGCAGGTGTAGTGATAGGTGTGCTGATAAAGTCATCGTTGTTGTGACTAGTGAAGTCACACAACTTGGTGTTCTCGGTGGAACCCATAGTAGCAAGCAAGCAAGATAACTATTTTTGTGATTTTCGATAAAAGATACTAAAGCAAAAACTGAAAGGTAAACTACCAAGACTAAAAGCAAAGGTAAAAGATAGCGTGCAACTCCCCTATCCTGAAGAGTGGAGTCCCCGGCAACGGCGCCAGAAATTGCTTTGCTAGGTGGCTTCTCACCCCTCGTTGGTTACCCCAAGTGGAAGGTTTGAGATGCAGTGTAGCAGAAGTTTTCCCTTGGCAATACCAAGGATCGTTTTCCCTGAGACTCCCAGTTTCAACAAGAAGGTGTCAACTGCTAACGGCGCCAGATATTAGCAATCAATGTGGACCTGCACACAGATACAAATAACTTTGCTCCCAACGAGTACAGAGAGGTTGTCAATCCCTCCGGCCTTATCGTTTACAAAGGATCAAACGCAAGTGATAGTAGTGATAGATATAATGCAATAGTAAGTAAAAGCAGAAAGTAAATAGCAGATGTGATCAATGATGGTAATATGGACCGGAGTCTCATGATGTTCACTAGTTATGTATCTCTCCCAAAAGACGATAAAACTGCTATATGAGGTAAACGAATTACAGCTGGGCAATTGACAGGACCATGTGCACAAACCAATGCTGACTACATTGCAAGAAAGGTTGAGGTTCAAAGCATGGGCGGTACGCCGAGGTAAGTAGACCGAAATCCATCTGCATCTACTACTAATCATCCACCTTGAGATATCTATCCAGAACATCTCGCTGGAATTAAGTTGCGAGTCCCACCCATGTGTAAACTCAAAGCAACAAACAACTGCATTAAAAGAACTTTGCGTAAAGTAAACAGTCCTTGCACCCGCGGGCACAAGCACCGTTGTTTTCCCCCTTGTGGCAACAGCACATCCCCTAGACTCAGGTTTCTGTCACTCAAGCTAGTCATCGAGCGGCATGAACCCACAATCGAGCATAATGTTCCCTCTTGGAGTCACTACCTATTACTTGGCGAAAGCAATAAATAACAATGGAGAACATGCAAGAATTACTTACGAACATAAATATAAAAGAGGTAGATCAAATATATTACTCAAACACAATCTGAACATAATCTCATAATCCATCGGATCCCAGCAAACTCATCATAGCAACAGCATAAGGATTACATATGTGCCTCGATCATGTAGGGCAGCTCACGAGGACTAATTAGTGAAGCACAAGAACGGGAGGAGAACATCACATAGCTACTGGTCATGGACCCATGGTCCAAGGGAGACTACTCACAACTCATCCGGGAGGCGTCCATGGTGGTGGAGAAGCTCCCGGTGGTGATCCTCCCCTCCGGCAGGGTACCGGGAAGAGTTCTCCTGGTGCTCCCGATCTTGGAAGCGGCGATGGCGGCGGAACAGAGATGAGATCGCGAAAAAGAGTTCCCGTCTCGAGGGTTTCGGGAGACGCTTTAAATATATGCCAAAGGGGGGCATCAGTGGAGCCTCGGGGGGCCCAGGCGCCCCCCCGGCGCGGCCCGGGGGGGGGGGGCGCCGCCAGGGCGCCTGGAGCCCTGGTGGGCCCCCCTGGCTGTACTTCAAGCGCACTGTAGCTTCTGGAACGCTGATTTTTTATATAATTTTTCTGGATTTTTCCTGGCAGTTCTCGTAATGTGAAAACCTGAAATACAAAAACAGCCGAAAACAGAAACTGGCACTGGGGTGCACTGAGTTAATAGGTTAGTCCAAATATGATCGAAAGTGTATGGAAGTGTATAAATAACATAGCAATATCACCCAAAAGAGGCATGGAGCAAGCAGAAATTATAGATACGTTTTGGACGTATCAACATCCCCAAGCTTAATTCCTGCTCGTCCTCGAGTAGGTAAATGATAACAAGAATAATTTCTGTGGTGACATGCTATTAACCATATAGGACTTATTCATAGTCATATGACAAAAGCTTACTGAGATAATGAATCTATAGTAATTAAGTTGCCTCATGAGAAAATCACAAAGAACTGAAAGTTTTACAATATGACATTGAAACATCAAATAGATTTGTAATGAACATGATGTGTAAATATGATAAAGTGATATCTCGCTTGCCCCCTTTAGTGAAGCAAAACATAAATGCAGGGGCACCTCCAAGGTTTAAGTGATGACTAGATACAATGATTTCAAAATAAACGATATCACAATCATGCAAAAGACAATGCTACTTTGGGACAATGCACATTACACTCAGAATGACAATCATGCTCTCAGTAGTTGGTGCTTTTAAAAGAAGGTGGAGACTCTCGAACCGTGGCTTTTGTTGGCAAGGTTGAAAACCCGTAGTCGGTAACAAACACAAAACATGTACCAGAGCTCTTGGCTTTAAAATAGAGGTAATAATTATTTTTTTAGACCATGCATGTTTCGTTAACGCATGCTAGCAGATAACTCAATCACTTCTTGAGATGGACAAGTTTCGAGGAACGGCTCCCGAATGAGGACGATCACATCCTCTTAATCTCCTTTGTTTATCACTGTCAAAGTTTTCTGATTTCTCATGAACAAAGCGTGAAGGAGGGTTTGTTTGTTATATTATCTTTTTGAGCAGGGCGCACTAAATGCCAGTTCCTTCTCGTATTATGGGTTTGCACATTATACATGCAATCCCGGGGTGAAGCTTGTCCAACTTAAAAAGATTATGAATTAACCACTACTTCCTCATGAACTTACAACAGAGGCACAAAATAAGAATGCTTTTCTTTGAATAATTTCGAGATGGCACATGCAAGTCTCCGTTAGGAATGGCAGGTAAATACCATGTAGGAAGGTATGGTGGACTCATATGGCATAACTGGTATAAAGGAATGTGGATGCACAAGCAGTCAGTCCACTTAGTACAGGCAAAGGTTAGCAAAAGACTAGCAGCGACCAACTAAGAGAGCAACGACGGTCATAATCATGCAGAGCGACAAAGCAACATTGAATCAGGCATGGAAGTTATATCGCTACTCAGAAACAAAAGATCATCAAGGCTTAACAGACTTTCTTTATAGTCTTAAATATGCGCGAGCATACGCCAAGTCAATCAAAATAAATTCTTTGAAGGAAGATATTACTAAACCATACCACATCATAGGCAAACTAATCATGTTGGTACTCCAATAACACATTGGGAACCTCCCAGCTATTTGAGATTGACCATAAGAAAACCTGAACTACTAAGCGCCATTATGCACGTAGCATCTTTATCATAGACATATCAACCAATGCAACGGAAGCAAACTCTCTTAATAAGGTAAGCATGATAATTAAAGAGAGTTCAAGCAACCAACTAAATAAAAGCTCTTTAAAAAGATAAGCATGAAACTGAGAGCTGAACATGATTGTAGCTATTAAAAGACAAAGAACAAACACAGCATAGATAGACATGAAAATTATATGTTATGTTCTAGGTAGAAGTGGAGAGTGTTTCTCAACCACATAAACAAAGCTGAGTTCCGACTCGTTATGAAAAACTAAAGAAAACTAAAAACAAGACGCTCCAAGCATAGCACATAACACATGAAGTGATTAAAATATAGTGGAACGAAAGACAAACTGATAATGTTGATGGAGAAGGGGATGCACGGGGGCATCCCCAAGCTTAGACGCTTGAGTCTCCTTGAATATTTCTTGGGGGTGCACGGGGGCATCCCCAAGCTTGAGCGTTTGACACTCCTGAATCTTTTTATCATCTTCCCTCGCACACTTGAAAACTCCCTTCATACATAACTCATCATAATCTGATTAGCGAGGTTAGTACCCATAATAAAATAATTGTACCTTGCTGGAAATAAAGATATTCTTGAAGGTCTACTGTTTCTCAAGAATGCCAAAAGGTTTTTGCAAAGAAAAAGCAAGCTCTAGGTTTGCAAAATGAAGGAAAGGCAAAACAGGACAGAATCTGTGAAAAACAGAACAGCAGGAAGTAAATGATTTATTCTGGGCACTTCTGCAACTCTAATCAAAAAACTCAGAACAGATGCACGAAAGAAAATTATATAGAGCACGCTGTCAAAAAAATTCAGACCAAAAAGATGATCTGGTGATTTTATACGAATTTTTCTATCCAAGGACAGAATCTGTTTCCTGGACAGCACGTCACAACTTTTGAACTTTCTTGCAATCAGAGGCTACACTTGGCACAAAATTGAAAAGCAAAGATACAATGATGATGCTACAGTAGTAAAAACATCAAGACACAACAAAAACAAAATAAAATTTATTCATTGGGCTGCCTCCCAAAAGCGCTTTCTTTTATGCCTTTAAGCTAGGCATAATGCATAGAGATCAAGTTTTATCAAGAGTAAAAGAATAGCTAGCCCGTATAACGGACTCAAAAGGTAACTTGATCTTCTTTCGAGGGAAGTGTTCCATCCCTTTCTTGAGAGGAAACTGAAATTTTATATTACCCTCTTTCATGTCAATGATAGCACCAACGGTGCGCAAAAAGGGACGTCCCAAAATAATTGGACAACAAGGATCACATTCAATATCCATAATAGTGAAATCAACGGGCACATAATTATCATTGACAACGATAAGAACATCGTCGATCCTCCCCAAAGGTTTCTTGATGGAAGAATCAACGAGACGAACACCAAAAGAACAAGAATCAAAAGGTTTCAATTTAAGCATATCATATAGTCTTTTGGGCATAGTGGAGGTACTAGCTACAATATCACATAAAGCATAGCAAGAGAAGTTGTTTATTTTAATTTTAATCATAGGATCCGAACCATCTTCTAGCTTTCTAGGTATGGAGGCTTCTACTCTAAGTTTCTCCTCGCTAGCTTTGATGAGAGCATTAGTGATATGCTCTGTGAAGGCAAGGTTAAGCGTGCTAGTGTGGGGATCTTTAGCCATTCTTTGTAGAAAGGTGACAACTTTTGAGATACTACAATTATCAAAATTAATTTTATCATTATTGAGCAAAATTGTAGTGTCGTCCTCTTTGTTTGAATCGCTCTCTATTATAAGAGTTTGAACGTCTTCCCAAGTTTGGGGAAGCTTAGGAGCAATTTTAAACTGAGGCTCATACTCTTTACCTGGAAGACCATGCCATGGGCATAACTCTCCGTCAAGACTAACATAATCACAAGGTTTATTACTTTTGTAAACCCCGACAGTGGTGATTGGCATAATGGAAGAAGGGGTGTACTCCTCCCATCTAGTGTTTTTGGTGGAACCCATAGCAGCAAGCAAGCAAGATAACTATTTTTGTGATTTTCGATAAAAGATACTAAAGCAAAAACTGAAAGGTAAACTAACAAGACTAAAAGCAAAGGTAAAAGATAGCGTGTAACTCCCCTATCCTGAAGAGTGGAGTCCCCGGCAACGGCGCCAGAAATTGCTTTGCTAGGTGGCTTCTCACCCCTCGTTGGTTACCCCAAGTGGAAGGTTTGAGATGCAGTGTAGCAGAAGTTTTCCCTTGGCAATACCAAGGATCGATTTCCCATAGACTCCCAGTTTCAACAAGAAGGTGTCAACTGATAACGACGCCAGATATTAGCAATCAACGTGGACCTGCACACAGATACAAATAACTTTGCTCCCAACGAGTACAGAGAAGTTGTCAATCCCTCCGGCCTTGTAGTTTACAAAGGATCAAACGCAAGTGATAATAGTGATAGATATAATTGCAATAGTAAATGAAAGCGGAAAAGTAAATAGTGGATGTGATCAATGATGGTAATATGGACCGGAGTCTCATGATGTTCACTAGTGATGTCTCTCTCCCAAAAGACGATAAAACAGCTATGTGAGGTAAACGAATTACAGCTGGGCAATTGACAGGACCATGTGCGCAAACCAGTGCTGACTACATTGCAAGAAAGGTTGAGGTTCAAAGCATGGGCGGTACGCCAAAGTAAGTAGACCGAAATCCATCAATATCTACTACTAATCATCCACCTTGAGATATCTATCCAGAACATCTCGCTGGTATTAAGTTGCGAGTCCCACCCATAGTGTAAACTCAATGCAACAGACAACTGCATTAAAAGAACTTTGCGTAAAGTAAACAATCCTTGCACCCGCAGGCACAAGCACCGTTGTTTTCCCCCTTGTGGCAATAGCACATCCCCTAGACTTATGTTTCTGTCACTCAAACTAGTCATCGAGGGGCATGAACCCACAATCGAGCATAACGTTCCCTCTTGGAGTCACTACCTATTACTTGGCCAAAGCAATAAATAACAACGGAGAACATGCAAGAATTACTTATGAACATAAATATAAAAGAGGTAGATCAAATATATTACTCAAGCACAATCTGAACATAATCTCATAATCCATCGGATCCTGATAACCCTCAACCGTAAGGGATCGAGATAGTCTTCGCGGGTAAGAATAACCCAATTTATTGATTCGACACACGGGGAGCGAAAGAGTATTTATAAGCTTTAACAGTTGAGTTGTCAATTCAACCGCACCTGAAATATACTAACTTGCAACAAAAGATAAGTGGTAACAGTGATATGATAGTGATGATAGTGATAGTAAAAGTAAACAGCAAAAGTAGATAGCAAAAGTAAATAGCAAAAGTAGCGACTAGTAACAAGCAAGGTTTAAAATACTGTAGGCTAGGGAGATGGATGGTCGGGCGTTGCATGGATGAGATAGTTTCTAACTCGGGGCACGGCACACGGAAAAGTAATGATCATCTAGGCAAATATCAAACATTAGGCATGTATCCCGTAGGTAGTTGTACGTGCTTGCAATAAGAACTTGCACACCATCTTTTGTCCTACCATCCCGCTACGAACGGGGCCAAAAGGAACTAATGGATATTAAGGTGCTCCTGTCAAAGAGCACCGGAACAAAGCAATGAACTCAATGGATACATGTAATCCTCAAACTACGGACCATCCCCTTTGGTGGCCCAAGCTGTCACCTTTGGGATCGCCGGTTCCGAACCGTAACAGGTGCATACAACTCATAGATAGGATCAAGAGCACAATATATTCATGCAAACACATATGGTTCAGATCTGAAATCATGGCACTCGGGCCCTAAGTGTCAAGCATTAAGAACAACAAGTTGTAGCAAAGATGATAAACACCATACTAGATGATAGGCAACATGCCCCCAACAATCTGACGAACTATTACATGATCTAACTCATCCAATCCCTACCATCCCCTTCGCCTACAGCAAGGGAATTACTCACACATGAAGGGGGAAATCATGGAGGGATGATGGAGTGGTGATGATGATGACGATGGCGACGATCTCCCCTCTCCGGAGGCCAAATCAGCCTCCAGATTAGCCCTCCCGAAGAAGAACAGAGGGTGGTGGCGGCTCCGCGACGAGAAACAGCGAAAGGACTCCCGATCTGGGGTTTCTGCCTCGGAGGAAAAATACAGGCTTAAGTAGGGCACCAGGGGGTGTGGGCCCCACCCAGGCGCCCCCCGGGCGCGGCCCAGGGGGGGCGCGCCCACAGGGCGCCTGGGCACCCCCTGGCCCCCCTCTGGCCCCACTTCTGGTATGTTGTTTATTCGGGTGCGTGGATTTTTCGTGATTTTTCGTGGATTTTTCTGAGATACTTAAAAATCCGTTTTCCTGCACACAAATAAACCATACAGGCAGCTCTGCTGAAAACAGCGTCAGTCCGGGTTAGTTTAGTCCAAATCATGCAAGAATGAGGTCAAAACAATATCAAAAGTGTTTGGAAAAGTAGATACGTTTGAGACGTATCAGATCCCAGCAAACTCATCATAGCAACAGCATAAGGATTACATATGTGCCTCGATCATGTAGGGTAGCTCACGAGGACTAATTAGTGAAGCACAAGAACGGGAGGAGAACATCACATAGCTACTGGTCATGGACCCATGGTCCAAGGGAGACTACTCACAACTCATCCGGGAGGCGTCCATGGTGGTGGAGAAGCTCCCGGTGGTGATCCTCCCCTCCGGCAAGGTGCCGGGAAGAGTTCTCCTGGTGCTCCCGATCTTAGAAGCGGCGGCGGCGGCGGAACAAAGATGAGATCGCGAAAAAGAGTTCCCTCTCGAGGGTTTCGGGAGACGCTTTAAATATATGCCAAAGGGGGGCATCGGAGGAGCCTCGGGGGGCCCAGGCGCCCCCCGGCGCGGCCCAGGGGGGCGCGCCGCCAGGGCGCCTGGAGCCCTGGTGCCCCCCCCCGTCTGTCCTTCGGGCGCAAGGTAGTTTTTGGAACGCTGATTTTTTATATAATTTTTCTGGATTTTTCCTGGCAGTTCTCGTAATGTGAAAACCTAAAATACAAAAACAGCCGAAAACAGAAACTGGCACTGGGGTGCACTGAGTTAATAGGTTAGTCCAAATATGATCAAAAGTGTATGGAAGTGTATAAATAACATAGCAATATCACCCAAAAGAGGCATGGAGCAAGCAGAAATTATAGATACGTTTTGGACGTATCACACTGCATCCCGATTTACACCAAATCTATGTGGATGAAGTTTGTGGATTATTTAAGCTTGCAGGTATGCCCGAGGATGTTATCAAGAAGAAGGTCTTCCCTTTATATTTGAAGGGAGATGCATTGACATAGTTTAGGCTATGTGATGATATTGGATCATGGAACTATAATCGTCTGAAGTTGGAATTTCATCAGAAGTTGGAATTTCATCAGAAGTTGTACCCTATGCACCAGGTTCATCGTGATCGTAATTATATTTATAATTTTTGGCCGCGCGAAGGAGAAAGCATCGCTCAAGCTTGGGGGAGGCTTAAGTCAATGTTATATTCATGGCCCAATCATGAGCTCTCAAGAGAAATTATTATTCAAAATTTCTATGCTCGGCTTTCTCTCAATAATCGCTCCATGCTCGATACTTCTTGTTCTAGCTCTTTTATGATTAAGAATGTTGAATTCAAATGGGATTTATTGGAAAGAATTAAACGCAACTCTGAAGATTGGGATCTCGATGAAGGTAAGGAGCCAGGTATGACCCCTAAGTTTGATTGTGTTAAAGCTTTTTATGGATACCGATGTTTTCCGTGAGTTTAGCACTAAATATGGACTTGACTCTGAGATAGTAGCTTCTTTTTGTGGATCATTTGCTACTCATGTTTATCTTCCCATGGAGAAGTGGTTTAAATACCACCCCCCTATTGAAGTAAAAGTAGTTGAGCCTGTTAAAGTTGAAGAAAAGATTATCACTTATAATGTTGATCCTATTATTCCTACTGCTTATATTGAGAAACCACCTTTCCCTGTTAGGATAAATGGTCATGCTCAAGCTCCAACTGTAGTTCGTAAGAGTAATACTAGAACACCTACACCCTTTGAGCAAATTAAAGTTGAACCTAGTGTTGCCATGGTTAAAGATCTCTTGGTAGAAGATTTAGATGGGCATGTTATTTACCTCCAAGAAGAGCCTGCTAGAATAGCCAAAAACCCAATGCTAGGAATAAACATAGACCTATTGTAGGTTTGCATGTTATCTCTGTTAAGATAGGAGATCATTGCTATCATGGTTTATGTGACGTAGGTGCCAGTGCGAGTATTATCCCTCTTACCTTATATCGAGAAATTATGCACGATATTGCACCCGTTGAGTTAGAAGGGATTGATGTTACTATTAAGCTTGCTAACAGAGACACTATTTCACCAGTTGGGATTGTTATAGATGTTGAGGTTTTGTGTGGGAAGGTTAAATACCCTGTTGATTTTCTTATTCTTAGTCCCCACAAGATAAATTTTGTCCCATTATATTTGGTAGACCCTTCTTCAATACTGTTAATGCTAAGATAGACTGCGTAAAAGATATTGTTACTGTTGGTTTAGGGGATATGTCTCATGACTTTAACTTTGCTAAATTCCGTAGACAGCCCCTTGAAAAAGAACTACCTAGTAAGGATGAAATTATTGGTCTTGCTTCTGTTGCTGTGCCTCCTAATGATCCTTTAGAACAATACTTGCTAGACCATGAAAATGATATGCATATGAATGAGAGAAGGGAAATAGATGAAATATTATTTAGTCAGGGACCCATATTGAAAAACAACTTGCCTTTTGAAATCCTAGGGGATCCTCCTCCACCTAAGGGTGATCCCGTGTTTGAACTTAAACATTTGCCTGATAATCTTAAGTATGTTTATCTTGATGAAAAGAAGATATATCATGTTATTATTAGTGCTAACCTTTCAGAACAGGAAGAATAAAAATTATTGAAAACCCTGAAGAAGCACCGTCTTGCTATTGGATATACTCTGGATAATCTTAAGGGCATTAGTCCCACTTTATGCCAACACAAGATAAAGTTGGAAGAAAACGCTAAACCGGTAATTGATCATCAACGACGGTTAAATCCTAAGATGAAAGAAGTGGTAAGGAAGGAAATACTAAAGCTTCTAGAGGCAAGTATTATCTATCCAGTTGCTGATAGCCAGTGGGTAAGTCCTGTACATTGTGTCCCTAAGAAGGGAGGTATGACTGTTGTTCCTAATGATAAATATGAATTGATCCCGCAAAGAATAGTTACAGGTTATAGGATGGTAATTGATTTCTGTAAGTTAAATAAAGCTACTAAGAAAGATCATTACCCCTTGCCATTTATTGATCAAATGCTAGAAAGGTTATCCAAACATACTCATTTTTGCTTTCTAGATGGTTATTCTGGTTTCTCTCAAATACCTGTGTCAAAAGGGGATCAAGAAAAGACCACTTTTACTTATCCTTTCGGTACCTTTGCTTATAGACGTATGCCTTTTGGTTTATGTAATGCACCTGCTACCTTTCAAAGATGCATGATGGCTATATTCTCTGATTTTTGTGAAAAGATTGTTGAGGTGTTCATGGATGATTTCTCCGTTTATGGAACTTCTTTTGATGATTGCTTAAGCAACCTTGATCGAGTTTTGCAGAGATGTGAAGACACTAATCTCGTATTGAATTGGGAGAAGTGCCACTTTATGGTTAATGAAGGCATTGTCTTGGGACATAAAATTTCTGAAAGAGGTATTGAAGTTGACAAGGCTAAAGTTGATGCTATTGAAAAGATGCCATGCCCTAAGGACATCAAAGGTATACGAAGCTTCCTTGGTCATGCCGGGTTTTATAGGAGGTTCATAAAGGACTTCTCCAAAATCTCCAGGCCTCTGACTAATATCTTACAAAAAGATATTCCTTTTGTCTTTGATGATGATTGTCTAGAAGCATTTGAAATACTTAAGAAAGCATTGATCTCTGCACCTATAGTCCAGCCTCCTGACTGGAATTTACCCTTTGAGATTATGTGCGATGCTAGCGATTATGCTGTAGGCACTGTTTAGGGCAAAGAGTTGATAAGAAATTGAATGTTATCCAGTATGCTAGTAAAACTCTAGATAGTGCCCAGAAAAATTATGCTACTACCGAGAAACAATTTTTAGCAGTTGTATTTGCTTGTGATAAGTTTGGACCCTATATCGTTGATTCTAAAGTAACTATTCACACTGATCATGCTGCTATCAAATACCTTATGGAAAAGAAAGATGCTAAACCTAGACTTATTAGATGGGTTCTCTTGCTGCAAGAGTTTGACTTGCATATTATTGATAGAAAGGGAGCTGATAACCCCGTTGCAGACAACTTGTCTAGGTTAGAGAATATACTTGATGACCCACAACCTATTGATGATAGCTTTCCTGATGAACAGTTAGCTGTCATAAATACTTCTCGTACTGCTCCATGGCATGCTGATTATGCTAATTATATTGTTGCTAAGTTTATACCTCCTAGCTTCACATACCAGCAAAAGAAAAAGTTATTCTATGATTTGAGACATTACTTCTGGAATGACCCACATCTTTATAAAGAAGGAGTAGATGGTATTATTAGACGTTGTGTACCTGAGCATGAACATGAACAGATCCTACCCAAGTGCCACTCCGAAGCCTATGGAGGACACCATGCGGGAGATAGAACTGCACATAAGGTATTGCAAACCGATTTTTATTGGCCTACTCTCTTCAAGGATGCCCGTAAGTTTGTCTTATCTTATGATGAATGTCAAAGAATTGGTAATATCAGTAGACGTCAAGAAATGCCTATGAATTATTCACTTGTTATTCAACCATTTGATGTTTGGGGCTTTGATTATATGGGACTGTTTCCTGCCTCTAATGGATACACACATATTTTAGTTGCTGTTGATTACGTTACTAAGTGGGTAGAAGCTATTCCAACTAGTAGTGCTGATCATAACACCTCTATTAAGATGCTTAAAGAAGTTATTTTCCCGAGGTTTGGAGTCCCTAGATACCTAATGACTGATGGTGGTTCACACTTTATTCATGGTGCTTTCCGTAAGATGCTTGCAAAATATGATGTGAATCATAGAATTGCATCCCCTTATCACCCACAGACTAGTGGTCAAGTAGAACTAAGTAATAGAGAGCTGAAATTAATTTTGCAAAAGACAGTTAATAGGTCTAGGAAGAATTGGTCCAAGAAACTTGATGATGCATTATGGGCCTATAGAACTGCATACAAAAATCCTATGGGTATGTCTCCATATAAGGTGGTATATGGAAAAGCTTGTCACTTACCTCCTGAGCTAGAATATAAGGTATATTGGGCTATCAAAGAGCTCAATTATGATTTCAAACTTGCCGGTGAAAAGAGGTTATTTGACATTAGCTCTCTTGATGAATGGAGAACCCAAGCCTATGAGAGTGCCAAGTTGTTGATACGTCCAAAACGTATCTATAATTTCTGCTTGCTCCATGCCACTTTTGGGTGATATTGCTATGATATTCATACACTTCCATACACTTTTGATCATATTTGGACTAACTTACTAATCCAGTGCACCCCAGTGCCAGTTTCTGTTTTCGGCTGTTTTTGTATTTCGGGTTTTCACGTTTCGAGAACTGCCCAGAAAAATACAGAAAAAATATATATAAAATCAGCGTATCGGGAATGACACTGCTTCCGAAGGGGAGCCTGGGGGGGCCACAGGGGCCCCAGGCGCCCTGTGGGCTCGCTCCCCGTGGGCCGCGCCGGGGGGGCGCCTCGGCACCCCGAGAGCCCCCCGATGCCCTACTTTGGCAGATATTTAAAGGGTCCCCCGTAACCCTTGAAACAGGACTTCTTTTCGCAATCCCATCTCTGTTCCGCCGCCGCCGCCGCTTCCAAGATCGGGAGCACCAGGAGAACTCTTCCCGGCACCCTGCCGGAGGGGAGGATCACCACCGGGAGCTTCTCCACCACCATGGACGCCTCCCGGATGACTCGTGAGTAGTCTCCCTTGGACCATGAGTCCATGACCAGTAGCTATGTGATGTTCTCCTCCCGTTCTTGTGCTTCACTAATTAGTCCTCGTGAGCTGCCCTACATGATCGAGGCACCTATGTAATCCTTGTGTTGTTGCTATGTTGAGTTTGCTGGGATCCGATGGATTATGAGATTATGTTCAGATTGATCTTGAGTAATATATTTGATTCACCTCTTTTATATTTTAGTTCATAAGTAATTCTTGCATGTTCTCCGTTGTTATTTATTCCTTTGGCCAAGTAGTAAGTAGTGACTCCAAGAGGGAACGTTATGCTCGATTGTGGGTTCATGCCCCTCGATGACTAGCTTGAGTGACAGAAACATGAGTCTAGGGGATGTGCTGTTGCCACAAGGGGGAAAACAACGGTGCTTGTGCCCGCGGGGTGCAAGGATTGTTTACTTTACGCAAAGTTCTTTTAATGCAGTTGTCTGTTGCATTGAGTTTACACTATGGGTGGGACTCACAACTTAATACCAGCGAGATGTTCTGGATAGATATCTCAAGGTGGATGATTAGTAGTAGATATTGATGGATTTCGGTCTACTTACTTTGGCGTACAGCCCATGCTTTGAACCTCAACCTTTCTTGCAATGTAGTCAGCATTGGTTTGCGTTCGTGGTCCTGTCAATTGCCCAGCTGTAATTTGTTTACCTCACATAGCTGTTTTATCGTCTTTTGGGAGAGAGACATCGCTAGTGAACATCATGTGACTCCGGTCCATATTACTATCATTGATCACATACACTATTTTAATTTCCGCTATTTTATTTACTATTGCAAATTACTATCTATCACTACTATCATATTGCTTTTAACCCTTTGTGAACTACAAGGCCGGAGAGATTGACAACCTCTCTGTACTCGTTGGGAGCAAAGTTATTTGTATCTGTGTGCAGGTCCACGTTGATTGCTAATTGCGCCGTTAGCAGTTGACACCTACCTGTTGAACCTAGGAGTCTCTGGGGATTCGATCCTTGGCATCTTTGCTAGGGGAAAACACTTCTACTTACTGCATCTTACACCTTCCACTTGGGCTAATCCAACGAGGGGTTCGAGGCCCATCAAGGAGTATTTTCTGGCGCCGTTGCCTGGGACTCCACTCTTCAGGATAGGGGAGTTGCATGCTATCTTTTACCTTTGCTTATTAGTCTTGTTAGTTTACCTTTCATATTTACTTTAGTTCCTTTTATCGAAAATCACAAAAATAGTTACCTTGCTTGCTTGCTACTATGAGTTCTACCAAAAACACTAAATGGGAGGGGTACACCCCTACTTCCATTGCCCCACTTATCTCTGACGGGGTTTATAAAAAAGATAAACCTTGTGATTACACTAGTTATGACGGAGAGTTGTGCCCATGGCATGGCCTTCCAAGAAAAAAGTATGAGCCTCAGTTTAAAATTGCTCCTACGTTTCCCGAAACTTGGGAAGATGTTCAAACTCTTATAATAGAGAGCGAACTAAACAAAGAGGATGACACTACAATTCTGCCCACTAATGATAAAATTGATTTTGATAATTGTAGTATTTCAGAAGTTATCACCTTCCTACAAGGAATGGCTAAGGATCCCAACACTAGCACGCTTAATCTTGCCTTCACAGAGCATATCACTAATGCTCTCATCAAAGCTAGGGAGGAGAAACTCAGAGTAGAAGCTTCCATACCTAGAAAGATAGGAGATGGTTGGGATTCTATGATTAAAATTAAGATAACTAACTTCTCATGCTTTGCTTTATGTGATATTGTAGCTTGTACTTCTATTATGCCCAAAAGACTATATGATATGCTTAAATTGAAACCTTATGATTCTTGTTCTTTTGGTGTTCGTCTCGTTGATTCTTCCATAAAGAAACCTTTGGGGAGGATCGACGATGTTCTTATTGTTGTCAATGATAATTATGTGCCCGTTGATTTCACTATTATGGGTATTGAATGTGATCCTTCATGTCCAATTATTTTGGGACGTCCCTTTTTGCGCACCGTTGGTGCTGTCATTGACATGAAAGAGGGTAATATAAAATTTCAGTTTCCTCTCAAGAAAGGGATGGAACACTTCCCTCGTAAGAAGGTCAAGTTACCTTTTGAGTCTGTTGTACGGGCTAGTTATTCTTTTACGTTTGATAAAACTTGATCTATGCACTATGCCTAGCTTAAAGGCATAAAAGAAAGCGCTTTTGGGAGGCAGCCCACATGAATAAAATTTTTGCTTTTGTTGTGTCTTGATGTTGTTTACTGCTGTAGCATCATCATTGTATCTTTGTTTTTCATATTTGTGCCAAGTATAGCCTCTGATTGCTAGAAAGTTCAAAAGTTGTGAGGTGCTGTCCAGGAAACAGATTCTGTCCTTGGATAGAAAAAATCGTATAAAATCACCAGATCATCTTTTTGGTCTGAATTGTTTCGACAGCATTCTCTATATAATTGTCTTTCGTGCGTCAGTTCTGAGTTTTTTGATTTGAGTTGCAGAAGTATCCCGAACAGGTCAATTACTGCCTGATGTTCTGTTTTTCACAGATTCTGTCCTGTTTTGCCTTACCTTCACTTTGCAAATTAAGAACTTGCTTTTTCTTTGCAAAAACCTTTTGGCAATCTTTAGAAACAGTAGAACTTCAAGAATATCTTTATTTCCAGCAAGGTATAATTATTTTATTAAGGGTACTAACCTCGCTAATCAGATTATGAATGAATTATGTATGAAGGGAGTTTTCAAGTGTGCGAGGGAAGATGATAAAAAGATTCAGGAGTGTCAAGCGCTCAAGCTTGGGGATGCCCCCATGCACCCCCAAGAAATATTCAAGGAGACTCAAGCGTCTAAGCTTGGGGATGCCCCCCTTGCATCCCCTTCTCCATCAACATTATCAGTTCGTCTTTCGTTCCACTATATTTTTATCACTTCATGTGTTATGTGCTATGCTTGGAGCATCTTGCTTTTAGTTTTCCTTTTAGTTTTTCATAACGAGTCGGAACCCAGCATTCCTTTATGTGGGAGAGAAACACGCTCCACCTCTACCTAGAACATTACATAGAATTTTCATGTCTATCTATGTTGTGTGTGTTCTTTGTCTTTTAATAGCTACTATCGTGCTCTGCTCTTAGTATTCATGCTTATCTTTTCAAGAGCTTTTATTTAGTTGGTTGCTTGAACTCTTTTTAATTATCATGATCACCTTATTAAGAGAGTTTGCTTCCATTGCATGGGTTAATGTGTCTATGTTAAAGACGCTACTTTCATGATGGTGCTTAGTAGTTCAGGTTTTCTTTTGGTTAATCAAGAATAGCTGGGGGGTTCCCAATGTGTCATTGGAGTACCAACTTGGTTTGTTTGCCTATGATCTGGTATGGTTTAGTAATATCTTCCTTCGAGAATTTATTTTGATTGACTTGGCGTATGCTCACGCATATTCAAGACTGTAAAGAAAGTCTGTCAAGCCTTGATGATCTTTTGTTTCTGAGTAGCGATATAACTACCATGCCTGATTCAATATTGCTTTGTCGCTCTGCATGATTATGAACGTCATTGCTCTCTTAGTTGGTCGCTCCCAGTCTTTTACTAACCTACACCTGCACTAAGCAAACTAACCATGCAATACATAGCTCATGGGAAAGTAGCCTAAAAACTATTGTGGTAAAGAATATGTTGCTTATGTATCTTATTTCTTATGAGTTACTTGCTGAGCGGTAACCATGTTTCTGGGGACGCCATCAACTGTCACACTTTTGTTGAATATCATGTGAGTTGCTATGCATGTTCGTCTTGTCTGAAGTAAGGGTGATTTACCGTGGGTTGAATTAATATGCATATTGTTAGAGAAGAACATTGGGCCGCCAACCAAAGCCATGCATCATGGTGGAAGTTTTAGCTTGGACCTTAATCCTCAATCTCTTATGAGAATATGCTTATGCATTAAAGAGGAGTCCATCATCTATTTTCTATGTTGTCCCGGTATGGATGTCCTCAAGTTGAGATTTATCAAAAACGAGAAATCAAATGCGATCTATCTCCTTGGACCTTTGTACAGGTGGCATAGAGGTACCCCTTTGTGACACTTGGTAAAAACATATGCAATGCAATGATAACCCATGGGGATCCGAGCTAACTAGGACAAGGAGCGAGCACTATTAGTATTCGATGCATGAGGCTTGCAACTTATAAGATGTTTTATACATGACACATATGAAGTACCACTACCGTTGACACAATTGCTTCCATGTTTCAAAATAAAAAGCTCTAGCACTTCAAGAATCAACTACTGAGAGCATGATTGTCATTCTGAGTGTAATGTGCATTGTCCCAAAGTAGCATTGTCTTTTGCATGATTGTGATATCGTTTATTTTGAAATGATTGTATCTAGTCATCACTTAAACCTTGAAGGTGCCCCTGCATTTATGTTTTGCATCACTAGAGGGGGAAAGCTAGATATCACTTGAT
Organism: Secale cereale; assembly: GCA_902687465.1. Classification (NCBI taxonomy): domain Eukaryota; kingdom Viridiplantae; phylum Streptophyta; class Magnoliopsida; order Poales; family Poaceae; genus Secale; species Secale cereale. The sequence continues at coordinate 644,590,819 of LR738714.1, read as the reverse complement.
CTTATTTGCACATCATGTTCATTGCAAATCTTTTTGATGTTTCAGTTTCATATTGTAAACTTGCAGTCATTTGTGATTTTCTCTTGAGACAACTTAGTTACTTTAGAATCATTGTCTCAGTAAGCATTTGTCATATGACTATGAGAAAGTCTTATATGGTTAATAGCATGTCACCACAGAAATTATTCTTGTTATCATTTACCTACTCGAGGACGAGCAGGAATTAAGCTTGGGATGTTGATACGTCCAAAACGTATCTATAATTTCTGCTTGCTCCATGCCACTTTTGGGTGATATTGCTATGATATTCATACACTTCCATACACTTTTGATCATATTTGGACTAACTTACTAATCCAGTGCACCCCAGTGCCAGTTTCTGTTTTCGGCTGTTTTTGTATTTCAGGTTTTCACGTTTCGAGAACTGCCCAGAAAAATACAGAAAAATATATAAAAAATCAGCGTATCGGGAACGACACTGCTTCCGAAGGGGAGCCTGGGGGGCCACAGGGGCCCCAGGCGCCCTGTGGGCGCCCCCCCCTGGGCCGCGCCGGGGGGGGGGGGGGGGGCGCCTCGGCACCCCGAGAGCCCCCCGATGCCCTACTTTGGCAGATATCTAAAGGGTCCCCCGTAACCCTTGAAACAGGACTTCTTTTCGCGATCCCATCTCTGTTCCGCCGCCGCCGCCGCTTCCAAGATCGGGAGCACCAGGAGAACTCTTCCCGGCACCCTGCCGGAGGGGAGGATCACCACCGGGAGCTTCTCCACCATCATGGACGCCTCCCGGATGACTCGTGAGTAGTCTCCCTTGGACCATGAGTCCATGACCAGCAGTTATGTGATGTTCTCCTCCCGTTCTTGTGCTTCACTAATTAGTCCTCGTGAGCTGCCCTACATGATCGAGGCGCCTATGTAATCCTTGTGTTGTTGCTATGTTGAGTTTGCTGGGATCCGATGGATTATGAGATTATGTTCAGATTGATCTTGAGTAATATATTTGATTCACCTCTTTTATATTTTAGTTGATAAGTAATTCTTGCATGTTCTCCGTTGTTATTTATTGCTTTGGCCAAGTAGTAAGTAGTGACTCCAAGAGGGAACGTTATGCTCGATTGTGGGTTCATGCCCCTCGATGACTAGCTTGAGTGACAGAAACATGAGTCTAGGGGATGTGCTGTTGCCACAAGGGGGAAAACAACGGTGCTTGTGCCCGCGGGTGCAAGGATTGTTTACTTTACGCAAAGTTCTTTTAATGCAGTTGTCTGTTGCATTGAGTTTACACTATGGGTGGGACTCGCAACTTAATACCAGCGAGATGTTCTGGATAGATATCTCAAGGTGGATGATTAGTAGTAGATATTGCTGGATTTCGGTCTACTTACTTTGGCGTACCGCCCATGCTTTGAACCTCAACCTTTCTTGCAATGTAGTCAGCATTGGTTTGCGCTCGTGGTCCTGTCAATTGCCTAGCTGTAATTTGTTTACCTCACATAGCTGTTTTATCGTCTTTTGGGAGAGAGACATCGCTAGTGAACATCATGTGACTCCGGTCCATATTACTATCATTGATCACATACACTATTTTACTTTCCGCTATTTTATTTACTATTGCAAATTACTATCTATCACTACTATCATATTGCTTTTAACCCTTTGTGAACTACAAGGCCGGAGAGATTGACAACCTCTCTGTACTCGTTGGGAGCAAAGTTATTTGTATCTGTGTGCAGGTCCACGTTGATTGCTAATTGCGCCGTTAGCAGTTGACACCTACCTGTTGAACCTAGGAGTCTCTGGGGATTCGATCCTTGGCATCTTTGCTAGGGGAAAACACTTCTACTTACTGCATCTTACACCTTCCACTTGGGGTAATCCAACGAGGGGTTCGAGGCCCATCAGTTGTTTAAAGAAAAAGTTAAAAGATGGCATGACAAAAGGATACAAAAGCGTGAGTTTAACGAAGGCAATTATGTCTTGCTATACAACTCTTGTTTATGATTTTTGCAGGAAAACTTCTCTCTAAATTGGAAGGACCTTATGTTATCGAGGAGGTCTATCGTTCCGGTGCCATAAAAATCAACAACTTCGAAGGCACAAATCCGAAGGTGGTGTTGACGCTCAAAAGTGGCACAATCGTAAAAGTTACTTTAATATATGTGAAGATTACTTCAAACTTTTGATTGGAAGTCACCATGAGATGACTTTCTTTGAGAAGATCAAGATGGATATGAAAGTGGTCTAAAACGGAGTCCGGATGCCAAAGTTATGACAAGTTCAGAGATGCTCATGATGACATCAGATTAAAGAATGGCATGAAACCCAATTAAGATGACTTTAAATGGAAAAAGTTTCAACATGAAAGTTGTGCGTCTCGTCGAAACGGTCGATTTTGATATAAAAATCGTCCCAATCCGAGTTCGTATGCAAAAGTTACAGCCATCCGAACACAGCCCTGTCACAGAGCCATAAGTGGCGCGCCCCACCAGCCACGTGTCTGATGGGTAGCGCGAATAACAGCCTGTATTGCGTGACCGTTTTGGCCTAGAAGATGGCTTCAAATCGACAAACGTTCAACATGAAAGTTGTTCGTATCGTCGAAACGGTCAAGATTGTTTTTGGGCTCTTTTCCATCCGAGGTCGTTTACCACCTCAAGAATTACCCGCAAGGTACAGCCAGTTTAAACCGAACAGTTTTGGAAAGTTCGGATAAAACCAATCCGAATTTGGCTAGGGTTTTGGATCCAAGCCTTTTCCTTGCACGGGAAGTCCAGCCGCCTCTTATATACCTAAGGGGTGACGGCCGATTGAACAACACACAATCGCAAACGCATCTACAACTTTTTCATCTACGTTTTGTTCCTCCCTCGTTCTTGCTCCCTCGTTCTTCGTCGTTCTTCGTGTTGGAGAGCTGCGAATACCGAGGCTCTAGGGGCGGCTTGACCGACCTAGGGCAGCCCATAGCTGCCGCACTCCCCGACGGGGTCCCTCCCGGGAGTGTAGGGTTTCGGGTCTTCAAAAGCTCTCGCCGGTCGACTTGCGAATCGCGCTTCTGGTGAGACTCCTTCGACGTGAGCTGCGGTGCACCACCCCCGGCGTCGAGGGTACACGTGACGTGTTCGTGTGCGAACACACTTTTTGGCGACTCCGCTGGGGACGAAGCTTTGAACGGTCTCCGGCCCGTTCTTGCTACGAAGAGATCGTCATCTAGGGTTTGCGATCTACAAAGGTAATATGAATACCCAATTCACATATGTAGATGCAAATAATGCATATGTTATTGCTAGATCATCTAATGAGCATAATGTATCGGCTAGCCCTAGCTTTATCAATCATGCATCTAACTATGTGCAAGGGCCGATGCAACAAAATCTCCATGATTCTACTTCATATAATTTTAGCAACATGCAACATATGTATTCCAACTCCCATGCATCGGCAACCCCACAAATCCATATGCCGATCAACAACATGATGAGTTCGGTTAATCAAGTTGAAACACCTCATGTAGGATCTTTCAATGGCATGCAACATAGTGTTTCATCTTTTTATTCATCGGCAACTAATTTGCAACATGTTAATCCAAACATGCTGGTGGATAGGGAAATTGGCCATGCTACTACTAGTTATTCGGCCAATTACCCTCAAACATCATATGCTACACCTCATGCTACTAGTTTTTTGGCACCATACGCAACTGTTGATGTCCATAATTCGGCTCCGCACCTTAATGGTCATGGCCGAATAAGTGAAACTTCTGCAGGAGCACAAATGCCTTCACCTACTACCATGGCATATCATGTCCTCCCTACACAATTACAGAATTTTGGCAACATCTCATTGCCGAAAGAGTTTAAAAGCATTGGGGGGCAACCATATCCAGACTGGGTAATTGAGAACAAGCTTACATTCTCTTGGGATTTGTGCAACTCTATTCGCCAGGAACTAATAGAAGGCGGGAAGCCTCATGATTTTGCTGCTGTAAAAGCTAGAGTTGTGCAAATGATGCAGTTGCCCAGTGTTGTACCATCCATTGTACCACCTAAACAATCGCAAAGTTTCGGCACCTCATTGCCGAAAGAGTCTCAAAGTATTGGGGGGCAATCTCATGACGAGTGGATGGAAATTGAGATGAAAAAGTTTAAAGCTCGCCAAGCTGAGATGTGGGCTAAAATTAGACGAGAGCGAGAAGCCTTGCAAATTCAAAAAGATAAAGTTGTTGATTCAGGTAACAAAGAAAATTCGGTTATTCGAAAAGCCGAATCAAGTAGTATATATTCTGAGTCCATCAAAACCAAAGAGGCAAACATTATTGAGAAAGGGCATGGAAAGCATAGCAAAACAGTCATACTTGATTTTTCCGAAGTCAATGGAACCTACTTCCTGCCCTATGAGTTCCGTGCCATAGAAATTGACAAGCCTCAAGGACAAGAACAAGTAGCCGAACAAAGTTCGGCTGACATGGATATTCAAAGCAATGATGCACGGAATCAAGAAAAAGATGATGAAAGGGTGTTGGGGAGCCATCCAAATACGGAGCAAGATGTTCTTCAAGTGACATCACCATCATGTTCTCCCAACATATTTGAAGAGGTATGCATAGAGAGTAATTTACCTATTTTCAGATTTGGTCAAAACTATATTGTTGATGCATCTATTAGAAAAATCATCTTAAGTAATTTTGAAAGACCAATGAAGAAGGGTAATTTACTTGTTAGCAATAAAATCGTTATAGAACATATCGGTCAACCCATTATGCCATTTATAAAGACCAATATTGACTTATTGTTACAGCCAAAGCTTTCCTCGTTGCTTTATGTAAAGTTCATATCTAGTTGGGTAGCTTTGCTTATTTCGTACTTGGCTTGCACTTGGTCTCAACTGAGACATGTATGTTCTAAATATCTTCGTTTCAGAAATTTAAAGCCAAGGTTAAATTCTACTGAGAAAACTGATGCTAATATAATATCTTATCCAAAGACATCGGAGATAGAGTGGAAAACACAATGCATAGCCGAATGGGTAGATTACAAATCTGAACCATTCGTTTGCTTATCTACAAAGCCGTTCAAACAGCAAGATCGGCTAGAAAACAAGAAGTATACCTTCAATTCAAGCATGTGTGATCAAATATTTGACTTGTTGCTGAAAAATAATTATATTACAATTCTTGATCACCATGTTAAGCCATCAATCCAAGGACGAATGTATTGTAAGTTGCATGATTCATCCAAGCATAATTTTGAGGATTGCAACATGTTTCGTCAAATAGTTAAATCGGCCATTGAAAAAGGACGATTGAAGTTTGTTGAAACACCAAGAGATGACCAGTCTATTCCGATTGGTCCCGATGGCAAAAAGTTTTTGCATCGGCTGCTTCAAGCCGATCCATTTAAAGAGAATGTAAAAGATGCAGGTGATGGGATCAAGCTTTCAAGTAAAGAAGTTGTTGAAGAGCATAACGAGCATAATCTTGAGGGAGAGAGTTCCATCGAAGCTACAATGAAGACGCCAAGGACTGGGGGGCAGCAAGCAAATCCAATGATTGATGAAAGCAAACCAAAAGAAAACAAAGGCCAAAATAAGCGCAAGTGTAAGAGATCAAAAATCACTTTCGCTGAACTATTGGATAAGTATCAAAAGAAGAGTGAAGAGAAGAATGCTTATCGGCCAAATCATGCAAAGAAACCAAGATCACCCCCAAGGCGCAAGTATGAGGATCGGTATTGGCAAAGTGACAATTTTTATGCAACATATTCAAATCCTTATTTTGGGCCGCCAATGCCAAAGCCGTGGATGCCTCCCTATGCTCAAGTAGATCCATATCCATCATGGGACAGGTATGATACAAGGGCGCATTCTCCATCTTATTTTAGACCATCTCACCAATATTATGCAGCTCCGAGAAGATCAACATTTGAACAATCACATGTTAAAGACCGTTTCAATCATAAGGAATCGGTCCGGAGCTCAAGGAAGAAGAAAGAGGTGGTCAAGCAAGTTTACCGTGTTAAAAGAGATGGTCGTAAGAGTGCAAATTCAGATTTGATCTCAAATGAAAAAGAGCCAATTAAAGTGTTGACATTGGCTACTAAAGGCAATGAGATGAAGCAACCAATTATTGAGAGTCAAAGTGCCAAATCTGAAGAAAAGAAGTTGAGAGTGCACAAGGCCAAAAAAGGATTGCCATTGGCCAAGACAAAATCGCAGTCGGGGTGCCCACTCGGCTTATCATATTGGCAAAAGAAGAAATTACAAAAACTTAGTGCACAAGAACTTGAAGAAAGAAACATGGCATGGGTTCCCAAAGGAAGTGCTCAAAATAAGAATTGTGTTCAAGCTTCCATTACAAGAAGTGCAGCAAAGGTGAAGAAGGAAAAGAGTGAGAACTATGAAGGATGAAGCCGAAGGTTTCAGCATCTTCGGTCTACACATTATCCATATTCTTCAACCATGCCATTAACGCCCATGTCATGGAATTCGTCATCAGGTATGATTGGTAACCCTCAATGGGCTTATTTTAATCCATGGATGACATATAATTTCTTACATCATGAAAGGGTATTACCAAGTCACTATACATTTGATTAGCTACAAGTTTGTTGCTGATCCAAAGGGCCGAAATACTTAGTTTGTCATTTCATTTGTTTGTTTCGGCTATATGTGCTTTGAATGAAGTTTACATGGTAATGGTCGATATTTATCTATCGTCCTAAGAATATGTCATTGCATGGCCGGTGTAGTATTCTAGCATCGTCCTTAGTTCGAATGGAGAGCGAGACAAGGTATGTACTCATGAAAATTCATATGTATGCCTATATTATGATTGAATGGAGCTGAGACATCATTGAATATATGTTGCATAGACCAATTCATAGTTGCAGAATTGGCTAGTGGGCTTATACTTTGTTTGGATATGATTTGGCTTATGCATCTTTGAGATCTATAAGAGGCCAAAGCATAGTTGATTTTATTACTGAACATCGGATTAATGACATGCATAATTTTGATGTTAGCCTTGTCTCTCTAGTACTATGGAGATTATGTTTTGATGGTTCAGTTCGTAGCAATGGCCAAAGTGTTGGTGTTGTTTATATATCTCCTTGTGGTACTACTTTTAAAGCCTCATGTCGCTTAGAATATTTTTATGCACGATTAATCAAAGCCGAATATGCATTGTTATTCGGGTTGACTCTTTTACTTGCTATATGTGCTATACATATTGAGGCTTTGGTGATTCGTTATGAGTAGTGCAACAAATATCCAAGGGTTATCAATGTTTTGACGAATCGTTTATAGTTTATCTTGGGGTATGTCTAGATGCAAAATTTACCTTGGGTTGCATTAAGATTGTTCTTATATTTAGACATGACAATTCAAATGAGTTGGCACAGCAAGCATCCGGCTACTACGTTAATCGTGGTGTATTGCATTTCTCTCAATAGCCGATGCTTCGTCTCGTCAACATAGGTAAGGCCGAACCGAAGTTCACAGCTTCGGCCACTAATGAATTTTGATGCAGGTGATAGTAAGGATTGGAGAGAGTTTATTGTTGATTATCTACAAAATCCTAGCAAAAGGGGGAACAATATGGTTCGGAGGATGACCTTGAGATACATATTTATGGAACTTTATCATCAGATTGTTAACGAAGTTGAGAAGGTTTCGCCCAAGTTTGCATCAAGGGTTCAAGAACAATAATGGCCGATATATAATTATCGTCCTAAGCATATAAATGGCCGATGGGGTGTTGACATCGTCCTTAGAACCAACATGGTACAAATTATTTTTCGGCACGCTTGCTTTGCCGAAAAACAGGGGGGCATGTGTTGACGCTCAAAAGTGGCACAATCGTAAAAGTTGCTTTAATATATGTCAAGATTACTTCAAACTTTTGATTGGAAGTCACCATGAGATGACTTTCTTTGAGAAGATCAAGATGGATATGAAAGTGGTCTAAAACGGAGTCCGGATGCAAAAGTTATGACAAGTTCAGAGATGCTCATGATGACATCAGATTAAAGAATGGCATGAAACCCAATTAAGATGACTTCAAATGGAATAAGTTTCAACATGAAAATTGTGCGTCTCGTCGAAACGGTCGATTTTGATATAAAAATCGTCCCAATCCGAGTTCGTATGCAAAAGTTACAGCCATCCGAACACAGCCCTGTCACAGAGCCATAAGTGGCGCGCCCCACCAGCCACGTGTCTGATGGGTAGCGCGAATAACAGCCTGTATTGCGTGACCGTTTTGGCCTAGAAGATGGCTTCAAATCGACAAACGTTCAACATGAAAGTTGTTCGTATCGTCGAAACGGTTAAGATTGTTTTTGGGCTCTTTTCCATCCGAGGTCGTTTACCACCTCAAGAATTACCCGCAAGGTACAGCCAGTTTAAACCGAACAGTTTTGGAAAGTTCGGATAAAACCAATCCGAATTTGGCTAGGGTTTTGGATCCAAGCCTTTTCCTTGCACGGGAAGTCCAGCCGCCTCTTATATACCTAAGGGGTGACGGCCGATTGAACAACACACAATCGCAAACGCATCTACAACTTTTTCATCTACGTTTTGTTCCTCCCTCGTTCTTGCTCCCTCGTTCTTCGTCGTTCTTCGTTGGAGAGCTGCGAATACCGAGGCTCTAGGGGCGGCTTGACCGACCTAGGGCAGCCCATAGCTGCCGCACTCCCCGACGGGGTCCCTCCCGGGAGTGTAGGGTTTCGGGTCTTCAAAAGCTCTCGCCGGTCGACTTGCGAATCGCGCTTCTCGTGAGACTCCTTCGACGTGAGCTGCGGTGCACCACCCCCGGCGTCGAGGGTACACGTGACGTGTTCGTGTGCGAACAGGTGGTGAATGGTCAAAGAATCAAACACTATATCTCAGGTAACCCTATAAATGTTGAGACCAATGTTATTGAAACCGTAACCCCGGAGGAATACATAAGAGACACTTTCTAGAACGATCCAGCCTCCGAAAAGGAAGAGGTATGTGGTATGGTAAGTAAACCGACTCCAAAACAGTTCTAAAGGCATTTTTTCTCCGTTTTGGAATATGTAGAAAAATAGAAAAATAAGTAGCAGTCCGGAAGAGACACGAGCCGTCCACGAGGGTGGAGGGCGCGCCCCTTTCCCTGGGCGCGCCTCCCTGCCTCGTGGGCAGCTCGTGCCTCCCGGACTCCTATTTCTTGTATGTTACTCCTTTTGGTCGGTAAAAATTCATTATATATACTACCGAAGGTTTTGACCTCTGTATCATGCAAAAACCCTCTTCTCTTGTTTCGAGATGTTTTCTGCTAGGGTTTGCGAAGCCAGGCACCATGTCGTCTCCCTCCTCCAACAACGAAGGCAACAATGCTTGGCTAATGAAGATAGATCTGAAGAGGGAAGGACCCGAGGAAACCCACAAGGAGAAGAAGATCAAGAAGGAGGTGGAAGATCCGGCTCCGGCATTGGGAGAAGAAGACATCCATCAACATCTTCCCAACCTCTTTACCTCAACTGAGATTGAAGCTTTCAGGATGATTGAGTTAGCTCAAATTAAAAACAAGCATCTCAGAAGTGAAAATATTTTGTTGAAGGATTATATAGCTGCACTCAAAGGTATTATCCGCAAGTTGGAGGATCTCCTACGCTCGATATATGATGATCCGGCGTCACTACTTTCAACCCCATCATCACCACCCCCGAAGAATGAGACATAATCACATGGGTATGGGCACTCCCCTTGGCAACTTCCAAGCTTGGGGGAGTGACCCCAGTATCGTATCACCATCACTCCTATCTTTACCATTTTTCTTAGTTCGATCCTTTTGGTAGTATCTTGATCTAGTAGAATAAAGTTAGCATGATCTAGTTGTGAGCTTTTGCTTTATGATCTCTATCCTTTGTAATCGAGTCCGTGAGCTATATAATAAAGATTAGTGTTGAGTCAAGGGCTTGATTTCCTCACTTGGGTCATGATAAAAAGAACGAAAATATGAAAAGTATCAAAGAGATCATATTGATCTTATGGGAAGTAATGACTTCACATATAAGAGTATGATAAATAAAAGTTGTTGCGAGTTGACAAACATAGTTTTGGTCACCGTTGCAATTAATAGGAAGTAATAAAAGAAGGGAGGCTTCACATACAAATATACTATCTTGGACATCTTTTATGATTGTGAGCACTCATTAAAATATGACATGCTAAAGAGTTGATCTTGGACAAGGAAGACAACATAATGGGTTGTGTCTTCTTATATCCGAAATAAAGTATATTTTCATTGATCATCCAACATGTTGAGCTTGCCTTTCCCCCTCGTGCCAGCCAAAACTCCTCGCACCAAGTAGAGATACTACTTGTGCTTCCATACACCCTTAAACCCAGTTTTGCCATGAGAGTCCACCATACCTACCTTGGATTGAGAAAGATCCTTCCAAGTAAGTTGTCATGATGCAAACTCGCTAAAATATGTATGATTTATTAGTGTGGAGGAAATTAGCTTTATACGATCTTGTGATATGGAAGTAATAAAAGCGACAAACTGCATAATAAACGTCCTTATCACAAGTGGCAATATAAAGTGACGTTCTTATGTGCTAAGACTTTGTGCATCCAACCATAAAAACACATGACAACATCTGCTTCCCTCCGCGAAGGGCCTATCTATTATTCTTGCCTTATAAGAGTCAAGGTGAAATTCACCTTTCCTTTTTACATTTTATCCTTTGGCAAGCACATTGTGGTGGAAAGATCGTGACATATATACCCACTTGGATGTAAGTTTTCATGGTCTATTACTTTTGACATTACCCTTGAGGTAAAAGGTTGGGAGGCAACACCATAAGCCCATATCTTTCTCTGTGTCTGATTAAAACTCCATAACCATAAGTATTGCATGAGTGTGAGCAATTGTGAAAGATCATATGATAGTTGAGTATGTAGTCTTGCTGAAAAGCTCTTATATTGACTCTTTCCAATGTTACGATAAATTGCAATTGCTTCAATGACCGAGATCATAGTTTGTTGGTTTTCAATGAAGTCTATGATTCATGCTTGATATTGTGAATGAATTGTTGCTTTAGCATAAGAATCATATGAATATA
>LR738714.1:644495972-644579590 GCA_902687465.1 Secale cereale | reverse complement strand
ATATATATATATATATATATATATATATATATATATATATATTTGTTGCTGTTATGAGAATGATCATGATGCCCTCATGTCTGTATTTTATTTTTATCGACGCATCTATCTCTAAACATGTGGACATATTTTTCGATTTCGGCTTTCGCTTGAGGACAAGCGATGTCTAAGCTTGGGGGAGTTGATACGTCCATTTTGCATCATGCTTTTATGTTGATATTTATTGCATTATGGGCTGTTATTACACGTTATGTCACAATACTTATGCCTTTTCTCTCTTATTTTACAAGGTTTACATGAAGAGGGAGAATGCCGGCAGCTGGAATTCTGGGTTGGAAAAGGAGCAAACTCTGGAAACCTATTCTGCACAACTCCAAAAGCTCTCAAACTTCACAGAACTTCGTTTCAGAAAATATAAAAGATATATGGCGAAAGAAGACCACGAGGGGGCCACTGACTTTCCACGAGGGTGGGCGGCGCGCCCCCCTCTCTGGCGCACCCCCCTGTCTCGTGGGCCCCCCGAAGGCCCCCCAATGCCCATCTTCTCCTATATGAGGTGTTTTGACCTGGAAATAAAAATCAGAAGGAGGCTTTCGGGACCAGACGTTGTCGTCTCGAGGCGGAACCGAGGCGGAAACCAATCTAGGGCTCCGGTAGAGCTGTTCTGCCGGGAATACTTCCCTCCGGGAGGGGGAAATCATCACCACCGTCATCACCAACAACTCTCCCATCTTGGGGAGGGCTATCTTCATCAGCATCTTCACCAGCACCATCTCCTCTCAAACCCTAGTTCATCTCTTGTATCCAATCTTTGTACCCAAACCTCATATTGGTACCTGTGGGTTGCTAATAGTGTTGATTACTCCTTGTAGTTGATGCTAGTTGGTTTACTTGGTGGAAGATCATATGTTCAGATCCATTATGCATATTAATACCCCTCTGATCATGAACAATATTATGTCTTGTGAGTAGTTACTTTTGTTCCTGAGGACATGGGAGAAGTCTTGCTATTAGTAGTCATGTGAATTTGGTCTTCGTTCGATATTTTTGATGAGATGTATGTTGTCTCTCCTCTAGTGGTGTCATGTGAACGTCGACTACATGACACTTCACCATTATTTGGGCCAAGAGGAAGGCATTGGGAATTAATAAGTAGATGATGGGTTGCTAGAGTGACAGAATCTTAAACCCTAGTTTATGCATTGCTTCGTAAGGGGCTGATTTGGATCCATATGTTTCATGCTATGGTTAGGTTTACCTTAATACTTCTTTTGTAGTTGCGGATGCTTGCATTAGAGGTTAATCATAAGTGGGAGGCTTGTCCAAGTAAGGACATCACCCAAGCACCGGTCCACCCACATACCAGATTATCAAAGTACCGAATGCGAATCAGATGATCGTGATGAAAACTAGCTACGATAATTCCCATGTGTCCTCAGGAGCACTTTCCTTTATATAAGATTTTGTCCAGGCTTGTCCTTTTCTACAAAAAGGATTGGGCCACCTTGGTGCACCTTATTTACTTTTACCTTTTGTCACTTGCTACAAATTATCTTATCACAAAACTTTCTATTACCTATAATTTTAGTGCTTGCAGAAAATACCTTACTGAAAACTGCCTATCATTTCCTTCTGCTCCTCGTTGGGTTCGACACTCTGACTTACCGAAAGGACTACGATAGATCCCCTACACTTGTGGGTCATCAGATGCTCTTTTAATTCCTTGTGGTACAAGTTGTCATCTTCTTCTTCGTTCTTTTCACTTCACTTTTTCAATTATTCCGGAGGCATTGTGTTGTTCCTTTTGTCAAGTATTAATCCGTCTTCTCGAGGGTATGTTATATCCCTTTCATATTCAGCCGGAGTGCTGCCTAAATTCATTCGTTCAAATTTCTTTTCTATCTCTTTTAAGTGGAGTGGTTTCATTGTCTCTTTTGTCACTTAAGCTCTTGGTTCTCGTCGCTTGCCCTGTTTCCTCATTTTACCAAGCTTCTCAATCGTATTCATCTCTGTTGTATTCTTCCTTTCAAGTGGCTCAACCTCTCATGGTTCTTTGGTTTCACCTTCTCCCCCTTTTCTCTTCCGTCTCGTTCCTAAGATCTCGGGACGAGATCTCTTGTTAGTAGGGGAGTGTTATGACACCCCAAGACCGATGCGCCAGGTGTCAGCCGGTTATTCATCGTCGTTGCCATGTCATTCGCTTGCGTGTTGCATTTTGCCATGTCATCGTGTGCATTGCATCAGCATGTTTTTCAAAACTTGCATCCGTCTGAGTCCGCTCGTCCTTTTCGTTGTCTGTTCTGATCCCAGACACACTTGCACGCGCCCGCGGCAGCTCCGAATATTTATTTTATGAGTGGCCAAAAAATGTTCTCGGAATAGGGTGAAACTTGGCGTGTGGTCTTATTATAGCATAGGTAGACCGCCTGTCAAATTTCGTCGCATTCAGAGTTTGTTTGATAGCCCAACGGTTAACCGCGTTAACTGCCGGAAGCCCCTTCTCTTTTGTCCCAGCACCCCTCCACAACAGCCCTCTAGCCCAACTAAACCCCCTCCATGTTCTTCGCCGTTGGATCACGATCACGTGGCCGAAAACCACACCTCATTTGGACTCTCCTAGCTCCCTCTACCTATATATTTGCCCCCCTCCTCAAATCACGGATAGAACCCTAGCTTCTTCCTCCTCCGCACGCCGGACATGTCCACCCCGTCGCCGAACATGTCTGCGCCGCCCCCTCAGCGAATTGCTAGCTGCCACCTCGTGCCCCACCGCCTTCTCTCTCCTCAGCTCCGCAGCCACCCGCGTAGGCCCGCCGGGGCCAGATCCAGGCCCTCCCGGCCCATCGCCCCGCGCCGCTGAAACCCTAGTGTAATGCCCAGGATGGGACTATATCTCCTACGTGTCGAGGCACGACTTAAAGATATAAGCCCATCCTAGAATGATCTCAAGTTTGGTATCTTTGCACGACTCATGTAAAAGAGGGATTAAATTACAAAAGGAGATAGTTGGCTTACACTCGCCACTTCACACAATACATTACATAAGCAATACATCATTCAAAACATCACAACCCGACTACGGGTGAAGATCCAAAGAAAGATACCAAAACAACAAACAGCCACAGGTCAGGATCGGATCCTAGTAGAAACCACTACTGAACATCGAAACGTCACAAACAAACGGCCAAACTCTTCAACGAGCTTCCAGTGAAGAACTGAACCAACTCCTGCTTCAAACTCGGCTGAACCTGCAACTGGTGTGGTGAAGTAACTGTGAGCCACAGAGGACTCAGCAATCCCGTTCCCGGGTAACAAGACTATTTAAGCCTTGGGTGAGGATAAGGCTGAAGAAAGAATATGAGGTGAAGGAACAAACAAGAGTCTGCAGCAGCAACTAGCACTAACTTACGTAAAAGAGAGCGAGAAGAGAAGAGCATCGGTCGAAAGATGATCAAGAAGTGATCCTAACTAAAGCCGGTCAAACATAACCCCACCGTGTTCAACTCCCGAATCCCTATTTGGAAATTGACAGTCACGGTACACACGCTGGTAGTGTATTGAATCATTGTGTCAAGTTATCTACAACCGGAATTAACAAGCTCCCATCTGCCACATAACCGCGGGCACGGCTTTCGAAAGTTCAAACCCTGCAGGGGTGTTCCAACTTGGCCCATCACAAGCCCACGATCCGCGGAGTCGCAACTCCATAGTTGGGAAGACCCGAGTATTCTCGGAATCCCGTGCTCAAGTTAAACCGAACTAAGGTAAGGCTAATCCAGCAAATCCTCCCGGCGTGTCGTCACCCTGATAGTAGCCGCGCGTATCTAGGTCTCAGGACACGACCGGATGAGTCATCCTACAGGTTTTTACCAAACCTCAAGTTTCCTTGAGGTGGCCCCGCAGTCTGCTCGTTTCGGACCAACACTCATGTGGAGCACTGGCCCGGGGGGTTGAATTAAAATAAAAGGGATAGCTAGTCCACATGCAAGTTTTTATTAGTTATTAGGCAAATAGTACCAATGTTGGGACTTGCTGGAAAAGACTTAGCACTTAGCGGTTTATCAAGGGGGTCCCATACACCCCAACCGTGTTAGGAACGCATAATCAAGGAACATAACACCGGCTTATACGGATCCTAACGGCATGAGTGGAACAAAACACCAAGCAAAAGGCTTAGCCTTCCACCCTTGCCAATATATAGATGATTTCATTTTTAAGCATTTATATAGTGTGATATAACCCAACCAAACTTCAACATGAAGCAAGCATCTTCAAACTTCACCTGCAACTAACAATGCTATAAGAAGGGCTGAGCGAAGCGTACTTAGCCAAGCAACGGTTTGCGTAGGTAGGGTGGTTAAACATGGCAATTGGTTACAAGTAGGAGGCTGACAAGAAGACATGGGCATCGAGGCAAAACTAAAGATCGAGACTACTAGCAATAGGCAAAAATAGTAATGGTATCCGGGTTCGGTCATCTTGCCTGGGATTCCACAAGGGAGAAGAACGGATCCACGAAGAAGACGGAGCAACAGTCGAGCGGATCCTCACAACTCCGGAACGAAACCGAAGCTAACAAGAGAAGCAACCGGAAAGAAAGAAACAACACGGTAAACACGCAAGCACAAACATGGCATACGATGCACAAACAAGTATGATGCATGTCCGGTTTAAATATGCATGGCATGGCAAGTGCACAAACAAATACTACAAGTTAAGTGGAGATCAATATGCAACGAGTTTCATATTGACGAAACACCACATATTAATTATTTAGTTGACTCTAGTTTATTTACAAGACAAGATTAAATGTTGGTTAACAAGGCAAGAGGTGAAACATAATAAAACTACACTATTAAGACATTTTAAATGAGGCCGGAAATAACAACAACATGTCCGGAAAATCCTCATGAGCATGTTTAATAATTATAAGCAAACAACAATTAAACATTATAATGTTGTTAACATGATGCGGATGACATGATCAAGTTTATGCAAGTTTTATTAAAAGTTGACATAAAAGATAAGAAGCATTGTCACAGTGGTGGAATGAAAGGGTGCCACGGCAACGATCCGAAATGAGGCAATGGCATCATATCGGTACCGGTAACTCGGTGAGGGACCGGTGCAAAACAAAAGGTGGAGTGAACGAGTTGAACAAGATGATGGGGTGATCCCGTTGCCGGGTTCCCACGAGTCGGCGACGAGGCAACCGAGGAACACGACAAAAGAGGCACAACGGCACGAAGCACACAAGGGAGACATTTCATACAACATAACAAGCACAAGCGTTCATCCACGGGGTCGTCTCGGGGTTATACCTTCGAAACACTCGTTTCGGGACGGTTCGAGAGCGTCGAGGAAGTAGCCGTTCCGTAGAGGGAAGTAGTTGTACTCGGGCGACGGTAGATGTACTCGTTCCGTTCGTTCTTGCCGGTTCCACGACGGCGGTAGTTGTTCACGGTCATCGGTAGTCGTTCGGGTCGTCGTGGACGTAGTGGAACTTGGTCTCGGCGCATCGAAGGGGTACTTGTCGCATCGACGAGTAGGGGTACTTGGTCATTTCAAACGTTCGTCGTGGTACTCGTGCATGTAGTAGTCGGACTTGACGGGTTCCGTGAGGTAGTCGAACTTGACGAAAACTGTAGTTGTACTCGGGTCGTTGCGGTCTTTAGCGGTAGTCGTACTCTGTTCAGGTTAACATCACAAGCAACAAAACAAAAAAAACAAAACAAAACTACAGCAGCAGGGACACGGTCATCGGTACACAGCAGCACGGGACAGCAGGAGCTGCGGAAGGAGGCGGAGGCGGCTGCAGCTCCTGGAGACGGGCGCCGGTAGCACAGGACGAGGGGGCCCCGCACATCTTGCGCTGGAGAAGAGGAGCTCGGCTCCTGGCTCGGTTCAGGCGAGGCTCTGGCGAGGAGAAGGCGACCCTAGAGGAAGGAGGCCGCGGGAGCCTAGGATGCGGCCTGGCCGCGGGCTCGCGCGACGCTCTGGCCGCGGGCTGCTCCTGGCGAGGAGAAGAAGACCGCAGGGCGGACGGCGTCGGGGCCGGAGGGACGAGGCCGGGCGCGGCGAGATCCGGGCTGGACGACGGCGAGGCGGGCCTGGCCGCGGCGCTGGAGAGGCCACGGAGGACGGCGCTGGCGCGGCTCTCTTGCGGGGCGAAGGGCGGCGCTGGCTGTGGCCATCTCTGCGGGGTCCCAGAGGCGCTGGCAGAGGCGATCCTAGAGAGGAGGACCGGACGGAGGGCGCGGCCTGCACGGCGAGTGGCTGCCGAGGCTCGCCCTGGGAACGGGCGCTGCGGCGGAGGAGGCCCCGGCTCGGGCCCGGCGAAGGAAGGGGGCCAGCTCGCGTCAGGGACTCGGGGGTCGCTGCGCTAGGGGAGAGGGAGAGGGAATCGGGAGGAAAGGGAGAGGGGATGCGACAGAGAGCGAGGAAAACGGGACGAGGGACTCGGGCAGAGAGAGAGAGAGATCGAGAGGGAGGCTGCGGCGGCGCAGGGGGGGAACAGAGGGAGGAGCGAGGGATTAGGGTTGGGGAGTGCGGAGTGGGCCGGGAGGCCTGGTGTTGGGCCAATGGGAAGGAGGCCCAAGAGGCAGGTGCGGCTGGGCTTGCAGGCTGGAATAGGAGGGAGAGGGGGCTGATGGCCCAGATAGCTGGAATCTGCTCTTCTTATTATTTCTTAAACAGAAATAAAAGAGAGAGAGAGCAAAATAAAAAGAAAAGAGGCAAAGAACGGAAAATAAAATATGGAACATTTTTATAAGGCTTTACGGGATATTACCAACCCAACAAAAAATAGTTCCAACACAAAGGAAGTGCAAACTAAAACATTTAGCTTGCAAAAAAAAGGAGTTTAGATTTTTGGAGGAGCCTCGAAACAACGGAAAAGAATATAGCAAGGTTTAGAAGGTGAAACTCGAAGTGAAAAGACAATGGGGAAATTATGCAAATGTGTTACGGTGATTCCGAAGCAATGGAATAATTAATTAATATAGCTCCCTAAATATTGAGAGGCTTTTATATGTTATAAAGAGAAGTCACCTTCCCTCGATTTAAATGGACCGAAGGTCCACACGATTTATTTAGGTTGAGATGCAAAAATGAAATATGACATGATGACATGATGCAATGCAAAAATAAATAACACAAGCACAACGATCACAAGGGGAAACCCCGGAACATCTGGAAGCTTCGAGAATCTTCTGGGACGTTGGTCTCGGGCGTCACAACTCTCCCACACTAACAGAGGATCTCGACCCGAGATCCTAGAGATATCACCGGGTAAAACGAAGAGGAAGAGGTAAAACAAAGTTGCTTCTTTGACAGACGAGTGAAACCAGGGAACCTTGAGAGGTTGAACAAGTTGAATAAGGATACAACGGAGATGAACGAAGTTGAGAACACTCCGTTAGAAAGAGGAACAAGGAGCATTATGAGAACCTTGAAGGTTGAAAGACATTAAACAAGAGCTCACGGACCAAAAGAATATGAAACTGCAATGGTATAGCCAAGGAATAAGAATGACAGAATTTGGACAGCACTCCGTCTGAAAATGGAAGGAATTGAACAAAAACTTGAGGAGATGAGATGATACTTGATGAAATCAACAACACATAGCCTCCGGAACAATTAAAAGAATGGCACAAGGGGTAAGAAAGGATTCAGACAGCACTCCGGTTAAAAGAGAGTTAAAACTTGATAAGATGACGGAACTAGAATGAAGAATACAACACTCCGGTTAAATGATAAAAGAGAAAGAACATGATCTCGATAAAACGAGATGATGGTTAAAGAGAGCAATATCACAAGGCCTCCGGAATGAAAGAATAGAGAATAAAGTTCAATGAAAGAAATGAACGGAGAAGAAAAAATGACAACTTCTCCCATGAATGAATATGAAAACATCCTTACGAAGAAGGCTGAACGGAGTTGTTGGAAATTCAACAACGAAAGAATAAACTTGATGTGGGCTTATGGAAAACATCTCAAAATTAAGAGGTGACAACCAGCCACTAACTTAAACAATTGATTGGATTGAGATCAACAAGGAGACGATAAACTTATTTCACCGGAAGGATAATTGAAGAACTTGGGTCATTTGTAAGCACCATACTTAGCAACAATCCTTAGGGAAAGCTTTCTAGGTGAATTACAACCCAAGATTACTCCAACAAATAATTGAATGGTTGGAAAGATCTCCTGAGCAAAGAAAATTTTTGGTTCTAAATATCTCATTCTTGACAACTTGTGAATCATGAAACATGAAGGAATTGTCAAGAATGACATAACACCATCTCAAAGATAAGATAGAAAGGATTGCAATTGGAAAGCATGAAGAAGAATGCTTGAGCTCCAACAAGAATCTTGATGAAGACTCCAAGGATGAATTAAAAACATGATGATGAATCACCATGAAGAACTCCGGTAATGAAAGCATGAGAAGTGAAAGATGAAAAGAATAAGATTGAAGGCCTGCGGTGAATTAGATGGGGCTTGAAATGATGTAATTGAAATAACTTGGATCTCCGGAAAAACAAGACGAAGAACTTAGAACCGAGAATATGATATGATGAACAAGCTCCAGGCAAAAGAATTAAATCACCTTGAAGGAATAAGAATAAGAATTATGTTATGCATCTCCTTCACCAATTTAAATTGATGACAACCAAAGGATTTGGCATACTACTTATTCTCGTTGGAAAGAATTAAAGAGAGATCTAGCACAAGCTTGATAAAACTTCAACAAGGCACCGGTAGGATTGTGAAAAGAACAATTGAATTAAAACGATAACACTGGAAGGGTAAACTAGAAAGAACCACCGTAAGAAATGAAATTGAACGATGCAAGAGGACAAGCCACCGTAAGAAAATGAATCGAGTGAAAACAAGAGAATGAATCTCCGGGAAGAATAAAGCATTCGAGGGAATCAAAATGACGGGAGCAACGAGATCGTGAACTGATTAAAGAAGCTTGAACAAGCACCGGAAGAATGTGAGACGAACGAAGAGACATCAATGAAGAATATTTGGAGGACGAAGTTGAAAACTGAGAACGAAGAGATATTCTGAAAAGGTGGCCTTCGGAGGAACACAAAGAAAAGAATTCATGAAATGCTTCGGGTGGGTATAAAGGAATTCCTCACAATCTGAACAATAATGAGGATGGCAAGAAGCTAGAACCACAACTCATCAAGAGAACGGGCCAAGATTTAAGAGAAACACTTCTCCGGTCTCCAAATACTGAGAAAGAAGACGAGAAAAGTCATGAAGAATTGTTGAGCACTCCGGAATGAAGAATTAAAAAGGTTAAGCCAATGATGAACAAGAATTGAAAGCGATCTTGGAGAAGACATGTGACTGATGGAAATCATTCTTACGTCACACTTTGAAAAGAATTTAAGTATATCTCCGGAATAATTAGAAGAGTCAGGTAAAATCCTGGAAAAGACCTGTGGGTTAGGGCCCACTCAACGAAATCACCGTTGGAAAAGATTGCTTGAGAGATATTGCACCAGTTGAATTAAATGGCTTGAATAAGATGATAATCCTCAAAATGGCTTGAACGGATTAAGAATGGAATTATGAATCTTCAGCACTCCGGATAAGAATAGCAAGAGGAGAATGATTACTTGGTGCACCGGAATAAGAAAGCATTATGAAATGAGGAAAAAGATAAGATCAACACCAAAATCTTGAATTACATCCACCGGAAGAATTAGAGAACAAAAGAATGATGAACTTAAAGCTCTTGAGCATCTTCACGATAAATCACCGGATAAGAACATTGAAGGAAAAGAATGCAGAAATATCACATGAATAAAATGGATATTTCGTTTGAGAATTCCTGGCTCCAAGAAGAAGAAGGGTGGGAGGGTGGGAAAAACAAAGACAACTTGAGATGAGCAAAGGACACCGGTTGAAAAAGAATGACATGAAGATCTTAATGATCAAGAAGAATTAGCACTCCCATAGATATATGAGAACACCGATTAAGAAAGGTATGGAATCAACATTTGACATCGAAGCAACTCTTTTACCAGAATCAAAACAAAACAAAGGATAGATATGCAACATGATCTTCACAATATCATTCGAACAGAGGATTGAACGAATGAATTCCATAGTTACATCAACTTGACGAGAAGCCACTAGGAGAACAAAATGAAAATAAAAATGAACAAGGATCAGATAGAACAAATACAAGATAGAAGTTTCGTTCGACATCTTCGTGCTGAAAGCTCATGGAACGTGTTACAAAAGGGTTTTGCAATCCCCGGATCAGCATAGCCAAGGACCCTTTAAGATGCAACTCCCGATCAGAACAAGTCCATAAAACCACTTCACTCAATGTAGAACCCCGAACTTCATATCGTGCATCCGTTGGAAGAATGCCTAGAACTACTGGATAAACCCACCTATAGATTTCCGAAAGTTTCCAGTTATGCAATCAGGTGTTGGGGATACACGGGAAGCACCGCGCAATCAACTCTAAACCTACATCCAGGTGTATCCATCCTTCAACACATAACCAGTCTTTCTCGGAAACTGTTTACCTCGGACCTTCGAAAACGCATCCACTATAACAAGCTATGGCAATACTCTCGAACTACCTCCCCAGTACTGGGTGATGTCGGGGTTATCTTGCCACTGGCCGTATAGGAGAGATTTTCGATGTCGGCCGTCTTAAGTATTTAGTACTGCCGCGATATGCTTGTTACAATGATACCCCGAAGCTCAACTCCTCGAGAACAGGAGGCATCGAGAACAATATCCTTGTCACAAGAACATCGAAACAATCCCAGAATACTCGCGGGATCCTAAAAAAAAAAATTGGTGCAATTTTGAAAGTAGAAGAGATAAGAGTAATCGTCAGGAGTCCTCACCAGAGAGAAAGGGGATGAGAAGCAAAGAAATCCTACTCTCCGATATAATATAGGACTCAAAAAGTTTTCAGTGTGTGCCTAGACTCAACCGTCAACGATTCGATCAAACAGTGGGGGCTTCTAGGTCGGAGAAGGCTCTGATACCAACTTGTAATGCCCAGGATGGGACTATATCTCCTACGTGTCGAGGCACGACTTAAAGATATAAGCCCATCCTAGAATGATCTCAAGTTTGGTATCTTTGCACGACTCATGTAAAAGAGGGATTAAATTACAAAAGGAGATAGTTGGCTTACACTCGCCACTTCACACAATACATTACATAAGCAATACATCATTCAAAACATCACAACCCGACTACGGGTGAAGATCCAAAGAAAGATACCAAAACAACAAACAGCCACAGGTCAGGATCGAATCCTAGTAGAAACCACTACTGAACATCGAAACGTCACAAACAAACGGCCAAACTCTTCAACGAGCTTCCAGTGAAGAACTGAACCAACTCCTGCTTCAAACTCGGCTGAACCTGCAACTGGTGTGGTGAAGTAACTGTGAGCCACAGAGGACTCAGCAATCCCGTTCCCGGGTAACAAGACTATTTAAGCCTTGGGTGAGGATAAGGCTGAAGAAAGAATATGAGGTGAAGGAACAAACAAGAGTCTGCAGCAGCAACTAGCACTAACTTACGTAAAAGAGAGCGAGAAGAGAAGAGCATCGGTCGAAATATGATCAAGAAGTGATCCTAACTAAAGCCGGTCAAACATAACCCCACCGTGTTCAACTCCCGAATCCCTATTCGGAAATTGACAGTCACGGTACACACGCTGGTAGTGTATTGAATCATTGTGTCAAGTTATCTACAACCGGAATTAACAAGCTCCCATCTGCCACATAACCGCGGGCACGGCTTTCGAAAGTTCAAACCCTGCAGGGGTGTTCCAACTTGGCCCATCACAAGCCCACGATCCGCGGAGTCGCAACTCCATAGTTGGGAAGACCCGAGTATTCTCGGAATCCCGTGCTCAAGTTAAACCGAACTAAGGTAAGGCTAATCCAGCAAATCCTCCCGGCGTGTCGTCACCCTGATAGTAGCCGCGCGTATCTAGGTCTCAGGACACGACCGGATGAGTCATCCTACAGGTTTTTACCAAACCTCAAGTTTCCTTGAGGTGGCCCCGCAGTCTGCTCGTTTCGGACCAACACTCATGTGGAGCACTGGCCCGGGGGGTTGAATTAAAATAAAAGGGATAGCTAGTCCACATGCAAGTTTTTATTAGTTATTAGGCAAATAGTACCAATGTTGGGACTTGCTGGAAAAGACTTAGCACTTAGCGGTTTATCAAGGGGGTCCCATACACCCCAACCGTGTTAGGAACGCATAATCAAGGAACATAACACCGGCTTATACGGATCCTAACGGCATGAGTGGAACAAAACACCAAGCAAAAGGCTTAGCCTTCCACCCTTGCCAATATATAGATGATTTCATTTTTAAGCATTTATATAGTGTGATATAACCCAACCAAACTTCAACATGAAGCAAGCATCTTCAAACTTCACCTGCAACTAACAATGCTATAAGAAGGGCTGAGCGAAGCGTACTTAGCCAAGCAACGGTTTGCGTAGGTAGGGTGGTTAAACATGGCAATTGGTTACAAGTAGGAGGCTGACAAGAAGACATGGGCATCGAGGCAAAACTAAAGATCGAGACTACTAGCAATAGGCAAAAATAGTAATGGTATCCGGGTTCGGTCATCTTGCCTGGGATTCCACAAGGGAGAAGAACGGATCCACGAAGAAGACGGAGCAACAGTCGAGCGGATCCTCACAACTCCGGAACGAAACCGAAGCTAACAAGAGAAGCAACCGGAAAGAAAGAAACAACACGGTAAACACGCAAGCACAAACATGGCATACGATGCACAAACAAGTATGATGCATGTCCGGTTTAAATATGCATGGCATGGCAAGTGCACAAACAAATACTACAAGTTAAGTGGAGATCAATATGCAACGAGTTTCATATTGACGAAACACCACATATTAATTATTTAGTTGACTCTAGTTTATTTACAAGACAAGATTAAATGTTGGTTAACAAGGCAAGAGGTGAAACATAATAAAACTACACTATTAAGACATTTTAAATGAGGCCGGAAATAACAACAACATGTCCGGAAAATCCTCATGAGCATGTTTAATAATTATAAGCAAACAACAATTAAACATTATAATGTTGTTAACATGATGCGGATGACATGATCAAGTTTATGCAAGTTTTATTAAAAGTTGACATAAAAGATAAGAAGCATTGTCACAGTGGTGGAATGAAAGGGTGCCACGGCAACGATCCGAAATGAGGCAATGGCATCATATCGGTACCGGTAACTCGGTGAGGGACCGGTGCAAAACAAAAGGTGGAGTGAACGAGTTGAACAAGATGATGGGGTGATCCCGTTGCCGGGTTCCCACGAGTCGGCGACGAGGCAACCGAGGAACACGACAAAAGAGGCACAACGGCACGAAGCACACAAGGGAGACATTTCATACAACATAACAAGCACAAGCGTTCATCCACGGGGTCGTCTCGGGGTTATACCTTCGAAACACTCGTTTCGGGACGGTTCGAGAGCGTCGAGGAAGTAGCCGTTTCGTAGAGGGAAGTAGTTGTACTCGGGCGACGGTAGATGTACTCGTTCCGTTCGTTCTTGCCGGTTCCACGACGGCGGTAGTTGTTCACGGTCATCGGTAGTCGTTCGGGTCGTCGTGGACGTAGTGGAACTTGGTCTCGGCGCATCGAAGGGGTACTTGTCGCATCGACGAGTAGGGGTACTTGGTCATTTCAAACGTTCGTCGTGGTACTCGTGCATGTAGTAGTCGGACTTGACGGGTTCCGTGAGGTAGTCGAACTTGACGAAAACTGTAGTTGTACTCGGGTCGTTGCGGTCTTTAGCGGTAGTCGTACTCTGTTCAGGTTAACATCACAAGCAACAAAACAAAAAAAAACAAAACAAAACTACAGCAGCAGGGACACGGTCATCGGTACACAGCAGCACGGGACAGCAGGAGCTGCGGAAGGAGGCGGAGGCGGCTGCAGCTCCTGGAGACGGGCGCCGGTAGCACAGGACGAGGGGGCCCCGCACATCTTGCGCTGGAGAAGAGGAGCTCGGCTCCTGGCTCGGTTCAGGCGAGGCTCTGGCGAGGAGAAGGCGACCCTAGAGGAAGGAGGCCGCGGGAGCCTGGGATGCGGCCTGGCCGCGGGCTCGCGCGACGCTCTGGCCGCGGGCTGCTCCTGGCGAGGAGAAGAAGACCGCAGGGCGGACGGCGTCGGGGCCGGAGGGACGAGGCCGGGCGCGGCGAGATCCGGGCTGGACGACGGCGAGGCGGGCCTGGCCGCGGCGCTGGAGAGGCCACGGAGGACGGCGCTGGCGCGGCTCTCTTGCGGGGCGAAGGGCGGCGCTGGCTGTGGCCATCTCTGCGGGGTCCCAGAGGCGCTGGCAGAGGCGATCCTAGAGAGGAGGACCGGACGGAGGGCGCGGCCTGCGCGGCGAGTGGCTGCCGAGGCTCGCCCTGGGAACGGGCGCTGCGGCGGAGGAGGCCCCGGCTCGGGCCCGGCGAAGGAAGGGGGCCAGCTCGCGTCAGGGACTCGGGGGTCGCTGCGCTAGGGGAGAGGGAGAGGGAATCGGGAGGAAAGGGAGAGGGGATGCGACAGATAGCGAGGAAAACGGGACGAGGGACTCGGGCAGAGAGAGAGAGAGATCGAGAGGGAGGTTGCGGCGGCGCAGGGGGGGAACAGAGGGAGGAGCGAGGGATTAGGGTTGGGGAGTGCGGAGTGGGCCGGGAGGCCTGGTGTTGGGCCAATGGGAAGGAGGCCCAAGAGGCAGGTGCGGCTGGGCTTGCAGGCTGGAATAGGAGGGAGAGGGGGCTGATGGCCCAGATAGCTGGAATCTGCTCTTCTTATTATTTCTTAAACAGAAATAAAAGAGAGAGAGAGAGAGAAAAATAAAAAGAAAAGAGGCAAAGAACGGAAAATAAAATATGGAACATTTTTATAAGGCTTTACGGGATATTACCAACCCAACAAAAAATAGTTCCAACACAAAGGAAGTGCAAACTAAAACATTTAGCTTGCAAAAAAAAGGAGTTTAGATTTTTGGAGGAGCCTCGAAACAACGGAAAAGAATATAGCAAGGTTTAGAAGGTGAAACTCGAAGTGAAAAGACAATGGGGAAATTATGCAAATGTGTTACGGTGATTCCGAAGCAATGGAATAATTAATTAATATAGCTCCCTAAATATTGAGAGGCTTTTATATGTTATAAAGAGAAGTCACCTTCCCTCGATTTAAATGGACCGAAGGTCCACACGATTTATTTAGGTTGAGATGCAAAAATGAAATATGACATGATGACATGATGCAATGCAAAAATAAATAACACAAGCACAACGATCACAAGGGGAAACCCCGGAACATCTGGAAGCTTCGAGAATCTTCTGGGACGTCGGTCTCGGGCGTCACACCTAGCGCGCCGGGCTCGCGCGCCCCCGAGCTCCTCCAGCCACCGCTAGTCCGCCCCGCCGCCGGATCTTCGTCGTCGCCACCGTCTCCACCACGGGCCCCACCGCCCAGAGTTCCCCCTCGCTACCGCCGTGATTCTTTGCCACCCGAGCCCCTCCACCATCAGGTGTGGCCGGATCCGCCGCCGGCCGGTCAGAGCCGCCGGATCCCGGCCGGATCTCTCGCCCCGCATCCATCCTCGACCTCCCCACCGCCCATGCCTGCCGGAGTCGCCGCTGGCTGCCGTTGCCAAGGCGCGCCGCCGCCGCCATGCCCTGCTCGGGAACGAGCAGAGGAGCTGCTCGTCCCGCTCGCCTCACCCCGTGGGCCACGGCCCATCCGCCGGCCCAACCACGGCCAGACGCCGGCCCAGCTCCGCCTCCCCCCTCCGACCCAGTGGCCCGTTGGTGAGCTTCTGCCTATTCCCCGCCCCATGTGCATCATAGTATCTTACGCTCATGCCAGGACTTGGTCAATTTTCGGCTAGAATTTAATAATATGTTGGCATCTTGTGAGTGGTGTAACTTTATGCATGTGTGGCCAAATTGAGCATATAATATATCAAAACGTTTGTCTCTTGATGCTCTAGAGGATGGTGTAGTTTTCATGCATGTTACTGTTCATCTTGTTGTCTTAATCTTCGTTGCAAAACTGCTATGTGATGTTAGTGCGCAGTCCTTGTTGTCTATCAACAATATGTTAGCATGTTTGTGAGGTTGTATCTTTGTTCATGTTGGTCCAAATGAAGTGTATGATATGTCAAAATGTTCATGGTGAAGTGCTCTGCATGTTGATGGTTGTTGCATTCATGTTAGGTGCCATAATGCCATGTTTAGCTCTATTGCAAAAGTGCACGTGGCTGTTAAGTACTGAAACTTGTTATAAGATGCTGATTTGTCTTCTTCATATCTTTATGTGTGATTTTGTTTGAGCTACATGTCAATATATTTTAGAAGCACAATCATGCCATCTTTGTTGTGGTGTAATTGGATTTTCATGTTATGCCTTGTGGTGAGTGAAACAAGCTTGTAAAGTGGCCTACTCGATGTTGCTGACTTCTATGACTTGTTTTGGGATGTTTTGGGATGCCCTACTCAAATCCATGAATGTTTTGGGATGTCCAATGATGATGTCTTGAAGTACATGTTATTGTCTATCCATCCATGTCCTTGTTGGCATTTATAAGTTGATGTAGCTTCTTTATTTCTTGCTCTCAAATTGCTATAAAATGTTTCTGTCAGCCTGTCATCAGTAAGTTCAGTTTTGCCATGTGAATAGCTAGTGCTATATGCATCCTATGACCATCTCTTGCCATGAGTAGCTTCATAAACATGTCTTCTTGCTGTTGGTTATATTCACATGCCATGATATGCTTTGAGATGAGTTGCACAAGCTTGCAAACATGCCTACTTGTCGCTGTTGCTGCCATGTTTAGTTTATTTCACTAAGTTTGTGAATCTGTTATCTTTTGCAATCTTGTCAGGATGTTTTGAGCATGTTCTAGTGGTGTTTGGTAGTAGCTCAGTGATCATGCTTGTAGTGCTTGACATGTACATGCTTTCCATGCCTTTGTCGCCATGAAGTGTTGTTGTATCATGTTGTTTTGATGTCAACTATATGCCTACTTGCTGTTTTGGACAGCTTGTTGTTATATCTTGTTTCATGTGTATGTGAAGAACCGTTGCTCCGTTTTGAGTGTGCTCTATATGAAACGTGTGTGTTTTTGCATGTAGATGCATAATAACATGTTGTATATCTGTTTGGAGTGTGTTTGCTTCAAGTTTGGATGCATCTTGCATCTTTGCCATGCTTGCCTTGTTTTGCTCATATCTTCTAGGCCGTAGCTCCGAATTAAAAGAACTTTATATGAAACTTGACTAGAATTTTGAGTAGATCGTCATGGTGCATGTTAACTTGCTGTTTAAGAACTTGATCTTAAGGTTTGTTCGGATCTGGACCAATTTCGAAATTTGCATATGATGACTTTCCGGAATTGTTATGTGTGGTTTCCGGCCTCATTTAAACTTGCCTTGTTGTGTGGTCTTGTATGCATCATCCCTTGCCATGTTTTGCATCATATAGACTTGTCTTGCATCATACTTGGTTGAGCATCATGTCTTGTTCTTGTGTTGTGTGTTTACCATGTTGTGTGCTTCTTCTCGCTAGTTCATTTCTGTTGCGATTGTGAGGATTCGTTCGACTATGCGTGGTTTGTCTTCGTGGCTTCTTCTTCGTCTTCTTCATGGACTCATTCTTCTTCCTTGCGGGATCTCAGGCAAGATGACCGTCTCCTTGGATACCTTTACTATCATTGCTATGCTAGTTGTCTCAATGCTATCGCTATATGTCGCGCTACCTATCTTTTGTTGTCAGCCTCTTCTTGTTGCCATGAAACCTCTAACCTTTGACACCATCCCACCAAACCGTTGTTTGGCTATGTTACCGCTCGCTCAGCCCCTCTTATAGCCTTGTTAGTTGCAGGTGAAGATAAAGATTGCTCCATGTTGGACCTTGGTTGTTGGAATATCACAATATCTCTTAATATAATTAACACACATATATACTTGGCAATGGGTGGAAGGCTTGGCCTTTTGCTCGTTGTTTTGTTCCACTCATGCCGCCTTAAGAACCGATAAACTGGTGTTATGTTCCTTGATTTTGCGTTCCTAGCGCGGTTGGGTATATGAGGACCCCTTGACAGTTCGTTTTGAATAAAACTCCTCCAGCAAGGCCCAACATTGGTTTTAATTTGCCTCATAATAAAAAATTAATTAATTAATTAAATTTGTATAGGGGGTCGCGTCCCCGGGTTCTTAATTCTACATTACACGGAGGGGCCAGTGCTGATGGTGTTGGTCCCAAACGGGTAGACTGAGGGGCCACCGCGGGGAAACTTGAGGTCTGGTATTACTTGTAGGATGTCCCATCCGGACGTGGCCTGAGACGAGATACGCGCGGCTACTATCAGGGTGTTGGCACGTCGGGAGGTCTTGCTGGACTTGTTTTACCATTGTCGAAATGTCATGTGCACCGGGATTCCAAGTCTGATCGGGTTGTCCCTAAGATATGGGGTTTTTACCTCTGTTGATCGTGAGAGCTTGTGATGGGCTAAGTTGGGACACCCCTACAGGGTTATGATCTTTCGAAAGCCGTGCCTGTGGTTATGCGGCAGATTGGAATTTGTTAATATCCGGTTGTAGAAAACTTGTCAGAGGATCCGAAATAAAACACACGAACCGCGTGAGTAACCATGACCGTCTCTTTTCACTTTGAGAAGCGAACACGGTGGGGTTATGTTTGACTCATAGGTAGTTCAGGATCTCTTAGCGATCATTACTAGTTTGCGACCGTTTGCGTATCTGCTCATCTTATTCTCATACTCGTAAGTTAGCCACCATACTATGCTTAGCCGCTGCTGCAACCTCACCAGTTATCCTCTCAATACCCTTTAAGCTTTGCTAGTCTTGATAGCCATGGTTATGGGATTGCTGAGTTCTCGTGGCTCACAGATACTACAACAACAGTTGCAGGTGCAGGATTCCAATGACTTGACGTGAGAGCGATGTTATGTTGTGTTGGAGTTCTTCTTCCTCGTCGGTCTTGGCTTAGGTTCCTGGTCGGCAACCTGGGATAGCAGATGGATGTCGTTGTGTTTTTCTTGTTTTCATCCGTAGTTGGATGTCTTGTATATGATGTGTTGTATTCATGTGAAGCTTGTATGAATTGTATGTATCCCCATGTATTTATGTAATGGTATCAATCTTGCTAAGCGGACGAAATGCGGTTGTGCCCCAATCACGAGTATGTCATGTGATCGGGATAGAATCGCATCTTGGGCGTGACAAGTTGGTATCAGAGCCTCGACCGACCATAGGAGCCCCCTTGATTGATCGTACTTTGGTCATTGTCAAATCTAGAAGAGAAATTTTGCAGAGTATAGTTATATCGGAGAGTAGGAATTCTTTTTACTCCTCAGGCCCTTCGTCGCACTCATGAGGAATCTTGACGTAGGTGTTTTGAATTACTCCTCTTCCCCTTCAATGGTTTTTAGGATCACGCAGTTAGTTTTCCATTCGTTGCGATGTCTCCTCTTTTCATCCGGTGCAATTCTCGTCAAGAAGATTCGATTCTCGTTGCCTTTTGGAAGATTATTCCCCGGTTCTTTCTCAATCGACGTTGGTTCCCCTGTCCAAAGTGGTCTTTCTTTTCCCACCCGCCCACCCTTTTTCTTTTGGAGCCAGAGTCCTTAATCGAGTATCCATCCTATTCATGTGAAGCCTTTGAATTCCTTTCATCAATTATTTCAACTGGTGAATTCTCGTCCAGTTCGTCATCGTTCTTCTCTTCTCTTCTCCGATGAATTCTCCTCTCGTTCGACATTCTTCATCTCGTCTTCTTTTCCGGTGGTTCCAATTCATTTTGTTTCCGGTGTTGATCATATTCTTTTCCCTCGGCTCAACTGATTCCAATTGCTCGCTCTCCTCTCGCCATTTAATCATTTCGGAGTTCCGAAGACATCTCAGGAGATTCGTCCATATTCCAAATAATTCGAGGTTGTCACCTCATTTGAGTCTTTCAATCGTTCTGGTGCAGCATCTCCTTTTCAATCCTTCTCAACGGTGGTTTCTCTTCGATGGGCTCATAACCCACAGGTCTTTCCCAGGATCTTACCCGACACTTTTATATTTCTGGAGTTATTCCCAAAATTCTTTTCAAGTGTGACATAAGTACGGATTCCATCAGTCATGTGCCTTCTCCAAGATCACTTTCAAATTCTTTTTCATGGTTGGTTCAACTTATCCTCTTATCATTTACCCGGAGTATTTCAACAATTTTGGTGTTGTTTCTCGTCGCCATTCTTGTCGTTGAAGACCGAAGAAGAGTTTTCCTCTAAATTCTTGTCCGTTCTCTCGAAGATTCGTGGTTCTAGCTTCATGGTATCCTCTCAATTATTCCATTTGTCATAAATTCTTTTCCTTACCCATCCGGAGAATTTCAAGAATTCTTTTCCATTGTGATCCTCCGAAGGCCATCATTTCAGAAGATTTCTTCGTTCTCAGTTTTCAACTTCGTCCTCCAAATATTCTTCATTGATGCCTCTTCGTTCGTCTCCACATTCTTCCGGCGCTTCGTTCAAGCATTCTTTAAACCGTTCGCGATCTCTTCTTTCTATTCTATCGATTTTCCTCAAGCTCTTTAATTGTTTTCTAATTCTTCCGGCGATTCCTTCTCTTTTCTTCACTCTGTTTCAATTCCTTACGGTGGTTCGCTCAAGAGTTCTTTTTCTTGTTATCAAATCAACCCAATTCATTCGTTCTTTCCAATCCTACACGTGGTTCATGAAGACTTTCTCAAGTTTCACGATATATCCCTCTTAATCAATTTCAACGTGAATAAGTGATATGCAAATCCGTTGCTTCTCATCAATTTAATTTGTGGAGGATAAGCATAACATAATTCTTATTCTTTTTCATCAAGTTGATCTAATCTTTTCCTTCGGAATTTGTTCATGAGGAATAAATTCTAGTCCCAAGCGCTAGTCTTTTCTTCCCCGGAGTTCAAAGTTTTCTCGGCTATCTCCTTCGTACCTCCATCTAAATCATCGCAAGGCTTTAATCATATTCTTTCATCTTCTTTTCTATCTCATCGTCCTTTTGTTACCGGAGTTCTTCATGGTGGTTCATCGTGATTCAATTCATTCTGCAAGTATCCTTCTTGCACCTCGAGATGCAATTAATTCTTTGTATTCTTTTGAAGTGGACTTTTGCATTGTTCGCTCTTGTCAGCTCATCAATACTTTGGTTGCGGCATAATATCACCTCAAGTTTTTGGATGATTTCCATAAGCCCACAACAAGCTTATTCTTTGGTTGTTGATTCCTCTACAAATCTGTTCAAGCCTTCCTTGAAGATGCTCTTTTAATTCCTTCTGGTACAAGTTGTCATCATCTTCTTCGTACTTTTCACTTCACTTTTTCAATTATTTCGGAGGCATTGTGTTGTTCCTTTTGTCAAGTATTAATCCGTCTTCTTGAGGGTATGTTCTATCCCTTTCATATTCAGCCGGAGTGCTGCCTAGATTCATTCGTTCGAATTTCTTTTCTATCTCTTTTAACTAGAGTGGTTTCATTATCTCTTTTGTCACTTAAGCTCTTGGTTCTCATCGTTTGCCATGTTTCCTCATTTTACTGAAGCTTCTCAATCTCATTCATCTCCGTTGTATTCTTCCTTTCAAGTGGCTCAACCTCTCAAGGTTCTTTGGTTTCACCTTCTCCCCCTTTTCTCTTCTGTCTCGTTCCTAAGATCTCAGGACGAGATCTCTTGTTAGTTGGGGAGTGTTATGATACCCCGAGACCGATGCGCCAGGTTTCAGCCGGTTATTCGTCGTCGTTGCCATGTCATTCGCTTGCGTGTTGCATTTTGCCATGTCATCATGTGCATTGCATCAACATGTTTTTCAAAACTTGCATCCGTCTGAGTCCGCTCGTCCTTTTCGTTGTCCGTTCTGAGCCCAGACACACTTGCACGCGCCCGCGGCACCTCCGAATATTTATTTTATGAGTGGCCGAAAAACGTTCTCGGAATGGGGTGAAACTTGACGTGTGGTCTTATTATAGCATAGGTAGACCGCCTGTCAAATTTCATCGCATTCGGAGTTCGTTTGATAGCCCAACGGTTAACCGCGTTAACTGCCTGAAGCCCCTTCTCTTTTGGCCTAGCACCCCTTCACAACAGCCCTCTAGCCCAACTAAACCCCCTCCATGTTCTTCGCCGTTGGATCATGATCGCGTGGCCGAAAACCACACCTCATTTGGACTCTCCTAGCTCCCTCTACCTATATATTTGCCTCCCCCTCCTCAAATCACGCATAGAACCCTAGCTTCTTCCTCCTCCGCGCGCCGGACATGTCCACCCCGTCGCCGAACATGTTCGCGCCACCCCCCTCAGTGAATTGCCAGCTGCCACGTCGTGCCCCGCCGCCTTCTTTCTCCTCAGCGCCGCCGCCACCTGTGCGGGTCCGCCGGGGCCCGAGCCAGGCCCTCCCGGCCCATCACCCCGCGCCACCGAAACCCTAGCGTGCCGGGCTCGCGCGTCCCCGAGCTCCTCCGGTCGCCGCTAGTCCGCCCTGCCGCCGGATCTTCGTCGCCGCTACCATCTCCACCACGGGCCCCGCCGCCCGTTGTTCCCCATCGCCGCCGCCGTGATTCTTTGCCACCCGAGCCCCTCCACCATCCGGTGTGGTCGAATCCGCCGCTGGCTGGTCAGAGCCGTCGGATCCCGGCCGGATCTCTCGCCCTGCATCCATCCTCGACCTCCCCGCCGCCCTTGCCTGCCAGAGTCGCCGCTGGCTACCGTTGCCAAGGCGTGCCGCCGCCGCCATGCACTGCTCGGGGACAAGCAGAGGAGCTGCTCGTCCCACTCGCCTCGCCCCGTGGGCCACGGCCAATCCGCCGGCCCAGCCGCACCCAGAGGCCGGCCCAGCTCCGCCTCCCCCCTCCGGCCCAGTTGCCCGTTGGTGAGATTCTGCCTATTCCCCGCCCCATGCGCATCATAGTATCTTACGCTCATGCCAGGACTTGGTCAATTTTTGGCTATGTCCCAGAATTTCATAATATGTTGGCATCTTGTGAGTGGTGTAACTTTATGCATGTGTGGCCAAATTGAGCATATAATATATCACGACGTTCGTCTCTTGATGCTCTAGAGGATGGTGTAGTTTTCATGCATGTTACTGTTCATCTTGTTGTCTTAATCTTCGTTGCAAAACTGCTATGTGATGTTAGTGCTCAGTCCTTGTTGTCTGTCAACAATATGTTAGCATGTTTGTGAGGTTGTATCTTTGTGCATGTTGGTCCAAATGGAGTGTATGATATGTCAAAATGTTCATGGTGAAGTGCTCTGCATGATGGTGGTTGTTGCATTCATGTTAGATGCCATAATGCCATGTTTAGCTCTGTTGCAAAAGTGCATGTGGCTGTTAAGTATTGAAACTTGTTATAAGATGTTGATTTGTCTTTTTCATATCTTTATGTGTGATTTTGTTTGAGCTACATGTCAATATTTTTTAGAAGCACAATTACGTCATCTTTGCTGTGGTGTAATTGGATTTTCATGTTATGCCTTGTGGTGAGTGAAACAAGCTTGTAAAGTGGCCTACTCGATGTTGCTGACTTCTATGACTTGTTTTGGGATGTTTTGGGATGCCCTACTCAAATCCATGAATGTTTTGGGATGTCCAATGATCATGTCGTGAAGTACATGTTATTGTCTATCCATCCATGTCCTTTTTGGCATTTATAAGTTGTTGTAGCTTGTTTATTTCTTGCTCTCAAATTGCTATAAAATGTTTCTATCAGCCTGTTATCAGTAAGTTCAGTTTTGACATGTGAATAGCTAGTATTTTATGCATCCTATGACCTTGTTCTTGCCATGAATAGCTTCATAAACATGTATTCTTGTTGTTGGTTATATTCACATGCCATGATATGCTTTGAGATGAGTTGCACAAGCTTACAAACATGCCTACTTGTCATTGTTGTTGCCATGTTTAGTTTATTTCACTAGGTCTGTGAATCTGTTATCTTTTGCAATCTTGCCATGATGTTCTGAGCATGTCCTAGTGGTGTTTGGTAGTATTTCAGGGATCATGCTTGTAGTGCTTGACATGTACATACTTGCCATGCCCTTAGTTGCCATGAAGTGTTGTTGTATCATGTTGTTTTGATGTCAACTATATGCCTACTTGTTGTTTTGGACATCTTGTTTTTATATCTTGTTTCATGTGTATGTGATGAACCGTTGCTCCGTTTTGAGTGTGCTCTATATGGAACTTGTGTGTTTTTGCATGTAGATGCATAATAACATGTGGTATACCTGTTTGGAGTGCCTTTGCTTGATGTTTGGATGCATCTTGCATCTTTGCCATGCTTGCCTTGTTTTGCTCATATCTTCTAGGCCGTAGCTCCAAGTTAAATGAACTTTATATGAAACATGTTGTATACCTGCTTGAAGTGTGTGTGTTTTTAGAATCAGCCAGCAAGGCGGTTTTTTTTAGAAATGCTAGCGGGGACGGCGAGCGACCGAAATCAATAGATGTTGGGCCACGGCCCGCTCAACACGCCTGCGAGCACTGTAGCTCCTATCGGCGGACGGCGCTCCCGTCGTCCTCTACGCCACCGTCCTTCCTCCATCTCTCCAAGCTCGTTTTTGCTTCTTTATATCTGCACTCCCCGACCTCTCGTGCGCCGGAGTGAACTGGGACCACCTGGAGATAGGGTCGAGGGGGCCGATGGTGGCCGACGAGCACCGGCGCCGGCAACCAGAGTGATGGAGGTGGCGGAGGGACACTGGGACGGGTGTCGTGGTGGATAGCGCGCGCGCGGCGGAGCGGGCTGGGGCAGGCACCGCCGGCCGCTCGGGCTCGGGTAAGAATGACCTGGACTGTACGGTCTATACTACACTGAGGTATATTTAGTCCTTCAGTCCCACATCGCCGATTTCAGCGACTTCCACTGCTGTATACAAATTTGCCTCCGCACTCGTATCACCAAGTAGCTGTAAAAGATACCTGGAATGCTATTGCTCCATAGTAGCTGTAAAACTTTTTAGGATCCTTGGAATTGTTCTGACCCCGTATGTTGCCATCTAGGACCTCTTTGATGCTTTTTCAATTGGAGCCATTCGTTATTAACTCCCGTGCTATTCATAGACTTACAAGTACTGTAGAATATTGCAACACTGGTGGATCCCAGAAAAGTCTGTTTCACATACCGAGTTTCCTCTGGCCATTTGGTTACTGATTGTGTAAAGAACAATCTTACTAATATCGCTACCGTATATCATAATTATCGCAGCAACCCGCACTGTAGTTTCTCTCTACATTCCCAGCCAGTGTGTAAATGGTTTGGTTAAATCTGTAGGTGTTATGTGGAAGCACCTCATTAGCTATTTGGTTGATTGGCATGCCCTTTTATGTTTATATGTTCGCTTTTACAAAAGTATAACCTTTAAACGGATGAAACCCTATGTTTTCAGCTCAGATACTTGCACGTAATTGGTGTAATGTCGTGGATAAACCAAAGGCATATGTATGCGTCTTCAGAACATTGTTATTGGTGAACGTATTCTTACACCATCTTCAGGCACTGAGTCGCCGATTAAGGTAATGCTTGTTTTGTTGAGAAATTAAGCAATTATTCGATTAATTTAATCCAAGAATAAATCATGAACATGATATAGACAGTGCTAATGACATACTGAAAATTCATGATGTACGCACATACTAGACATATAGTAGAAACATCTACGCAAACCACTAGTACTGCACACATGGAAATAATCAGGATAAGGGTAAGCATGTTATACCCTCCAGTAGGCC
The DNA here is from genome assembly GCA_902687465.1 of Secale cereale. Taxonomy (NCBI): domain Eukaryota; kingdom Viridiplantae; phylum Streptophyta; class Magnoliopsida; order Poales; family Poaceae; genus Secale; species Secale cereale. The sequence continues at coordinate 644,553,760 of LR738714.1, read as the reverse complement.
AGTTGGCCGGATCAGCAGCAGAGGCGGCGGCCTCGTCGGCGATGCGCTTGTCGGAGGCGGCCTTGTCGGCAGCAGCCTTGTCAGCGTCGGTGCTGGTGCTCATGGTGAAGGCGAAGGCGACGCGGACGAAGATGTAGTTGACGTAGAGGAAGCAGTCGAACCGAGGCGAGCAGTCGCGTAGAAGACGCTCCCCAAAAACCTAATCGCCCCTCTCCCGTACAGGATCTGGAGAGGCGGGGTTTCGGAGGCCTGCTCTCCCGTTGGCCGTGTACGCGGAAGACGGGATGGAGTCACCGGCGACAGCAGCAGCGAGAGGAACGACAGAGGTGGTGGTGGCAGAGCAGATGTGATCTGTGTTGTTCTCTGGAGAGGAGCGACCTCTCTTATATAGGCGCAGAGGAGGAGACAAACGGTCCAGCATAAACGCACATAATGAATCACAATGAATTCTGGTAACGGCCGTACTTAAGACGAGACGTTTCAGCTCGTATTCATTAATCGTTTTCAGTTGACTGTTCAAATTCCAATCCTGCGTGACAAAAAGAACACATCGGCTTGGCGAGATTCCCGCAACCCGCGGCGCGTCGTGACGAGACGGGCGGGCGGCGGAGGAGGAGGAGCGCGCGTGTGGAACACCTCTCCTTCCTTCACACCAACTCATACTAGTGGGAGAATGTCTCACCTTATAAGTTGGTGTACATCTCTCTCAACTAGCAATGTGGGACTAAACTCCCACCACTTGCTAGGCAGCATGGGCCCTTAGGGATTTTTCTGTAATTGCTAAATGGGCCCAAAGCCCATCTCATATTCAGCAATCCCCCACCAGATCCCAAAGACCCATGGTGTTGTCCTCTGTTCCAAACTCTGTTTTGATATACCAGTATTTCAGTGGAGACCTGTTAAGATTGAACATCCACCTAGAGCAAATAGCTACACCCCTCCACAACTGAACAATGGACTAAGCCTTGAATTGTCAGTTTGGCGTAAAGAGGTTTCACCACATGTCTTACTGATACTAGGCTGCCGAAGACTGACCCCTCGGGTGGAGCATATAAGTCACACTCCTGGCCTGTTCATGAGTTTACTAGAGATCACCCCAATCTCATAGACTGTGACCAGCAGTCGGGCTCATGTAGGTGTGTTCCTCCAAAGATCGCTCTGTAGGATAGCATCTTGCTTATACATATAAGCCTTGGAACACATTAAGACAGTAGTCATCCTCCCATACAGTATTGAGAGTATTGCATCTCCAGCGGAGTGGGTTAGTATAGTTACTCTCCTCAGTTCACCACTGGCTTGTTTTCCCAGGTCCTACTTCACGGGATCTCCGATCACATAGGTTGGGTTACCACCATGGCAACTCATGTGGGTCTCATGCCCATCTCCCTCGATGCATTATCTATCACAACACGTGATAGCCCTTTTGTAAAGGGATCTGCCAGATTCTTAGCCGTATGGACATATTCCAACGCTATCACTCCGGAGTTTCTCAATTTTCTGACAGCTTTTAATCTCATTCTTATGTGTTTGTTGGACTTCATGTTGTCCTTTGAACTCTTCACCTTGGTGATGATGGTCTGATTGTCACAGTTCATAAGGATAGCCGGAACCGGTTTATCAACCAATGGCAAGTCCATCAAGAGATCTCGAAGCCATCCCGCTTCGACACCAGATGTGTCTAATGCTGTTAATTCTGCTTCCATTGTCGATCTCGTTAAGATCGTTTGCTTGCAAGACTTCCAGGAAACAGCGCCACCTCCAAGAGTAAACATATACCCAGTTGTGGCCTTCATCTCATCAGCATCAGAGATCCAATTCGCATCACTATACCCTTCAAGTACCGACGGGTATCCGGTATAGTGAAGTCCATAGTTCATAGTACCCTTTAGATAACGCATAACTCTTTCAACAGCATGCCAATGTACATCACCCGGTTTTGATACAAACCGACTCAGTTTGCTCACAGCAAAAGCGATGTCAGGCCTCGTAGCGCTAGCTAGGTACATCAGTGAACCAATGATTTGAGAGTATCTCAATTGATCTATAGCCGTGCCTTTAGATTTTCGAATCAACACGCTAGGATCATATGGTGTTTGAGATGGTGTGCAGTCCGAGTATCCAAAACGACTCAACACCTTCTCAACATAATGGGATTGCAAAAGTGTAATCCCACCCTCATTATCTCTCAGTAGCTTGATGTTCAAGATAACATCAGCCACACCAAGGTCTTTCATCTCAAAGTTCTGAGATAGAAACGACTTGACCTCCTCAATTACTTTGAGGTTGGTTCCGAATATCAGTATGTCATCAACATACAAGCACAGTATAACTCCTTCGCCCCCACCATGGCGATAGTATACACATTTGTCAGCTTCATTAACAACGAAGCCAACAGATGTCAGTGTTGTATTAAACTTATCATGCCATTGCTTAGGTGCTTGTTTCAGGCCATATAAAGATTTTATCAACCTACACACTTTTCCTTCCTGACCATCTATCACAAAGCCATCTGGCTGCTGCATGTAGATTTCCTCGTTTAGCTCTCCATTCAGGAAAGCTGTCTTAACATCCATCTGGTGGACGAGAAGACCATGCGAGGCCGCCAACGAGAGTAATACTCGAATGGTGGTCAGTCTGGCCACAGGTGAATAAGTATCGAAGAAATCCTCATCTTCTTTCTGGGAATAACCCTTGGCCACAAGCCTAGCCTTGTATTTTTCAATCGTACCATCAGGCCTAAGCTTCTTTTTGAACACCCACTTACATCCCAATGGTTTACAGCCATAGGGACGTTCTGTGATTTCCCATGTCCCATTAGCCAAGATGGAGTCCATCTCGCTACGGACCGCTTCTTTCCAGTAGTCAGCATCCGGAGACGCATAAGCTTCTGAAATAGAAGTGGGCGTATCATCCATAAGGTACACAAGGAAATCATCACCAAAGGACTTTGCAGTCCTCTGTCTCTTGCCCCTACCAAGGGTTTCCTTGTCCTCCTCCTCAGGATTTTCATCATGTGTTTGTTCATAATATTCCATCGGAATGGCAGGTTCAGGAGTCTCATCAGATTCCAGTCAAGAAGTGCTTTGCATATCTCTCATAGGAAAAATATCCTCAAAGAATGTAGCATCTTTAGACTCCATAATCGTACCGACTTTCATGTCAGGTACCTCAGATTTCACTACCAGAAATCTATAGCCGACGCTATTCTTAGCGTAGCCCAAATTAACGCAATCCACAGTCTTTGGTCCAAGCTTACGCTTTTTGGGGATCGGCACATTGACTTTCGCCAAACAGCCCCAAGTACGTAAGTATGAGAGTGTTGTTCTTCTCTTTTCCCATTGTTCATAGGGGGTGATCTCATTGTCTTTTGTCGGAACTTTATTCAGGACATGACATGATGTCAATATAGCCTCCCCCCACCATGCCTTGGATAAACCCGATGTATCTAACATGGCGTTAACCAAATCAGTTAGAGTACGGTTTTTCCGTTCGGCAACCCCATTTGACTGAGGTGAGTAGGGAGGCGTCCTCTCATGAATAATACCATGTTCCGCACAAAAGGAATCAAACTCATTAGAGAAATACTCTCCACCATGATCTGACCGGACTCGTTTTATTTTCTTTTCAAGTTGATTCTCAACTTCTGCCTTATAGATTTTAAAGTAGTGTAGAGCCTCATCTTTAGTGTTTAAAAGATATACATAGCAGTATCTAGTAGAATCATCTATCAGTGTCATGAAGTATCTCTTTCCACCTTTAGTCAACACACCATTCATCTCACAAAGATCAGAATGTATGAGTTCTAATGGCGCCAAGTGTCTCTCCTCCGCAGCCTTATGGGGCTTGCGAGGTTGCTTTGCTTGCACACACGAATGGCACTTAGAACCTTTGGCTAAAGTGAAACTTGGGATTAAATTTAACTTTGCTAACCGCGTCATACAACCAAAACCAGTGTGACAAAGACGTGAATGCCAAACTTCTGTTTCATTAACATTTGAATGAATATTGTTCACAACTTTATTACAAAAATCAGCGAGGGAAAAGCGGAATAGACCTCCACATTCATAACCTTTTCCAACAAACAGTCCATATTTCGTAACAACTACTTTATTAGACTCGAATACCAGCTTAAACCCTTCTCTACATAGAAGGGAACCACTAACGAGATTCTTCTTGATGGCGGGGACATGCTGCACGTTCTTCAGTTGCACGATCCTTCCCGAAGTAAACTTCAGATCGACCGTGCCAACACCATGAACAGAAGCACTCGCGCCATTCCCCATCAGTACGGACCCGTTTCCTGTGGCCTGATAAGAAGAAAACAATGAAATGTCAGCACACACATGAATATTTGCACCTGTGTCAATCCACCAATCGGTAGACTGGCAAACTGAAAATACAGTAAACAAATTACCGTACCCAGATGGCCCACTCTCATTGTTGCTCACAATCATGTTGACAGTCTTGGAGTCCTGTCCTGGCTTCTTGAACTTGTGTGGGCACTTGACAACCCAATGTTCATCAGAACCACAAGTGAAACAGCCACCTTTCTTCTTATCCTTCTTGAAAGGCTTCTTGCCCTTCTTCTTAAACTCGGTATTCTGTTGGACACCAGTCTTTCCCTTGGGCTTGTGGGGGTTGAAGTTCTTCTGCACCATGTTGGCGACAGAGGTCCCTTCGTTCCCTTTTCCATTCGAGTCCTTTGCTCTCGAGTTCTGCTCAACACTCAGATGGCCAATGACATCCTCAACTGAGAATTCACGCCTCTGATGTTTCAGAGTGGTAGCAAAATTCCTCCAGGAATTGGGTAGCTTAGCGATGATGCATCCCGCGACAAATTTGCCCGGCAGCACACACTTCAGAACCTCAAGTTCCTTAGCGATGCACTGTATCTCATGAGCCTGTTCCAATACAGGACGGTTTTCAACCATCTTGTAATCGTGGAACTGCTCCATAATATACATCTCGCTTCCAGCATCGGTTGCGCCGAATTTAGATTCGAGCGCCTCCCACAAGTCCTAGGCAACCCGCATATGTAAATATGCATCAACCAACTTATCTCCGATCACGCTCAGAACGCATCCAACAAAGACGATGGTGGCCTCCCTGAACGCCTTCTCCTGTTCAGGAGCAATCGTTCCCGTGGGAGTCACACCGGCGACCCAGAACACGTTCATCGCCGTGAGCCATAAGACGGTTTTGGTCTGCCAACGCTTAAAGTACGTCCCCGTAAACGGGGCAGGTTTCAGTGCAGCAGCAAAACCATGGATCGAAAATTGCCTACACAGATTAGGTTTTTGGATTGTTGAGAAATTAAGCAATTATTCGATTAATTTAATCCAAGAATAAATCATGAACATGATATAGACAGTGCTAATGACATACTAAAAATTCATGATGTACGCACATACTAGACATATAGTAGAAACATCTACGCAAACCACTAGTACTGCACACATGGAAATAATCAGGATAAGGGTAAGCATGTTATACCCTCCAGTAGGCCAGTTGGCCGGATCAGCAGCAGAGGCGGCGGCCTCGTCGGCGATGCGCTTGTCGGAGGCGGCCTTGTCGGCAGCAGCCTTGTCAGCATCGGTGCTGGTGCTCATGGTGAAGGCGAAGGCGACGCGGACGAAGATGTAGTCGACGTAGAGGAAGCAGTCGAACCGAGGCGAGCAGTCGCGTAGAAGACGCTCCCCAAAAACCTAATCGCCCCTCTCTCGTACAGGATCTGGAGAGGCGGGGTTTCGGAGGCCTGCTCTCCCGTCGGCCGTGTACGCGGAAGACGGGATGGAGTCACCGGCGACAACAGCAGCGAGAGGAACGACAGAGGTGGTGGTGGCAGAGCAGATGTGATCTGTGTTGTTCTCTGGAGAGGAGCGACCTCTCTTATATAGGCGCAGAGGAGGAGACAAAGGGTCCAGCATAAACGCACATAATGAATCACAATGAATTCTGGTAACGGCCGTACTTAAGACGAGACGTTTCAGCTCGTATTCATTAATCGTTTTCAGTTGACTGTTCAAATTCCAATCCTGCGTGACAAAAAGAACACATCGGCTCGGCGAGATTCCCGCAACCCGCGGCGCGGCACGACGGAGGAGGAGGAGCGCGCGTGTGGAACACCTCTCCTTCCTTCACACCAACTCATACTAGTGGGAGAATGTCTCACCTTATAAGTTGGTGTACATCTCTCTCAACTAGCAATGTGGGACTAAACTCCCACCACTTGCTAGGCAGCATGGGCCCTTAGGGATTTTTCTGTAATTGCTAAATGGGCCCAAAGCCCATCTCATATTCAGCAATCCCCCACCAGATCCCAAAGGCCCATGGTGTTGTCCTCTGTTCCAAACTCTGTTTTGATATACCAGTATTTCAGTGGAGACCTGTTAAGATTGAACATCCACCTAGAGCAAATAGCTACACCCCTCCACAACTGAACAATGGACTAAGCCTTGAATTGTCAGTTTGGCGTAAAGAGGTTTCACCACATGTCTTACTGATACTAGGCTGCCGAAGGCTGACCCCTCGGGTGGAGCATATAAGTCACACTCCTGGCCTGTTCATGAGTTTACTAGAGATCACCCCAATCTCATAGACTGTGACCAGCAGTCGGGCTCATGTAGGTGTGTTCCTCCAAAGATCGCTCTGTAGGATAGCATCTTGCTTATACATATAAGCCTTGGAACACATTAAGACTGTAGTCATCCTCCCATACAGTATTGAGAGTATTGCATCTCCAGCGGAGTGGGTTAGTATAGTTACTCTCCTCAGTTCACCACTGGCTTGTTTTCCCAGGTCCTACTTCACGGGATCTCCGATCACATAGGTTGGGTTACCACCATGGCAACTCATGTGGGTCTCATGCCCATCTCCCTCGATGCATTATCTATCACAACACGTGATAGCCCTTTTGTAAAGGGATCTGCCAGATTCTTAGCCGTATGGACATATTCCAACGCTATCACCCCGGAGTTTCTCAATTTTCTGACAGCTTTTAATCTCATTCTTATGTGTTTGTTGGACTTCATGTTGTCCTTTGAACTCTTCACCTTGGTGATGACGGTCTGATTGTCACAGTTCATAAGGATAGCCGGAACCGGTTTATCAACCAATGGCAAGTCCATCAAGAGATCTCGAAGCCATCCCGCTTCGACACCAGATGTGTCTAATGCTGTTAATTCTGCTTCCATTGTCGATCTCGTTAAGATCGTTTGCTTGCAAGACTTCCAGGAAACAGCACCACCTCCAAGAGTAAACATATACCCAGTTGTGGCCTTCATCTCATCAGCATCAGAGATCCAATTCGCATCACTATACCCTTCAAGTACCGACGGGTATCCGGTATAGTGAAGTCCATAGTTCATAGTACCCTTTAGATAACGCATAACTCATTCAACAGCATGCCAATGTACATCACCCGGTTTTGATACAAACCGACTCAGTTTGCTCACAGCAAAAGCGATGTCAGGCCTCGTAGCGCTAGCTAGGTACATCAGTGAACCAATGATTTGAGAGTATCTCAATTGATCTATAGCCGTGCCTTTGGATTTTCGAATCAACACGCTAGGATCATATGGTGTTTGAGATGGTGTGCAGTCCGAGTATCCAAAACGACTCAACACCTTCTCAACATAATGGGATTGCAAAAGTGTAATCCCACCCTCATTATCTCTCAGTAGCTTGATGTTCAAGATAACATCAGCCACACCAAGGTCTTTCATCTCAAAGTTCTGAGATAGAAACGACTTGACCTCCTCAATTACTTTGAGGTTGGTTCCGAATATCAGTATGTCATCAACATACAAGCACAGTATAACTCCTTCGCCCCCACCATGGCGATAGTATACACATTTGTCAGCTTCATTAACAACGAAGCCAACAGATGTCAGTGTTGTATTAAACTTATCATGCCATTGCTTAGGTGCTTGTTTCAGGCCATATAAAGATTTTATCAACCTACACACTTTTCCTTCCTGACCGTCTATCACAAAGCCATCTGGCTGTTGCATGTAGATTTCCTCGTTTAGCTCTCCATTTAGGAAAGCTGTCTTAACATCCATTTGGTGGACGAGAAGACCATGCGAGGCCGCCAACGAGAGTAATACTCGAATGGTGGTCAGTCTGGCCACAGGTGAATAAGTATCAAAGAAATCTTCCTCTTCCTTTTGGTCATAGCCCTTGGCCACAAGCCTAGCCTTGTACTTTTCAATCGTACCATCGGGCCTAAGCTTCTTCTTGAACACCCACTTACATCCCAATGGTTTGCAACCATAGGGACGCTCAGTAATCTCCCATGTCCCGTTAGCCATGATGGAATCCATCTCGCTACGGACCGCTTCCTTCCAGTAGTCAGATTCTGGAGAGGCATACGCTTCTGAAATAGAAGTGGGAGCATCCTCTGCCGCCTTCTTGTCGGATTCGGCCTTCTCGCGGGCGAGACGGTCAGCTTCGCTTGGTGAAGCCATGGCGATGAAGAGGACGACGCGGACGTAGACGAAGCAGACGGACGGAGGCGAGCAGTCGCGTGATCGCTCCCCAAAAACCTAATCGCCCCTCTTCCCCGTACAGGAACCGGAGAGGCGGGGTTTCGGAGGCCTGCTCTCCCGTCGACCGTGTACGCGGCGAACGGGATGGAGTCGCCGGCGGCAGCAGCAACAAAGGAACAAAGGCGCGTGAGGCAGATGTGATCTGATTCTCGTGGCGGCTAGGGTTGCGTTAACGCTGCTTATATAGGCGGCTGGGCGGAGAGACGTGGGCCGAACCCACGTCCGAGTCGGTAACAGTCCCACGATCCGACGTCTCGGATCGTGTCGTGTCCGTTACGTATTCTCCGTTCCTGACCGACAAAAATAAGCGCGTAGGTATGAGCTCGGCTCGGCTCATTCCCGCAACCCGCGGCGCGTCGTGACGAGGCGTGGCGTGGCGAGGCGGGCGGCGGAGGAGGAGTGTGCGAGGGCTCCTTCTCTTCTCACTCTCCAATAGCATGTAGAAGAGAGACCCTTATAAAGGAGTCCAACTCCTTCTCCACTAGCATGGTGGGACTAAACTTCCCACCTTGTCATCCCACCACCTACATGGGCCCTTGGAGATTTTTCTGAAATTCTCTTATGGGCCTAAAGCCCATTACTAAATTCAGCAATCCCCCACCAGATCTCAAGGGCACATCGTGTTCCCTCGTTCCATTCACTGTTTTAATATACCAGCATTTCAGTGAAGACCTGTTAAGGTTGAGCTTCACCTAGAACAAGTAGCTACACTCCTTTACAACTGAACAATGGACTATGCCTTGAATTGTCAGTTTGGCGTAAAGAAGCTTCACCACAAGTCTTACTAGTACTAGGCTACCGAAGGCCGACCCCTCGGGTGGAGCATATAAGTCACACTCCTGGCCTATTCATGAGTTTACTAGAGATCACCCCAATCTCATAGACTGTGACCAGCAGTCGGGCTCATATAGGTGTGTTCCTCCAAAGATCGCTCTGTAGGATAGCATCTTGCTTATACATATAAGCCTTGGAACACATTAAGACAGTAGTCATCCTCCCATACAGTTTTGAGAGTATTGCATCTCCAGCGGAGTGGGTTAGTATAGTTACTCTCCTCAGTTCACCACTGGCTTGTTTTCCCAGGTCCTACTTCACGGGATCTCCGATCACATAGGTTGGGTTACCACTATGGCAACTCATGTGGGTCTCATGCCCATCTCCCTCGATGCATTATCTATCACAACACGTGATAGCCCTTTTGTAAAGGGATCTGCCAGATTCTTAGCCGTATGGACATATTCCAACGCTATCACTCCGGAGTTTCTCAATTTTCTGACAGCTTTTAATCTCATTCTTATGTGTTTGTTGGACTTCATGTTGTCCTTTGAACTCTTCACCTTGGTGATGACGGTCTGATTGTCACAGTTCATAAGGATAGCCGGAACCGGTTTATCAACCAATGGCAAGTCCAACAAGAGATCTCGAAGCCATCCCGCTTCGACACCAGATGTGTCTAATGCTGTTAATTCTGCTTCCATTGTCGATCTCGTTAAGATCGTTTGCTTGCAAGACTTCCAGGAAACAGCGCCACCTCCAAGAGTAAACATATACCCAGTTGTGGCCTTCATCTCATCAGCATCAGAGATCCAATTCGCATCACTATACCCTTCAAGTACCGACGGGTATCCGGTATAGTGAAGTCCATAGTTCATAGTACCCTTTAGATAACGCATAACTCTTTCAACAGCATGCCAATGTACATCACCCGGTTTTGATACAAACCGACTCAGTTTGCTCACAGCAAAAGCGATGTCAGGCCTCGTAGCGCTAGCTAGGTACATCAGTGAACCAATGATTTGAGAGTATCTCAATTGATCTATAGCCGTGCCTTTGGATTTTCGAATCAACACGCTAGGTTCATATGGTGTTTGAGATGGTGTGCAGTCCGAGTATCCAAAACGACTCAACACCTTCTCAACATAATGGGATTGCAAAAGTGTAATCCCACCCTCATTATCTCTCAGTAGCTTGATGTTCAAGATAACATCAGCCACACCAAGGTCTTTCATCTCAAAGTTCTGAGATAGAAACGACTTGACCTCCTCAATTACTTTGAGGTTGGTTCCGAATATCAGTATGTCATCAACATACAAGCACAGTATAACTCCTTCGCCCCCACCATGGCGATAGTATACACATTTGTCAGCTTCATTAACAACGAAGCCAACAGATGTCAGTGTTGTATTAAACTTATCATGCCATTGCTTAGGTGCTTGTTTCAGGCCATATAAAGATTTTATCAACCTACACACTTTTCCTTCCTGACCATCTATCACAAAGCCATCTGGCTGTTGCATGTAGATTTCCTCGTTTAGCTCTCCATTCAGGAAAGCTGTCTTAACATCCATCTGGTGGACGAGAAGACCATGCGAGGCCGCCAACGAGAGTAATACTCGAATGGTGGTCAGTCTGGCCACAGGTGAATAAGTATCGAAGAAATCCTCATCTTCTTTCTGGGAATAACCCTTGGCCACAAGCCTAGCCTTGTATTTTTCAATCGTACCATCAGGCATAAGCTTCTTTTTGAACACCCACTTACATCCCAATGGTTTACAACCATAGGGACGTTCTGTGATTTCCCATGTCCCATTAGCCAAGTTGGAGTCCATCTCGCTACGGACCGCTTCTTTCCAGTAGTCAGCATCCGGAGACGCATAAGCTTCTGAAATAGAAGTGGGAGTATCATCCACAAGGTACACAAGGAAATCATCACCAAAGGACTTTGCAGTCCTCTGTCTCTTGCCCCTACCAAGGGTTTCCTTGTCCTCCTCCTCAGGATTTTCATCATGTGTTTGTTCATAATATTCCATCGGAATGGCAGGTTCAGGAGTCTCATCAGATTCCAGTCTAGAAGTGTTTTGCATATCTCTCATAGGAAAAATATCCTCAAAGAATGTAGCATCTTTAGACTCCATAATCGTACCGACTTTCATGTCAGTTACCTCAGATTTCACTACCAAAAATCTATAGCCGACGCTATTCTTAGCATAGCCCAAATTAACGCAATCCACAGTCTTTGGTCCAAGCTTACGCTTTTTGGGGATCGGCACATTGACTTTCGCCAAACAGCCCCAAGTACGTAAGTATGAGAGTGTTGTTCTTCTCTTTTCCCATTGTTCATAGGGAGTGATCTCATTGTCTTTTGTCGGAACTTTATTCAGGACATGACATGATGTCAATATAGCCTCCCCCCACCATGCCTTGGATAAACCCGATGTATCTAACATGGCGTTAACCAAATCAGTTAGAGTACGGTTTTTCCGTTCGGCAACCCCATTTGACTGAGGTGAGTAGGGAGGCGTCCTCTCATGAATAATACCATGTTCCGCACAAAAGGAATCAAACTCATTAGAGAAATACTCTCCACCACGATCTGACCGGACTCGTTTTATTTTCTTTTCAAGTTGATTCTCAACTTCTGCCTTATAGATTTTAAAGTAGTGTAGAGCCTCATCTTTAGTGTTTAAAAGATATACATAGCAGTATCTAGTAGAATCATCTATCAGTGTCATGAAGTATCTCTTTCCACCTTTAGTCAACACACCATTCATCTCACAAAGATCAGAATGTATGAGATCTAATGGCGCCAAGTGTCTCTCCTCCGCAGCCTTATGGGGCTTGCGAGGTTGCTTTGCTTGCACACACGAATGGCACTTAGAACCTTTGGCTAAAGTGAAACTTGGGATTAAATTTAACTTTGCTAACCGCGTCATACAACCAAAACCAATGTGACAAAGACGTGAATGCCAAACTTCTGTTTCATTAACATTTGAATGAATATTGTTCACGACTTTATTACAAAAATCAGCGAGGGAAAAGCGGAATAGACCTCCACATTCATAACCTTTTCCAACAAACAGTCCATATTTCATAACAACTACTTTATTAGACTCGAATACCAGCTTAAACCCTTCTCTACATAGAAGGGAACCACTAACGAGATTCTTCTTGATGGCGGGGACATGCTGCACGTTCTTCAGTTGCACGATCCTTCCCGAAGTAAACTTCAGATCGACCGTGCCAACACCATGAACAGAAGCACTCGCGCCATTCCCCATCAGTACGGACCCGTTTCCTGTGGCCTGATAAGAAGAAAACAATGAAATATCAGCACACACATGAATATTTGCACCTGTGTCAATCCACCAATCGGTAGACTGGCAAACTGAAAATACAGTAAACAAATTACCGTACCCAGATGGCCCACTCTCATTGTTGCTCACAATCATGTTGACAGTCTTGGAGTCCTGTCCTGGCTTCTTGAACTTGTGTGGGCACTTGACAGCCCAATGTTCATCAGAACCACAAGTGAAACAGCCACCCTTCTTCTTATCCTTCTTGAAAGGCTTCTTGCCCTTCTTCTTAAACTCGGTATTCTGTTGGACACCAGTCTTTCCCTTGGGCTTGTGGGGGTTGAAGTTCTTCTGCACCATGTTGGCGACAGAGGTCCCTTCGTTCCCTTTTCCATTCGAGTCCTTTGCTCTCGAGTTCTGCTCAACACTCAGATGGCCAATGACATCCTCAACTGAGAATTCACGCCTCTGATGTTTCAGAGTGGTAGCAAAATTCCTCCAGGAATTGGGTAGCTTAGCGATGATGCATCCCGCGACAAATTTGCCCGGCAGCACACACTTCAGAACCTCAAGTTCCTTAGCGATGCACTGTATCTCATGAGCCTGTTCCAATACAGGACGGTTTTCAACCATCTTGTAATCGTGGAACTGCTCCATAATATACATCTCGCTTCCAGCATCGGTTGCGCCGAATTTAGATTCGAGCGCCTCCCACAAGTCCTTGGCAACCCGCATATGTAAATATGCATCAACCAACTTATCTCCGATCGCTCAGAACGCATCCAACAAAGACGACGGTGGCCTCCCTGAACGCCTTCTCCTGTTCAGGAGCAATCGTTCCCGTGGGAGTCACACCGGCGACCCAGAACACGTTCATCGCCGTGAGCCATAAGACGGTTTTGGTCTGCCAACGCTTAAAGTACGTCCCCGTAAACGGGTCAGGTTTCAGTGCAGCAGCAAAACCATGGATCGAAAATTGCCTACACAGATTAGGTTTTTGGATTGTTGAGAAATTAAGCAATTATTCGATTAATTTAATCCAAGAATAAATCATGAACATGATATAGACAGTGCTAATGACATACTGAAAATTCATGATGTACGCACATACTAGACATATAGTAGAAACATCTACGCAAACCACTAGTACTGCACACATGGAAATAATCAGGATAAGGGTAAGCATGTTATACCCTCCAGTAGGCCAGTTGGCCGGATCAGCAGCAGAGGCGGCGGCCTCGTCGGCGATGCGCTTGTCGGAGGCGGCCTTGTCGGCAGCAGCCTTGTCAGCATCGGTGCTGGTGCTCATGGTGAAGGCGAAGGCGACGCGGACGAAGATGTAGTCGACGTAGAGGAAGCAGTCGAACCGAGGCGAGCAGTCGCGTAGAAGACGCTCCCCAAAAACCTAATCGCCCCTCTCCCGTACAGGATCTGGAGAGGCGGGGTTTCGGAGGCCTGCTCTCCCGTCGGCCGTGTACGCGGAAGACGGGATGGAGTCACCGGCGACAGCAGCAGCGAGAGGAACGACAGAGGTGGTGGTGGCAGAGCAGATGTGATCTGTGTTGTTCTCTGGAGAGGAGCGACCTCTCTTATATAGGCGCAGAGGAGGAGACAAACGGTCCAGCATAAACGCACATAATGAATCACAATGAATTCTGGTAACGGCCGTACTTAAGACGAGACGTTTCAGCTCGTATTCATTAATCGTTTACAGTTGACTGTTCAAATTCCAATCCTGCGTGACAAAAAGAACACATCGGCTCGGCGAGATTCCCGCAACCCGCAACCCGCAACCCGCGGCGCGGCGGAGGAGGAGGAGCGCGCGTGTGGAACACCTCTCCTTCCTTCACACCAACTCATACTAGTGGGAGAATGTCTCACCTTATAAGTTGGTGTACATCTCTCTCAACTAGCAATATGGGACTAAACTCCCACCACTTGCTAGGCAGCATGGGCCCTTAGGGATTTTTCTGTAATTGCTAAATGGGCCCAAAGCCCATCTCACAAAACTATGAAATTTGTATTACAGACTTTATAACTCTGCAGGTGAGGTGAGCCTCCTATTATAAACTCTTTATTCTGATGGTACTTATCATCCTACCAGACCTATCAATCTTGTTCATAACACAACAGATCTAGCTATCGAAGGTAAGAACGTACATACATGCCTCATTACATGTGCAATATAAGTATAAGCACTCTCAGCACCATCAAACATAGTGCTCATCTTCCTCCTGAAATGCTTGATATTGTGCCAACGCTCTTTGATGAAGGATATGACATGATGTATGAATCAAATCCTTCATTTTGCATCAAGGCCAGTGCTTGGAAGCTATGGTGTGCTGGTAGCTCCGGTGGTTCCATATGCCCATCTAGGTATTGGATCACTTGCCGCATGCTAGGCCTTGCGCATGCAAATGGGTGTGAGCACAGTAGTCCTAGCTTCAGCGCGAGATATGCCTCGCTGACATTGTACTGCCCTTTAAGCCTTATATCTATTGCATCACCTAGTGATCCTTGCTGCACATGCTCAAGCACCAATCAACCAACATGACCTGCTCATCTTGTGTGCTCTGCATGATAGGCCTTTGTCCACAAGTGACCTCCAGAATAAATACACCAAAGGCAAATACGTCAGTAAGAGGAGTACCCTTGCCCGTCCGTGCTAGCTCTGGAGCAATGTATCCAATGGTGCCAACAACACGAGTAGTTTCCTGCTCGACACCATGATCATACAACTTTGCTAGACCAAAATCACCCAACCGTGCATTCAACTCATCATCGAGGAGCACATTGCTTGCCTTGATGTCTCGGTGGACGACCACTTTCTCCCACTCCTCGTGGAGATAAATCAGTGCAGATGTGATGCCCCTGATGATCCAAATCCTTTGGTCCCAACTTAATGTGGAGTTGTCCACTTCACCATACAAGTACTTATCGAGGCTTCCTTTGGGCATGTACTCATACACTAACAAGAGCTCACCTTGACGCCTGCAGTAGCCAAGTAAGTGTACGAGATTTGGATTCTGAAGGTGGCCAATGCTGACAATTTCTGCTATGAATTCCTTCATGCCTTGCCTGGAGTCATGCGACACCCTCTTCACAGCTATCCTTAGTTTGGACCTTGGCAGCTCGCCTCTATATACTCTTCCAAATCCTCCAGCCCCTAGGAGGTTTTTGTTGTCAAATCCTTCTGTTGCACGGAACAAATCCTTGTACGAGAAGCGGTGTGGGCCGAATTCGACCTCCCAGTCTTCACGTAACTCAGCATACCTCAAATGCCTCCGCACAAGAAGGGAAACAGCGGCAGCCACAGACAGGATGAGTGTTGCCGTTGCTAGTGGTAGAATGATCTCCAATACCCGGAGACGACGTCGACCACCCTTGCTACGAGGACCAAGGGGTAGTTTTGGCAGCATGGTGAGATTGATAGCTGGAGCAGGATTGTTCATGCCAAAACTCCAACCAAGCACATAGTGCTTCGTTATCTTGCCTTCTGCAGATGAGAAGCCGATGTATGCCACATCTGTGAGCACACTTGAGAGGTTATAGTTGGCTGATACTATTGGTCTTGTAGGCTTGGCCATGCCGAGAGGAGCCATGGTGGCGTCGATCTGCATCTTCTCTCCATGGTAGTCCACCCACACCTGCATCACCTCTTGGCTATCGAGACTCAAACTCTGGAAGGTGCCATTCTTGTCATGGTAGAAGCCAGCATCATGGGATTGTATGGAGCGGAGACTGTTGATGTCAATGCCAATATGGTTGTCATTCATATCTTGGAGCTCCCAGTTCTGGAAGGTGTCTAGCTCGACCGCGAAGATGTGGTTTGTTTGATTGCCGTCATTCTGATTGCTGAGAAGGCCCAGGTACTGCATCCGCATCGCCGAGGACAAATTCTTGCTCGGCGCAATGAACATCGCGATGCCATTGCTGCTCAAGTCCTTGTAGATGGAGACAATGGCGAAGACGAATGAGACGGAGAAGGACTGTACAGCCCCATTGGACAAATTGTGGAAGCGCAGCGGATCAGGGTAGAAGGCACGCCCCATGCTCCTGGACGTGCCATTGGTAAGCATAAGCAACCCGTTGGGTGTGACCGAGGCCGCACCGTCGAGGGTGAGGTCAGTGTTGGAAAAGCCGGAGTAGCTGAACTGGGGCTCATTGCCGGCAACGAAGGGTGGTGCCACGCTAAGACCAAGGGGGAGTAGTAGCTTGAGTAGCAGAAAGGAGATAGGCTTCATGCTGGGCATGAAGAAGGGCTGGCATAGGCAGGTGCTTGTATGGATGTTAATTGTATTGTCTAGCTAAGCTAATGCGTCGCTGTTTTGCTTGCGTCACGGACAAAAACATTGATTTAGATTAGCTTGAACATCGATGTGCGGGCCACCTTTTTGTAGTCTTTTGTCATGTAAATTTAGTCAACCGTGCCGAAAGTATACCGTTGAATTTAAAGATGGACAAGAACTGAAAAGGAAACGTATATATAATTCCATGTGTGGATGCAGTGCATGATCTAAGACGGTGTGTATTAATACTCTCTGGCTGTGACTTTTGGTGACTAACTTGGGATGATGGGAAACTACCAGCTCACACTTCAGAGTGTGCCAGGTCCAGACTATCTCCACCAACCTTCCTAATCCTCTATTGTTCATCTTGAAATTTGTTATGCCGTCACAGCAACGGCGGAGGATCTCAATCAACCTTTTCTAAGTATCTGTGTAGTAAATTTGGATCATTCAGACTTAAAGTAAACAGGTACACCTAAAGATGGACTGTTAGATGCAATTTTTTCAACATTCTACACCCATTGTTGACTTACCTATAGCCTATAGGCACTTGTTTTTAAAATATATCTTGGAAATTTGTTGTTGAAAAATCCCACAGAACAGTATTGCGTCAAACAAATTTTCCACAACATCCAAATTTACTACACATAATACTTGGAAAAGGTTGATTGAGATCCTCTGCCGTTGCTGTAACGGCATAATAAATTTCAGCATCAGAATATTAGAAAGGTTGATGGAACTCTGAAGCGTGAGCTGCCAATTTCATGTCATCCCAAGGTAATCGTCAGAAGTCACATTTAGAGCACACTGTTCATCCACGCGTGGAATTATGCATCAAGTTGATATTCCAGTTCTTGTTCATCTTTAGAATTCAACGGTATACTTTCAGTTCTTTTTCAGTTATTTTCCATCTTTAATATTCATCTTTAAAACTATTAACACATTTGACGTGCTAATAGATGATGCCCTCGCATGTGTGAGGGCACCTTGCTAATAACTAGAATAGTGTTGAGCGTCTATCTTCCTTTGTACAACAACAAATGACCAAATGCTTTTCTTTGTAATTGGGATCACATACAACCATGATTACCCATGTATTTTTCCGTAAGGATGGATTCCTCTCAGATTCCTCAAAAAGAGCGATAGTTTTTCTCAATAACCCATGCAATAGATTGAAATTTATTTCTAGCTATACAAGTTATGAGCATAATGAAGAGATGTTAACATATAATTGATCATCATACTCATATGTCAAGCTAGAATATCATCCGTGCTCTTTTTTATTTTTTCGATTTGTAAATAATATGACCTAGAAAAAATGACAAGATTCAAATGAATAGTGTTCTGTTCTTCTGTTTAATGACATGCACATGATCTAAATTTGTCTTTTTTTGTAAAGGTTACAAGATGTTATATTTTGTTATGAGTTTTAGCAGAAGCAAATTACATAGCATAACTTACATCCATGAATTATTTCACAATTTCTGAGAACTTGGAAGTTCAAAAATAGAGAAGAGGAAACATGGGGTGCACGGGCAACTAGTTGCCAGAATTACTAACACCGTGAATATCATCGTCCTCCAGAGAGGTCGGAGTCGGACACTGCGCCGAAGCTTGACATGAGCTGGGGATAAGACATGACAGCAGTGCTGAATCCGTTGTCCTGCATCAACCCCTGCATGTCCACGCTCAGCTGTGTCGTCTTCAGCTCAGGTAGCAGGGTCTCGCCGTCAAGGTACTGCATGACTTCTCGCATGCTAGGCCTTGAACAAGGAAACGGGTGCAAGCACAAAAGTCCTATCTTCAGCACGAGGCACGCTTCGTCGACGCCGTGGTCGCCTTGGAGCCGTGTGTCCACTGCTCTGCTAAGCAGTTGGTTGTTCCAGTGCTCTAGGACCCAGTCCACCAAGAAAACCTGATTTTCCTCTGCATCTTGCTTCATGGGTTTTTGCCCACATGTAACCTCGAGAAGAAACATGCCGAAGGCGTACACATCGGTAAGAGGAGACGCCTTGCCTGTGCGTACTAGCTCGGGGGCAAGGTATCCCATTGTGCCGACCATGTGTGTGCTCTGTGGATCGGTGCCATGATCATATAGCCGGGCGAGGCCGAAGTCGCCGAGCCGCCCGTTCATTTCATCGTCGAGGAGGACGTTGCTTGCCTTGATGTCCCGGTGGATCACGACTTTCTCCCACTTCTCGTGGAGGTAGAGCAAGCCGGTAGCGATACCCTTGATGACTTGAAACCTCTGAGCCCAATTTAAGGTGGGCTTGTCGTCCTCTTGACAGTGTATATATTTGTCAAGGCTGCCATTTGACATGTAATCGTACACCAGCATCAGTTCACCTTTCCGCCTGCAATAACCACTAGGTTGCGGTGCCGCAACCGGCCAATGCTGACAACCTCGGTGATGAACTCCTTCATCCCTTGCCTTGACTCATGGGACATCCTCTTCACGGCAATCTCCTTCTTGGACAGTTTAAGCACCCCTCTGTATACCTCCCCAAACCCTCCTGCTCCAACTAGGTTGTTGCTCTTGAATCCCTGAGTAGCCTTGAACAAATCCTTGTACGAGAAGCGGTGTGGACCGAACTCGCTCTCCCAATCCTCACGCACCTCCTTATACCTCCTCTTTCTTCGCACCATCAGAGCGACAATGGTGCCGATAGAGATTATCAGTGCCGCGGTGGCTATTGGGAGGATGATCGCCAAGAGCATGGACTGGGCCTTTTGTCGTGGACGAGGAACCTTTGGAAGCTTGGAGATGTCAATGGACGGAGCTGCTTGCCCGTTCATGCCAAAGCTCCATCCAAGAACATAATGGCGGGTGTTCATAATTTCAGCCGTGGATGAGAAACCTATGTACGCCGTCTCTGTGAGCACGGTTGAGAGGTCATAGGTTGCGGACAACAGTGGCTTGGACGGTTTTCCCACATGAACTGGAGCCAAGGTCACGTTGATCCTTGTTTCCTCCTCCTCATAGTCCACCCACAACTGCAGTTCTATCTGGGTGTTGAGCGTCAAGTTCTTGAAGGCGCCACTAGAATCCTCATAGAAGCCAGCCATGTGGGATGACAAGGAGAAAACGCTGTTGATGTCGATGCCGATGTGGTTGTCATTCATGTCTTGCATGTCAGGGTTCTGGAAGGTGTCGATCTCGATAACCAAGAGGTTGACGTTGTTTTGCTGTTTCAGGATCCCAAAGTACTGCGTCGGCAGCGCATCTGAGAAATTCTTGCTTGGGGCAATGAAGAAGGCCAAGCCATTGGCACTCACGCCAGGAAATGCGCCGACGATGCAGAAAACGATGGCGGCCGAGAACGAGTGCACTTTGCTACCAGTGGATGAATTGCGGAAGCGCAAAGGAGTGGGGTAAAGAGCATGGCTCTTGACATTGTTTGTGCCGTTGGACATGTCGAGGAGGCCGCCTTGTGTGACCACGGCGCCGCCGTCGAGGGCTAGGCTGGATTGTGTGAAGCCGGAGAAGATGAATTGGTCATCACCCGCGGCAAAGGTTGCGACGGTGAGGCCAAATAAGAGGAGGAGGAGGAGGGATGGAAGGGATGACACACGCTTCATGTTGGTCGTCCCCGGAAGCTGTTTGTGGCTCGGAAATTGCAACTACTCAATGAGGTATGCATGATTGAATGAGATTTTCATTTTGCATTGCAACTCTGCAAGTTTGTTTAGCGTTACACACAGCAGCGGGCTTTATAATCACATCAAGCTCCCTTCAAAGTCTATGGAGTACTATTTTTCAACATCCTACACCTATTCTATGGAGTACTATTTTTCAACATGCATAAGGTGGTCATTGTCTCGGTGCCTTTGTAGAGGAACATCATGGTAATTTGTTTTAAAAAACACTAGAACCAGATATTAGTCCAGCTTTACCTATCTAAGGACTAAGGTAGGTCGTTTGCTTGCGTTACATACAAAAATATTGATTTGGATTAACTTGGAAATTAATGTGCCAGAGTTAAACAGAAATTTACCGGCAGGACAAGGCCCTGTACCCCTCTCATGAGGGTGACCCGAACCCTAGTCTCCACTTCTTTCACCACCGCTGAGCGAAGCCCGTGAGGCTGATGGCAGCGGCGGGGTCCTTGCTTGTGCCAGAGGGTAGCTCTCGGGGGCAGTGATAGGACCCTCAGAGGGAAGCGGCGATGGCGATGCGACTCTCCTAGTTCTGCAAGATGGAGAGTGATCGTTGGGCAAGCGGGTGACATTTTCTCTTCGTTTTTCTTGGCATCAGGATACCTTTCGACTGATCCACCAAAACTTGTTCCTGCTTCTTGGGTTGTTTCCATGTTGTTGGGTGCTTAAGTATAAGGCTTGGGGATGTCACTACGTATAGCTCATTTCCGGTACTGTTTTCCTGTTTTCGTGCTACGTTCTATAACCGTTGTGTTGTAGTATTTGATTACTGGTTCCAAGTTCAGAGGATCCCCACCAACCTTCCTACCTCCTGATCTTTGTGTTGAATTTATATGCCGTTACAGCAACGGCGGAGGCATGTTGATTTCTTTTCTCTTTTTTCCAAAAAGCAACGGCAGAGGATCTTAATGGTATCTACCCGTTCCCACCACAGTTCCGTGGCAGCAACCACTGAGGATCATGATAAACTTTGTAGTCTTCAGTCAAGTAATTCTGGATTGTCGGACTAGAGGTAAACAGCGGCATCATGACATGGACAAGAACCAAAAATGATTTCTGATGAATTTCAAACTTGAATCCGTCGTATAATCTCGACGTCATTCTAGGTAGTACGTACTGCTCTCTGGCTTGGATTTGTGGAAGATTACATAGGTATGAAGGAAACGTGGCAATTCACAGTTTCACACTTCAGGGTGCCAAAGTCATCCTAGCCACACTTTTCTTCCCTTTAGTTAGTGTGTAGAAATGCCATCAGTAAGAAGATGAGATGCAAGTTTTGGCAATGGACCTTATTTGTTTACTTTTCGTACATCGTAACGGAAATTACAACAAATGGACCTTCCGTCAGTTTGACAGTTTCTAACAAGATGGTGTGGAAAATGTGACTTCAGGTACTACAGTAATACTGTTCTCTAGGGTCTCCTGGACCAAATTTGGTGTAGAACGTTGAAAACTGTGCGTCCAACGGTCCATCATTGGGTGTATCCGTTTACTTTTAAGTCGGGCGATCCAGACTTACTGCACAGAATAGTAGAAAAGGTTGACTGAGATCATGCGCCGTCGCTGTAACGGCATAGTAAATTTCAATACAAGCATAGGAAAGGTTTTTTTTCTTTTCTTTGCAGGGTAGGATTAGGAAAGGTTGGTGGAGATTGTGTCAATTCTGAAGACTTGGCACTCTGAAGACTCAAGTGTGAGCTGCCAGTTTCCCATCATCCCAACTTAGTGGCTAAAAAGTCAGGCAGAGAGTATTACTACAAACTGTCACTACATCCAAGCATGGAATTTTGCATCAAGTTTCTCTGTAACGCAAGCCGAGTTAAAGGTTTGGTGTTGCCCAAGTAAAATTGCATCCATACATGCACGCACAACCATTTTTCTTTCATGCCGACACCCATTCCCGCCATGAAGCCAGTCTCCTTTCTGCTGCTCAAGCTACTGCTCTCTCTTGGCCTTGCCGTGGCACCACCCTTCGCCACCGGCGGTGAGCACCAGTTCAGCTTCTCCGGCTTCACCAAAGCTAATCTCACCCTCGACGGTACGGCCTCGGTCACGCCCGACGGGTTACTTGTGCTCACCAATGGCACGGCCCTGAGCACGGGCCACGCCTTCTATCCGACTCCGCTGCGCTTCCACAATTCATCCGATGAGACTGTACAGTCCTTCTCTGTGTCCTTCGTCTTCGCCATCGCCTCCATCTACAACGACTACTTGAGCAGCAACGGCATGGCCGTGTTCATTGCACCGAGTAAGAACTTATCGACAGCGATGCCGATACAGTTCTTGGGTCTTCTCAACCACCAGAACAATGGCAACGAAACAAACCACATCTTTGCAGTCGAGCTCGACACCTTCCGGAACTGGGAGTTCCAAGACATCAACGACAACCATATCGGAGTCGACATCAACAGCCTCCAGTCCATACAGTCCCACGATGCTGGCTTCTACCACGACGAGAATGGCACCTTCCAGAGCTTGGGTCTCGATGACCAAAAGCCGATGCAGGTGTGGGTGGACTACCATAGAGAGAAGATACAGATCAACGTCACCATGGCTCCTCTCGGCATGGCCAAACCTACAAAACCAACAGTGTCAGCCAACTACAACCTCTCAAGTGTGCTCACAGATGTGGCGTACATCGGTTTCTCAGCTGCACTAGGCAAGATAAACACGAAGCACTACGTGCTCGGTTGGAGTTTTGGCATGAACAATCCTGCTCCAGCCATCAATCTCACCATGCTGCCAAAACTACCTCCTGGTCCTCCTACCAAGGATCGACGTCGTCTACCGGTATTGCAGATCATTCTACCACTAGCAACGGCAGCACTCATCCTGTCTGTGGCTGCCGTTGTTTCCCTACTTGTGCGGAGGCATTTCAGGTATGCAGAGTTACATGACGACTGGGAGGTCGAATTTGGCCCACACCGGTTCTCGTATAAGGACTTGTTCCGTGCAACAGACGGATTTGACAACAAAAACCTCCTAGGGGCCGGAGGATTTGGAAGAGTATATAGAGGAGAGCTGCCCAGGTCCAAATTAAGGATAGCTGTGAAGAGGGTGTCACATGACTCCAGGCAAGGCATGAAGGAATTCATCGCAGAAATTGTTAGCATTGGCCGTCTTCAGAATCCAAATCTCGTACACTTACTTGGCTATTGCAGGCGTCATGGTGAGCTCCTGTTAGTGTATGAGTACATGCCCAAAGGAAGCCTCGATAAGTACTTGTATGGCGAAGTGGACAACTATACATTAAGTTGGGATCAAAGGTTTTGGATCATCAGGGGTATCGCATCCGCACTGATTTATCTCCACGAGGAGTGGGAGAAAGTAGTTGTCCACCGAGACATCAAGGCAAGCAATGTGCTCCTTGATGAGGACTTGAATGCACGGTTGGGTGATTTCGGCCTAGCAAGGTTGTATGATCGTGGTGTTGAGCAAGAAACTACTCGTATTGTTGGCACCATTGGCTACCTTGCTCCAGAGCTAGCACGCACGGGCAAGGGTACTCCTCTTACCGATGTATTTGCTTTTGGTATATTTGTTCTAGAGGTCGCTTGTGGCCAAAGACCTATCATGCAAAGCACACAAGATAAGCAGGTCATGTTGGTTGATTGGGTGCTTGAGCATGCGCAACACGGATCACTCGCGGATGCAATAGATGTGAGTCTTGAAGGGGACTACAATGTCGAAGAGGCATATCTGGCACTGAAGCTAGGACTACTATGCTCACACCCATTTGCTGGTGCAAGACCTAGCATGCGGCAAGTGATCCAATACCTAGATGGGCATATTGAACCACCAGAGCTACCAGCACACCAGAGCTTCCAAGCACTGGCCTTGATGCAAAATGAAGGGTTCGATTCATACATCATGTCATATCCTTCTTCAACAAGCAGTTCAGGAGGAAGATGAGCACTATGTTTGATGGTGCTCAGAGTACTTACTTATCTATAATGTACGCTAATAAGGCATTGGTATGAAAGCCTGTATGTATGTTATTACCATCGATAACAAGATTTGTTGCCTCCATGAACAAGATTGATAGGTCCGGTACAATGATATGAAATCCGGTACATATGTTAGTACCATCCAAATAAAGAGTGCACAATAGGAGGCTCACCTCAGGTGTCAAGCTATCAACTCTGTAATTACCCATTTGTTTCTCATGCACATCTTGCATTTGTTTGCTGAACCGGCCATTCATCAGCAAAATATGCATACAGAAAAGGGCATGCCAATCTGTCAACATAGATATTGGGTAACAGATGTAGTGCTATCAGATATCATCTACAAATTCAACCAACCCATTTACGCACTGGTTGGTATTGTGGTGTGAAACTGCAATGCAGGCTGTGACATCTATGATATTGATATACAATAGACACATTAGTAAGATTTTTCTTTACACAATCAGTAAGCAAATGGGCAGAGAAAAACTTTGTGTGCGAACTAGAGTTTTCTGGGATGCACCGTAATGTATTGCAACATTCTATGTAAGTCTCTTTACAGACTTGTATCTCAGTGTATTCCAACTGCCCGCGAGCTCAAATGAGCTCGCCAACAGTAAATTCGTTTTTTATATAAATTTTAAAATTCTGAATTTTTTTTTGTGGCAAACTTTAACAAATGTTTTGAGAGCTTGCAAAGTTTCATTTTGAAATGACATTCGTAAAAGTCGCAGAAAAAAAAAAACAGTACTCCAATATGCTTTTGAAAATGGCCCTTTTGCAGCATTGATTTATTTTTATTTTGCCATGACTTCCATAAATGTGATTCCATGATGAAATTTTGTAAGCACTCAGAACATTTATCAATGTTTCACACAAAAAATAGATTATTTTTATTTTTTCTGGTTTTACTGTCCATCCGAGCTCGTTTGAGCTCAAGCTAAGAATAGACATGTCCCCAACTCTGCAACTACTTAGTTTCCTGCTTTTGCAGGTAAATCCATGAGCTGACAACTACACCTGTCCACAGTAACCTGTTGGAAATCTCTAGAGTAGGCAATCTTGTCCCCTGAGCACCCATTAACGTGTAGCACCCATTAACGTGTACCAGATTACAGATTACCTGGAGCAAGCCACCCCGTGGCCGCCGCTCGTGCCATGCTTTACACAACCGTAATTGGCACCGTTACCGCCGGCCATGCCACCCATTTTCCTCGCCGTGATCTTCAAACCAAAGCACGAGAAAAGCTGCCTTGCTGTGTTTACCAGTCTTAAACCCAAGCGTTTGACTTGGGAAAAGCCATCCTTTACTGTCAAGCACACCATAGAGACCGCAACCCCTTCCTGGCCCCATATAAACTGGTCTCCTCCACCGTGCCGTTTCACCAAGAGAGTCAGACTGGAGGCGAAATCGCAGTTGAGACCAGAGGCGAAAGCACAAGAGAAAACACCAGAGGTGAAATCCATGGAGGCCACCACCTCGCCGACCCATCTCCTGCAGCATTGCTCCGGCAGCGATGAGCTGGGACGGTCTATGAGAGTGTACCCCGCTGCGACTGGGAAGGTGCCGTTCGGGTGGGAGGACGAGCCGGGGAAGCCCAAGAGCCCGCCGCGGGAGGGCGCCCTCCCGCCACTGTGCCCTTCCCCGGCGATGCAGAGCGCGCGACTCACTGATGATAAAGACAGGCGACGGCGACGGAGTCTCAAGCGCCGGGCGGATCAAGGTGGGTTTGAAGGGTGCCTGCCTGTGAAGTTCCAGCTGGGGAGAGCCATGAGGAGGTGGGACATCGTTTGCTACTTCAGAGGAGAATGATTCTCCAGGGGCAAACATTTACCTAGTGGAGATCTAACTATTCCTGTATATTAACCATCTGTAAGGAATAATGACTTCTTTTTTGCCCTGTTGCATCCATGATTCACCAACATAGATCAATCCCATTTAGCACAGGTGAAATGACACGGTTGTCCTATGAAAACAATGATACCGCAGATACATAGAACAACATTATGATCTTCATAACTGTAATAATGGTGCAGCCACATTTGCAATCATCACAAGAAGTTCCATTCCATATGGTGCATGCCTGAAAAACATACTAAGATAGAAACACAAATGTTAAGCACAGGCAATTAAGAAGCAGTTGAAATACACAAACATTGCTCTTGACGCTCACCAAATTATGTGCAGAAACATCATGTAAATTTCTAAACCACATTTCCAAAAACACGCCACCAATATCTTTCCCTGGAATGTCGACAGAGCAAATGATGAAAACAAGAACTACATGTCTTAGTCTGCAAAGTCTGGCAAAGTAACTAGCCATCAAGGTTATACATGCTTGGTAGACAGTAGAAGCTCAACCCTTGCTATGGCCAGCGAAGAAGTCAAGTAGTCCACTGCAAGTTTGCAATCCAGCAATGAGGTATACTGCATTGATACATGATCCTGAAAAAAGGACATACATTTTCATTAGCTAACCAGAAAATGAACAGTACTCGTTAACAATGTGAGTGTAGTTGTGGTACATATCCATGAGTTCAACAATTTCCTGAGAGTGAGCTAATGTGTAGGAGTGCAGCAAATAGATACTCCCTCCGTCCCATAATATAAGAACGTTTTTGACACTAACAGAGGGGGTAGTCCACATATTACTAGGGAGATCCTAACAATCTGAAACAAGCTTATCCCCATGACAAAAGCATCAGAGCAACATCCATTCACAACATCAATCAGTTCTAACACCATAAATGTATAATCAACAAAGCAACTTAAAAAATCTACTTACAGACATTACATTCATTTGAACAAGATCCGTACGATGAAGATGTGGATGTGGATGGGGCAGTGGCGCCAGCCCTTAAGGCGCCATGAGGCTAATCGCTTGGAACTGTCGGGGCTTGGATAGGGGATCTCAGCAGTGAAAAATTGGGAATATCTTGCCAATCTGATGTGCTCCACTAATGCTCAGGTAACCTACGTTTCAGAAATCAAATCTTCTAATGTTAATTCGGCTAATCTTGTTAGTGTAGTAGTTCCATCAGGGGGACTCAGGAGGTCTATGGCCCATGTGGAATGATGATGTCCAAGTTAATGTTCATACTTCTAGCTTTCATGAAGTATTAGCCTCGGCTGTAAGAATAGCTACTAGGGTAGAGTTTGCGCTAGTTTGTGTCTACGGTGCTCTGCCACCGTCAGACTAGTCAGATCTGGGATCAAATTGCCTCTTTTGTGTATGATAACTTAGGCAAGCCTATCTTATCTATTGGAGATCTTAACAACACTCTCTATGATGTAGACAAAAGCTCTCCTAATGTTAATATATACCATATGCGTGCATTCTGTGACCTTGTTAAGCAGTGTGGCCTAATTGATTTAGTTTTTAGTGGTCCTGCTTATACTTGGACTAACAGGTATTACTCTTCAGGACCTATTTATGAAAATCTAGAGAAGTGCTTGGTTAATGCTGAATGCTGTGGCTTCTTCCCTAACACTAATGTTTATAAGGTTCTATCATCATCAGTGATCATACCCCTATTTTGGTGTCTACTGATAATAATTTCACAAGCCCAAAAGGAGATTTAAGTTCGGAAACTGGTGGCTTATAGAAAACTATTTACAGTCTCATGCAAAATCTATCTGGAGAGGTATTGCTCACAAGCCTTGGGGATTCCTGGTCCCATTGGGATTCTTATCGCACTTTCTTTACACATTTTATATCTGAAATCATATTTGTACGATCTCAACAGAATATGAAAATCTCAATCACTGTAATAACAGGCTAGAAGTACAGAGCCCTGAAACACTGAGTTGTGTCAAGGAACAATTATGCTCAGGAATAGATTTATGATAATAAGCTTCAAGGTAAGTGAAGGGTTTACAAATATCAGATATGCTGTCACGCTACTGCTCGAAACTAGATAAAACTTAAAACAACTCATTTCCTACAGTCAGTAATCCTGTATTGCAATTAAGCATAACCTTGTCAGTGACAAATAGGTGAAACAAGCACCATCATCCCCGGGATCTGAAGGACTTTACTTGAATAGATTTACTAACAACATACCTGATTAGTACAATTTCAACTACAGAGAAACACCAAAGTGGTTTTGAAGTTGAATTTTGGAAAGCATACATGTTTCGTAATACTTTGACAGGTGAAGCAGACAGTAGGTCGGGCCAATCAGCATACCGTACTGAAGATAGTCTACAAACAGAAAATGCTAATCTACTAGAAACATTGAGATTCAATCAAATAGATGAACAAGAAATAAACTACGGTGTTAACTTCAAAGTATGCCCAACATGGTGTTTTCTATGGCTCTGCAATTTCTAACCCCACTTACCGCATTTTTAATTCCCCGAGAGGGAAGACAGCAAACAGACATTTCACTAAGAGTCAGAAAGTAAGAATTTATACGGTGCAACCCCATTCAGTAAAGAGTCAGGATTAGATAATTATACAGTGCTCATCACTATCAATTTGAGCTGTGCACTTGTTCTAGCTCAGCTCAACATGCTGCTCGATAATGATAACGAGCTCTCTTTTCTTTGCCGCAGTGAAGTAAAGATTTCTAGCACAATAGTATAGTTCAAAATTCACAAACAGCGGCACAGGTTTAGGATAGTTACACTCCACCCATATTCAGATTGGAAATCAGTAGTTTGAAACAGAACAGAGCAAGGAAATCTGAAGCCTACCTCCTCAACGGTTGACCTCGGGCGGCAGGGGACGGTTGAACCCGCCCCTGCGGTTCATGTACTGCCGCGGCTGCCGCTTGGTGACGGCGCGCACGCCGCTGACGTCGGCGCCGGGGACATACTTGCCCTTGGTGGAGTCGAAGCCGACGGGGATCCCCATCATCTTCATCATCTCCAGCTCCTCGGCGTCCACGTCGCCGTCGGCCACCGGGGCGGCCGCCTCCTCGGCGGCCTTGGGGGCGGAAGGGGGATCGGGCTTCCTGTCGTCCTTGGGGTCGGCGACGGGCGACCCCTCGCGGCGGCGCTTGTGGCGGGAAGCGTCGGGGGAGCGGGACCGGTGGGAGTGGGAGCGGCGGCGGCGGGAGCGGTCCCTGTCGGCCGAGGGGGAGCGGGAGCGGGAGCGCTTGCGGGCGCGGCGGTAGTCCCGGTCGCGGTCCCGCTCCTTGTCCTGGCCGCGGTCCCGGTCGCGGTGGCGGTCGACGTCGCGGTCCCGGTCCCGGTCGCGGTGGCGGTCGGCGTCGTGGTCGCGCTCCCGCGGCTGGTCGTAGCCGCCGCGCTCGCGGGGCCTCTCCTTGTCGCGGCGGCGGTCGGACATTTGTTCGGCGAGGAGGGGATTTGGACGGGCTAGGGCTTGCTCCTTTGGCTAACACGAGCCCAGCCGCTCGTCAGGGTTCCAAAGGGGGGAAAAAGGGAGGGCGGCGTCGCGTCCGACCGACTTTTAGAAAATTCAGGGAATTTCATTTTAACCACAATTTAACTGGACTTCGATTTTGGACCCGATAACGCCTAAATGTTCGGGATTTAATCATGGCAAATCAAGGTTTTTGATGGCAATTTTAGTGAGACATCAAGTTTTGTTGATAAGCATGGTAATTTCATTCGCAGATAGTTTTTCTAGAGAATTATCGTGTTTGCCAACTAAATATGCCATCCTCATCGCTCTTGATCACTATTGATCCCTATATAAGACTATGAGGCCGTTTGAATTGATGTTGTGGAGTGCCCAGCCAAAAGATTGACGTTGACTGTGTCCTGCACAGCTGTTTGGATGGACACCAAAGATTTGATGCGCCCAACCCTCCCTACCCCTGCTAGTTCACTTCTGCGCCATTTTTTTTGGTAAGATGAGGGCGGCCAGATTGTCCGTCAATTATTTGGCATGCCCCGGATTGGCAAGGCCAGCTCGGGCGCAAGCCAAACAATCCCTATAACTTCCCCATCACTCTTGCAATACAAAGCACACATGCAAACATCCCACTCCCAACTCAGTGGTTGCTCTGAGGCCGCATGCCCGAACTCCCCTCTTCATACTGATCCTACTCTCAACAGGTTCTCAGCCTCTTATTTTTTTAGCCCGACCAACGGAACCGGCAACGACACCTACCTCGCTGCGTTGCTGGCTTGGCCCAGCTACCCGACCCTCTTGGCGTCCTCGTTGATAGTTGGACCACCAACGCGTCCTTCTGTTGTTGGGTCGACGTCTCATGCAGCCGGCGCCGACAGCGCGTCACCGCTTTGTCGTTGCCGGGCATTGCACTCGTTGGAACCGTGGCACCCCACATCGGTAACCTCTCTTGCCTCTTCGTCCTCAACCTCACCCACTACAACCTAATGGGCTCCATTCCAGTAGAGCTTGGTAGGCTACATCGCCTCACATATCTTGGCCTCACAGGAAATAGCCTCACAAATTCTATACCAGTCACCCTAGGAAACATCATCAGGCTCAAAATCCTTAGACTATCTTCCAACCAACTCTCAGGCCACATCCTTCCTCAACTGTTGCTACATATGCACAACCTTAAAAATATTAATCTGTTCGGAAACGGCTTGAGTGGGCAAATATCGCCGTATTTGTTCAACAACACGCCTTTCTTGGCGTGCATCAATTTTGGGAACAACAACCTATCAAGTCCTATACCGAAAGCAATTGCATTCCTACCCATGCTTGATTGATTGATCCTAGAGGATAATCAACTCTCTGGCATAGTGCCACAAGCCATGTACAACATGTCAATGTTGCGCGTTATGGTACTCGCAAATAGCGGTCACCTAATGGGAACGTTTCCGGGCAACCAAAGTTTTAGCCTCCCGATGTTGCAATTCATTTCACTATCTACCAACAAATTTCTAGCATGTTTCCATCGGGGCTTGCATCATGCCAACACATACACGAAATTTATTTGTTTGAAGTTCTTGTGGACGTTGTGTCGACATGGTTAGCCAAATTGTTTAACCTATAAGTGCTTCACTTGGGCTTTAATAACCTTGTTGGCTCGATCCCAACGGCTCTCAGCAATCTCACCCGCCTTACTACACAACAAGTCGCCTATGACAACCTGACAAGATAGATTCCATCGGGATTAGGTAGTATGCAAGAACTCTCATATTTGTATCTTGGAGTCAACCGGTTGAAGGGTAAAATTCCAGCTTCCCTCAGTAACTTATCAAAATTGTCTTACCTAGCTTTGCAAGAAAATCAGTTGTCCGGCCCAGTACCAACAACACTTGCGGAAAATGCAGCCTTGTACCATCTTGATTTATCACATAACATTTTAGAGGGCAACCTTAACTTCTTGCCCGACCTTTCCAAACAGCTCCAAGTCTTGTACTACAAGATAATTCTTTCATGGTTTTCCTCTTTGTCCATGTGGGAAATCTCACTTCACGATTAGTCACTTTTGGTGCGGGTTATACCAAGTTAATAGGTGGAATTTCGATAGAAATTTCAAACATAAGCAACCTTGAGCGGATAGATCTTAGCAACAACCTATTCACTGAGCCAATCCCAGAATCTGTAGCTATGTTGGAAAATCATGTGCTGCTTGATCTGTCCGGCAATAATATGTTGAGAGAATTCCTTATATAACACCGTGTCTAAATTTTATGCCCTATTTGACATCGACAAATTATTTCTTCTCTATCTAACAACGAGTCTAAATTGTATGCCTTTTATGACACTTCCGTCTATTCTGAGCCTAAATGACACCTAAAAAGTCCCCTTTGCCCCTCAAGTGTATATGTTTGTACGCGCCCATGCGTTCTGCTGTGTGTGTGAGCACGCGCACGTGTCTTCTACTGATGTTGCATGTGTGTGCGTACGTGCTGCTGCGTGCCTGCGTGTTTGTGCGTGCGTGCGTGTGTGATGCTGCACATGTTGCTCGGTGTGTGCTGTTGCGTGACTGCGTGTTTGTGTGTGCGTGGATGCAGCTGTGTGTGTTGATGCGTGGGTGTGTGTTGTTGTGTGTTGCGTTCTTGTGTATGTGCTGCCGCCGCGTGTGTATGTGTGTGCAGTTGTGTGTGTGTTGATGTGTGTTGCATTCTTGTGTATGTGATGTCGCTGCTATTCGCACACGAACACGTCACCGTGTATCCTCGACGCCGAGGGTGATGCACCGCAGCTCACGTCGAAGGAGACCCGTCTGGAAGCGTGGTACGCAAGCAATCCGGCGGGCGCTTTTGATGACCCGAAACCCCACACGCCCGGGAGGGACCCCGTCAGGGCTCGCGGCGGCTATGGGCTGCCCTAGGTCGACCTGATCGCCCCTAGGGCCTCGAGGTTCGCTGGCCTGCAATGAAGAAGAACGAACGAAGAACGAGGAAGAAGATACAAGGGTAGGGGATAGATGAACACGAAAAAGTAGTAGATGTGTTTGTTCGATTGTGTGTTGTTCAATCGGCCGTCACCCCTTAGGTATATAAGAGGCGGCTGGACTTGCCGTGCAAGGAAAAGGCTTGGATTCACGTCCAAAACCCTAGCCAAATTCGGATTGGTTTTATCCGAACTTTCCAAAACTGTTCGATTTAAACTGGCTGTACCTTGCGGATAATTCTTGAGGTGGTAAACGACTTCGGATGGAAAAGAGCCCAAAAGCAATCTTGACCGTTTCGACGATACGAACAACTTTCATGTTGAACGTTTTTCGATTTGAAGCCATCTTCTAGGCCAAAACGGTCACGCAATACAGGCTGTTATTCGCGCCACCCATCAGACACGTGGCTGGTGGGGCGCGCCACTTATGGCTCTGTGACAGGGTTGTGTTCGGATGGCTGTAACTTTTGCATACGAACTCGGATTGGGACGATTTTTATATCGAAATCGACCGTTTCGACGAGACGCACAACTTTCATGTTGAAACTTTTTCCATTTGAAGTCATCTTAATTGGGTTTCAAGCCATTCTTTAATCTGGTGTCATCATGAGCATCTCTGAACTTGTCATAACTTTTGCATCCGGACTCCGTTTTAGACCACTTTCATATCCATCTTGATCTTCTCAAAGAAAGCCATCTCATGGTGACTTCCAATCATAAGTTTGAAGTAATCTTGACATAGATTAAAGCAACTTTTACGATTGTGCCACTTTTGAGCGTCAACACATGCCCCCCTGTTTTTCGGCAAAGCAAGCGTGCCGAAAAATAATTTGTACCATGTTGGTTCTAAGGACGATGTCAACACCCCATCGGCCATTTATATGCTTAGGACGATAATTATATATCGGCCATTATTGTTCTTGAACCCTTGATGCAAACTTGGGCGAAACCTTCTCAACTTCGTTAACAATCCGATGATAAAGTTCCATAGATATGTATCTCAAGGTCATCCTCCGGACCATATTGTTCCCCCTTTTGCTAGGATTTTGTAGATAATCAATAAACTCTCTCCAAACCTTAGTTTCACCTGCATCAAAATTCATTAGTGGCCGAAGCTGTGAACTTCGGTTCGGCCTTACCTATGTTGACGAGACGAAGCATCGGCTATTGAGAGAAATGCAATACACCATGATTAACGTAGTAGCCGGATACTTGTTGTGCCAACTCTTTTGAATTGTAATGTCTAAATATAAGAACAATTTTAAAGCAACCTGAGGGATCGAAGAAGGTGAGAGTGTCTAGAGGGGGGGTGATTAGACTACTCGACAAGATAAAAATTCTGTCTTTTATCAAGGACAGATTTTGGCAGATTTTGCATAACACACAAGTCAAGTAGCACACTACACATGCAATTCTAGAGTATGGGCAGCGGAAAGTAAATTGCACAAGTAGTAAAGAGAAGTGGAGAAGATCAAACGCAATTTGGAGACGCAATGATTTTTCCCGTGGTTCCGATAGGTGGTGCTATCGTACATCCACGTTGATGGAGACTTCAACCCACGAAGGGTAACGGCTGCGAGAGTCCACAGAGGGCTCCACCCACGAAGGGTCCACGAAGAAGCAACCTTGTCTATTCCATCATGGCCTACGCCCACGGAGGGCTAGCCTTACTCGGGGTAGATCTTCACGAAGTAGGCGATCTCCTTGCCCTTACAAACTTCTTGGTTCAACTCCACATCTCGACGACGGAGGCTCCCAAGCGACACCTAACCAATCTAGGAGGCACCACCCTCCAAAAGGTAATAGATGTTGTAGATGATGATGAACTCCTTGCACTTGTGCTTCAAATGATAATCTCCCCAACACTCAACTCTCCTCACTGATTTGGCTGTGGTGGAAGAAAGGATTGAGTGGAAAGCAACTTGGGAAGGTTAGAGATCAAGCTTCATATGGTGGGAGTGGAGCAACTTGATCTCAACACAAGGGTAGGTAGTTCTCTTCTCAGAAATGTAAGGTAGGAGTGGTAGTTCTTTCTGATGGCTCTCTCTTTGAATGAAGAGGGGGTGGAGGGGTATAAATAGCCTCCACACAAAATCCAACCGTTACACACATATTTGAGCAATCTCGGTGGGACCGAAGTGGACAACTCGGTGAGACCGAAAGTTCAAATAATGTGAACGTTGGGGTTTTCGGTGGGACCGAAAATACAATCTCGGTTAGTCCGATTCGTGCAATGACAAGAGCATGCCAGTTTTGGTGGGACCGACTTCATCATCTCGGTGACACCGATTTGATGACAGAAGGTTACAGAAGCTTGGCAACTCATGTTTCGGTGAAACCGGGTTCAGAATCGGAATATCCGAAATTACTAGTGTTTGGCTTATGGCTGAGGTGGTTCATCTCGGTGTGACTGAGTTTGGATTATCGGTGGGACCGAGATTACCTATGAGTGTATATGGCAGTGAAAGTTGCTGATAGTTTAGGAGATACATCAATAAGCACTTGAGCAACCAGATCATCATCATAACCTCATCCCCTTTTAATAGTATTGGCTTTTCCTATGGACTCAATGTGATCTTGGATCACTAA
This sequence comes from Secale cereale, assembly GCA_902687465.1. Lineage (NCBI taxonomy): Eukaryota > Viridiplantae > Streptophyta > Magnoliopsida > Poales > Poaceae > Secale > Secale cereale. The sequence goes on along the minus strand of LR738714.1, from coordinate 644,518,368 downwards.
ACCAAAAATGGAGTCTTGAGCTTTTGCCAATGCTTGCCTTAGCATTTTGAGGGGTCCACTTCTTTAGTTCTTTTGCCATGCCAATGTGATTGAATTTCCTGAAACATACTTGATAAAAGCATTAGTCCAACCACAAAGTTTGTTGTCATTAATTACCAAAACCACCCGAGGAGCAAATGTGCTTTCAATCTCCCCCTTTTTGGTAATTGATGGCAACACACTAAAATCACACTAAACAAGACATCAAAGCTTATTGAAAGAAGGACAGAATTATCACGAAAGCTTTGACAAACATGTAGTGCACAGGCTCCCCCTACAAGTGTGCAAGATTTTCATAAATTTTGGTTTTGGACTACCACAAGCACACAGGAGAGATAAGCAAGATGTGCTACATGCAGCTTGGCTATATGCATCAGAGCAGATGAAAAGAAGTGAGTGATAATGCATATGCGCATGGTGATTTCTTGCAAACAAGTATTCACAAGCAAGTCACCATCATGCACATTCTGCAAAGTGCATATACTTACCTTGAGGTTCCTTGGCATTGTACCTGAAGAGATAAACTTGGGAAAACAAGGTTAGATAACACAAGAGTATTTCTTCAACCAACTGCAAGAACATCAAGAGTACCAAGCCAGGGATGACATGTATAAAGAGTGTCTCATATTGAGCACAAGCTTGAATCAGCAAACATGTCTCCGAAACTAAAAGATTTTCAATGAACTCTGAGAGATTTTGCTTTCCATAAGATATCAATTGTGAAGATTCCTCTCCCTTTGAGTTCTCTGAGATAAAGGGGTTTGATGGAAAGAGCAAAATTAAAAGAATGATGCCAATTGTAATGTCCAATGTAAAACACGGCAAAGCTTTGATGTGATTCTCTCCCCCTTAAGGTAAGATTGCTCTTCTTCTCCCCCTAAATTTTCTCTTCTCCCCCTAAGTCTTCTCCCCCTTTGACATCAAGTGCCGAAAAGGACAACAAACTAGGAAGGTCAGGGAAGATGGAAAGAAAGAAGTGGGATCCTTAAGAATCACAACAGGGCAAATAGGAACATGCATAGAGAATCATTGAGTGGAGCTGCAGAAGATGATATCCTGGAAGAAATAAATCGGTGACACCGAATTGAGATGGATCGGTGGGTCCGAAAGTCAGGGACTTAGGGTAGATCCTTTTCGGTTAGACCGAAATATTTAAATCGGTGACGCCGAGTTTAATTCCAAGGAAATACAGAAATAATTCAGCTCACTTTGCGAGGAAAGTTTCAAAGGATATGCAATGAATTTGTGAAAGATTTTCGGGGAATTGATCAGAGCCAGAAGGATATTCACAAAGACATAAGAATAGAAATGAAAAAGATTCCTAGATGAAGGTTTTTTTTTTTTGAAATGAAAACTCAATGAGAGAACAAAAATAGAAAGACTCAAAACATATGTACTTCATCTAGATAAAGGTCGGCGACAAGGTCACCTATGTTTGAGTATATTGACTTAGGAGTCGAATGAGGACATTTGATCATAGGTCATACTCATCATTTAAGCTCAAAATGGGGTTGCCATTTTTCGATTAAGCATTCAATGTGATCACATCTTATGAAGCTGCTTGTACTCATGACTTTGAGCAAAGCTCCTCAAAGATGTGAAGAACATACCTTGGGTTTGTTGTTGCTTTGCTCATGTAGGTAAACTGGATGTAGGTGCTCATTGAATGTGAAGTTGAAGCGCCATTTCCACTTGTGTAGTTCATCTTCCTACATGGGTTAGGCAAGCAAGGAAATACTCAAGGATATCCAAGATGACAAGAGTGAAATACTAGATGTATAAGATGTCAAAAAGGATATGTGGAATCTTGTTCCTTGAACTCAACATCCCAAAGGGCTAGATACTTGGTCAATGACAAGATTACTCATGATTTGAGTGTGTGGTAATCTTGTGGAATGTAGATCATCCAAGTACCTGCAAGGAGTTAGATGCAATACAAGGAGGCAAATGTGTCCAAGATATATGGTCACCATCATAAGAGAAATATCAAGGATTAGTCAAGTGGGCTCATGCCTTGCATGCATCAATGGAGTTCTCACTCCAAGTTTGAAGCATCAATGATGTTCAACTCACTCCTTAAGCGAAAAAACACCTTCTCATCAAGAGGTTTTGTAAAGATATCAGCAAGTTGTTTGTCAGTATGAACATGCTTAAGATTAATGTCACCCTTGGCAATATGATCACGAATGAAATGGTGACGAACTTCAATATGCTTCGTTCGAGAGTGTTGCACGGGATTGTGTCCAATTTTAATCGCACTCTCATTGTCACAAAGCAAGGGAACATGTCTCACATGTATCCCATAATCCTTAAGCGTTTGTGTCATCCATAGCAATTGAGCACAACACGAACCAGCAGCAATATATTCCGCTTCGGTAGTGGATAATGATACCGAATTTTGTTTCTTGGAGGACCAAGATACAAGGGATCGACCAAGGAATTGACACGTACCCGAAGTTGACTTTCTATCAACCTTGTCACCGGCATAGTCCGAGTCGGAATAGCCAACAAGGTCGAAAGAGGCCCTCTTAGGATACCAAATGCCAAAGTTTGGTGTGTGTATCAAATATCTCACTATCCTTTTAACAGCTTTAAGATGACATTCTTTAGGGGCTGCTTGATATCGCGCACACATGCATACACTCAACATTATGTTAGGACGAGAAGCACAAAGATATAGTAGAGAACCAATCATAGATCGGTAAACCCTTTGATCAACGGGTTCTCCATCTTTTGTCAAGTCATTATGTCCACTTGTAGGCATGGGGGTACTCATACCTTTGCTTTCTTGCATGTTGAACTTCTTGAAGAGATCCTTGGTGTACTTTGTTTGTGAGACAAAGGTACCCTCCTTAGATTGCTTGATTTGCAACCCAAGGAAGAATTTGAGTTCACTCATCATGGACATCTCATACTTCTTCGACATGAGCTGTCCAAACTTCTTGCTAAAATGAGGGTTAGTTGAACCAAAGATAATATCATCAACATATATTTGGCACACAAATAGTTCACCATTAACCCTTTTCGTGAACAGCGTTGAGTCTATCTTTCCAATCTCAAAGCCTTTTTCAAGAAGAAAGCTAGTCAAGCATTTGTACCAAGCTCTAGGAGCTTGTTTAAGACCATAAAGAGCTTTGTGCAACTTGTAAACATGATTAGGCTTTTTGGGATTCACAAATCCGGGAGGTTGTTTCACAAATACTTCGTCCTCAATTTCACCATTTAGGAAAGCACTTTTGATATCCATTTGATAGAGAGTAATATCATGGTGATTGGCATAAGCAAGAAGAATGTGAATGGACTCAAGTCTAGCAATGGGGGCATAGGTCTCACCATAGTCCATACCTTCGACTTGTGTGTAACCTTGAGCTACGAGACGAGCCTTGTTGCGGATAACTTGTCCATCTTCATCTTGCTTGTTCCGAAACACCCATTTGGTTCCAATGATGTTTTGATCATCCTTGGGCTTCTCTACCAAAGTCCATACCTTGTTCCTCTCGAAGTTGTGTAGTTCTTCGTGCATAGCGTTCACCCAATCCGGGTCTTCAAGTGCTTCTTCTACCTTCATAGGTTCAATACTAGAGATAAATGAGTAATGCTCACAAAAGTTAGCTAAGCGAGTTTTAGAGCGAGTAATTCTCCCGGAGTTGATGTCGTTCATCATTTGTTCCACGGGATGATTTTTCTTGACTCTTGCTCGGACTCGGGATAGCTTTTGTTGAGGTTGTGGCTGAGCTTCCTCATCATCTTCATCTTCCTCTTCTTCTTCTTCATTGTTGTTGGTGTTGTCTTGAGGCGGTGGAGAGGGAGGTTGTGGTGGATCTTCTTGTTGCACTTCCTCATCTTGGTGAGTTCCACTTGTGGAGGCCTCCATGTTGCCTTGAGGTTCATCTCTCCGTGAGGTAGGGGGCTCCACATATGTAGATGAGGTACTCTCCTTCACTTCCATGGGACGGATTTTTCCAATAGATAAATCTTGGATAGCTTCCGATGGGTCCTTGTCTCCTACATCAATAGGCATTTGCTCTACTTGCGAGCCATTAGATTCATCAAACTTCACGTCTACCGTCTCTTCAACCTTTCGGGTGAAATTATTGTAGACACGGTAGGTGTGGGAGTTTGATCCATAACCAAGGAGAAAGCCTTCATGAGATTTAGGAGCAAATTTAGACCGACGATGCTTATCAAGGATATAGCATTTTGAACCAAAGACACGAAAGTATCCCACTTGGGGTTTGTTACCGGTGAGGAGCTCGTATGATGTCTTGCCGAGGAGCTTATGAAGATAAAGCCTGTTGATAGCATGACAAGCTGTCTCGACTGCTTCTCCCCAAAAATGCTTCGGTGTCTTGTATTCATCAAGCATCGTTCTCGCCATCTCTATGAGCGTTCGGTTCTTCCTCTCAACAACTCCATTTTGTTGAGGAGTGTACGTAGCTGAGAACTCATGTAGAATCCCTTCCTCATCGAGAAAAGAGTCTACATTGGCGTTCTTGAACTCCGTTCCATTGTCACTCCGAACTTTCTTGATCTTCACCTCAAATTGATTTTGGGCCTTTTTGGCAAAGGTTTTGAAGATTCTCTGAACCTGCGATTTGTCATCAAGGAAAAATACCCACGTAAATCTGGAATAATCATCAACTATAACTAGACCAAAGGAGTTACCACCAAGGCTTTTGTAAGCATTGGGACCGAAGAGATCCATATGAAGAAGCTCAAGCGGTCTCCTTGTGGTCATGATGTTCTTCACGGGATGACTTCCACCTACTTGTTTTCCTGCTTGACAAGCACTACAAAGTCTATCTTTGTCAAAGAAAACATCTTTAACCGCCAAGAATATGATCACCTTTGATCAGCTTGTCTAGATTACGCATACCAACATGTCCAAGCCTTCTATGCCATAACCAACCTTTAGAGGATTTAGCAATGAAGCAAGCTCTAGGTTGGGCTTTCTTAGTGAAATCAACAATATATAGATCACCTCTACGGATACCGGTAAACGCCATGTTATGATTGTCACGACGAAAGACTTGGCAATCTACTTCGGTGAATAGCACATTGAATCCAAAGTCAGCTAATCTAGACACGGAAAGTAAATTGTATCCAAGAGATTCTACAAGCATGACATTTTGAATAGAGCTATCATGAGATATGGCCACCTTACCAAGGCCAAGTACCTTACCCTTGGAGTTGTCTCCAAAAGTCACATACTTGCGTGGACCATCGTTCTTTGCAAGCTCTCGAAACATGTCTTTGTCTCCGGTCATGTGGTCGGTGCATCCACTATCAAGAATCCACTCTTTTCCGCCGGACATGTAGTCTCTCAGGTTTGCCATAAGATTGAGACTCTTCATGATCTTGTCTAGCTCGGTGTCCGAATCGGAGTAATCATCATCATGCTCATGCTCATCATCATATTGACCCATAGATTGTTCATCATCAACACCTAGGTCAATTTGATAACTACTTGCATTAGTTTTGTCAATGTGACAATAATCTTCGGAATGCAATACAAGAGCATTTCTAATTAAAACATTGATAAGACCGGGATCACCCTTCTTTTTCATAAGATCACGAAGCTCAAAGAAGCATTTATCAAAGTTGGGATCATTGGGGCGCATCATATCAAATTCAATAGTCTTGTATAGAATTTTATCAAGACCTCTCAAAGAGTAGTCCGGATAAAGTTCTTCCAAGAACTTCCACATAGCGTAGGCGCACTCAAAGTTTGTAACGAGCTTAAGCAAGTTATCGGGTAACGCTCTAATGATAAGATTTACAGTCCTAAGGTTACGAAGCAAATCAAGCTCTTCATCCATGGTAGGGTGCAAGGGGTCAAATGGAGGCACATAGGGGGTCTCAACATATTTGCACAAATTGTACGTCTTAAAGATAACAAGCATTTCAGTCCTCCACGAGTTATAGAACACTCCATCAAGAATAGGCACTCTATGGCTAACACTCCCAAACGTAGACACGTCCATCTTCCTCCAATGGTGTGTAAACCAAAGCAATGGAGACCAAAGCTCTGATACCAATTGAGGGATCGAAGAAGGTGAGAGTGTCTAGAGGGGGGGTGATTAGACTACTCGACAAGATAAAAAATCTGTCTTTTATCAAGGACAGATTTTGGCAGATTTTGCATAACACACAAGTCAAGTAGCACACTACACATGCAATTCTAGAGTATGGGCAGCGGAAAGTAAATTGCACAAGTACTAAAGAGAAGTGGAGAAGATCAAACGCAATTTGGAGACGCAATGATTTTTCCCGTGGTTCCGATAGGTGGTGCTATCGTACATCCACGTTGATGGAGACTTCAACCCACGGAGGGTAACGGCTGCGAGAGTCCACGGAGGGCTCCACCCACGAAGGGTCCACGAAGAAGCAACCTTGTCTATTCCATCATGGCCTACGCCCACGGAGGGCTAGCCTTACTCGGGGTAGATCTTCACGAAGTAGGCGATATCCTTGCCCTTACAAACTTCTTGGTTCAACTCCACATCTCGACGACGGAGGCTCCCAAGCGACACCTAACCAATCTAGGAGGCACCACCCTCCAAAAGGTAATAGATGTTGTAGATGATGATGAACTCCTTGCACTTGTGCTTCAAATGATAATCTCCCCAACACTCAACTCTCCTCACTGATTTGGCTGTGGTGGAAGAAAGGATTGAGTGGAAAGCAACTTGGGAAGGTTAGAGATCAAGCTTCATATGGTGGGAGTGGAGCAACTTGATCTCAACACAAGGGTAGGTAGTTCTCTTCTCAGAAATGTAAGGTAGGAGTGGTAGTTCTTTCTGATGGCTCTCTCTTTGAATGAAGAGGGGGTGGAGGGGTATAAATAGCCTCCACACAAAATCCAACCGTTACACACATATTTGAGCAATCTCGGTGGGACCGAAGTGGACAACTCGGTGAGACCGAAAGTTCAAATAATGTGAACGTTGGGGTTTTCGGTGGGACCGAAAATACAATCTCGGTTAGTCCGATTCGTGCAATGACAAGAGCATGCCAGTTTCGGTGGGACCGACTTCATCATCTCGGTGACACCGATTTGATGACAGAAGGTTACAGAAGCTTGGCAACTCATGTTTCGGTGAAACCGGGTTCAGAATCGGAATATCCGAAATTACTAGGGTTTGGCTTATGGCTGAGGTGGTTCATCTCGGTGTGACTGAGTTTGGATTATCGGTGGGACCGAGATTACCTATGAGTGTATATGACAATGAAAGTTGCTGATAGTTTAGGAGATACATCACTAAGCACTTGAGCAACCAGATCATCATCATAACCTCATCCCCTTTTAATAGTATTGGCTTTTCCTATGGACTCAATGTGATCTTGGATCACTAAACCAAAAATGGAGTCTTGAGCTTTTGCCAATGCTTGCCTTAGCATTTTGAGGGATCCACTTCTTTAGTTCTTTTGCCATGCCAATGTGATTGAATTTCCTGAAACATACTTGATAAAAGCATTAGTCCAACCACAAAGTATGTTGTCATTAATTACCAAAACCACCCGAGGAGCAAATGTGCTTTCACAACCCAAGGTAAATTTTGCATCTAGACATATCTCAAGATAAACTATAAGTGATTCGTCAAAACATTGATAACCCTTGGATATTTGTTGCACTACTCATAACGAATCACCGAAAGCCTCAAGATGTATATCACCTTGTCTCGCTCTCCATTCGAACTAAGGACCATGCTAGAATACTACACCGGCCATGCATTGACATATTCTTAGGATGATAGATAAATATCGGCCATTACCATGTAAACTTCATTCAAAGCACATATAGCCGAAACAAATAAATGAAATGACAAACTAAGTATTTCGGCCCTTTGGATCAGCAACAAAAGTTGTAACTAATCAAATGTATAGTGACTTGGTAATACCCTTTCATGATGTAAGAAATTATATGGCATCCATGAATTAAAATAAGCCCATTGAGGTTTACCAATCATACCTGATGACGAATTCCATGACATGGGCGTTAATGGCATAGTTGAAGAATATGGATAATGTGTAGACCGAAGATGCTGAAACCTTCGGCTTCGTCCTTCATAGTTTTCACTCTTTTCCTTCTTCACCTTTGCCGCACTTCTTGTAATGGAAGCTTGCACATAATTCTTATTTTGATCACTTCCTTTGGGAACCCATGCCATGTTTCTTTCTTCAAGTTCTTGTGCACTAAGTTTTTGTAGTTTCTTCTTTTGCCAATATGATAAGTCGAGTGGGCACCCCGGCTGCGATTTTGTCTTGGCCAATGGCAATCCTTTTTTGGCTTTGTGCACTCTCAACTTCTTTTCTTCAGATTTGGCACTTTGACTGTCAATAATTGGTTGCTTCATCTCATTGCCTTTAGTAGCCAATGTCAACACTTTAATTGGCTCTTTTTCATTTGAGATCAAATCTGAAGTTGCACTCTTACGACCATCTCTTTTAACACAGTAAACTTGCTTGACCACCTCTTTCTTCTTCCTTGAGCTCCGGACCGATTCCTTATGATTGAAACGGTCTTTAACATGTGATTGTTCAAATGTTGATCTCCTCGAAGCTTCATAATATTGGTGAGATGGTCTAAAATAAGATGGAGAATGCGCCCTTGTATCATACCTATCCCATGATGGATATGGATCTACTTGAGCATAGGGAGGCATCCACGGCATTGGCATTGGCGGCCCAAAATAAGGATATGAATATGTTGCATAAAAATTGTCACTTTGCCAATGCCGATCCTCATACTTGCGCCTTGGGGGTGATCTTGGTTTCTTTGCATGATTTGGCCGATAAGCATTCTTCTCTTCACTCTTCTTTTGATATTTATCCAATAGTTCAGCGAAGGTGATTTTTGATCTCTTACACTTGCGCTTATTCCGGCCTTTGTTTTATTTTGGTTTGATTTCATCGATCATTGGATTTGCTTGCTGCCCCCCAGTCCTTGGCGTCTCCATTGTAGCTTCGATGAAACTCTCGCCCTCAAGATTATGCTCGTTATGCTCTTCAACAACTTCTTTACTTGAAAGCTTAATCCCATCACCTGCAGCTTTTACATTCTCTATAAATGGATCGGCTTGAAGCAGCCGATGCAAAAACTTTTTGCCATCGGGACCAATCGGAATAGACTGGTCATCTCTTGGTGTTTCAACAAACTTCAATCGTCCTTTCTCAATGGCCAATTTAACTATTTGACGAAACATGTTGCAATCCTCAAAATTATGCTTGGATGAATCATGCAACTTACAATACATTCGTCCTTGGATTGATGGCTTAACATGGTGATCAAGAATTGTAATGTAATTCTTTTTCAGCAACAAATCAAAAATTTGATCACACATGCTTGAACTGAAGGTATACTTCGTGTTTTCTAGCCGATCTTGTTGTTTGAACGGCTTTGGAGATAAGCAAATGAATGGTTCAGATTTGTAATCTCCCCATTCGGCTATGTATTGTGTTTTCCACTCTATCTCCAATGTCTTTGTATAAGATATTATATTAGCATCAGTTTTCTCAATAGAATTTAACCTTGGCTTTAAATTTCTGAAACGAAGATATTTAGAACATACATGTCTTAGTTGAGACCAAATGCAAGCCAAGTACGAAATAAGCAAAGCTACCCAACTAGATATGAACTTTACATAAAGCAACGGGGAAAGCTTTGACTGTAACAATAAGTCAATATCGGTCTTTATAAATGGCATAATGGGTTGACCGATATGTTCCATAACAAATTTATTGCTAACAAGTAAATTACCCTTCTTCATTGGTCTTTCAAAATTACTTATGAGAATATTTCTTATAGATGCATCAATAATGAAGTCGCGACCAAATTTGAAAATAGGTAAATTACTCTCTATGCATACCTCTTCAAATATGTTGGGAGAACATGATGGTGGTGTCACTTGAAGAACATCTTGCTCCGTCTTTGGATGGCTCCCCAACTTCTTTTCATCATCTTTTTCTTGATTCCGTGCATCATTGCTTTGAAGATCCATATCAGCCGAACTTTGTTCGGCTACTTGTTCTTGTCCTTGAGGCTTGTCAATTTCTATGGCACGGAACTCATAGGGCAGGAAGTAGTTTCCATTGACTTCGGAAAAATCAAGTATGACTATTTTGCTATGCTTTCCATGCCCTTTCTCAATAATGCTTGCCTCTTTGGATTTGATAGACTCGGAATATATACTACTTGATTCGGCTTTTCTAATAACCGAATTTTCTTTGTTACCCGAATCAACAACTTTATCTTTTTGAATTTGCAAGGCTTCTCGCTCTCGTCTAATTTTAGCCCACATCTCAGCTTGGCGAGCTTTAAACTTTTTCATCTCAATTTCCATCCACTCGTCATGAGATTGCCCCCCAATACTTTGAGACTCTTTCGTCAATGAGGTGCTGAAACTTTGTGATTGTTTAGGTGGTACACTGGATGGTACAGCACTGGGCATCTGCATCATTTGCACAACTCTAGCTTTTACAGCAGCAAAATCATGAGGCTTCCCGCCTTCTATTAGTTCCTGGCGAATAGAGTTGCATAAATCCCAAGAGAATGTAAACTTGTTCTCAATTACCCAGTCTGGATATGGTTGCCCCCCAATGCTTTTAGACTCTTTCAGCAATGAGATGTTGCCGAAATTCTGTAATTGTACAGGGGGGACATGATATGCCACGGTATTAGGTGAAGGCATTTGTGCTCCTGCAGAAGTTTCACTTATTCGGCCATTACCATTAAGGTGTGGAGCCGAATTATGGATATCAACAGTTGCGTATGGTGCCAAAAAACTAGTAGCATGAGGTGTAGCATATGATGTTTGAGGGTAATTGGCCGAATAACTAGTAGTAGCATGGCCAATTCCCCTATCCACCAGCATGTTTGGATTAACATGTTGCAAATTAGTTGCCGGTGAATAAAAAGATGAAACACTATGTTGCATGCCATTGAAAGATCCTACATGGGGTGTTTCAACTTGATTAACCGAACTCATCATGTTGTTCATCGGCATATGCATTTGTGGGGTTGCCGATGCATGAGAGTTGGGATACATATGTTGCATGTTGCTAAAATTATATGAAGTAGAATCATGGAGATTTTGTTGCATCGGCCCTTGCACATAATTAGATGCATGATTGATAAAGCTAGGGCTAGCCGATACATTATGCTCATTAGATGATCTAGAAACAACATATGTATTATTTGCATCTACATATGTGAATTGGGTATTCATATTACCTTTGTAGATTGCAAACCCTAGATGACGATCTCTTCGTAGCAAGAACGGGCCGGAGACCGTTCAAAGCTTCGTCCCCAGCGGAGTCGCCAAAAAGTGTGTTCGCACACGAACACGTCACCGTGTACCCTCGACGCCGAGGGTGATGCACCGCAGCTCACGTCGAAGGAGACCCGTCCGGAAGCGCGGTACGCAAGCAATCCGGCGGGCGCTTTTGATGACCCGAAACCCCACACGCCCGGGAGGGACCCAGTCAGGGCGCGCGGCGGCTATGGGCTGCCCTAGGTCTACCTGATCGCCCCTAGGGCCTCGAGGTTCGCTGCCCTGCAATGAAGAAGAACGAACGAAGAACGAGGAAGAAGATACAAGGGTAGGGGATAGATGAACACGGAAAAGTAGTAGATGTGTTTGTTCGATTGTGTGTTGTTCAATCGGCCGTCACCCCTTAGGTATATAAGAGGCGGCTGGACTTGCCGTGCAAGGAAAAGGCTTGGATTCACGTCCAAAACCCTAGCCAAATTCGGATTGGTTTTATCCGAACTTTCCAAAACTGTTCGGTTTAAACTGGCTGTACCTTGCGGATAATTCTTGAGGTGGTAAACGACCTCGGATGGAAAAGAGCCCAAAAGCAATCTTGACCGTTTCGACGATACGAACAACTTTCATGTTGAACGTTTTTCGATTTGAAGCCATCTTCTAGGCCAAAACGGTCACGCAATACAGGCTGTTATTCGCGCTACCCATCAGACACGTGGCTGGTGGGGCGCGCCACTTATGGCTCTGTGACAGGGTTGTGTTCGGATGGCTGTAACTTTTGCATACGAACTTGGATTGGGACGATTTTTATATCAAAATCGACCGTTTCGACGAGACGCACAACTTTCATGTTGAAACTTTTTCCATTTGAAGTCATCTTAATTGGGTTTCAAGCCATTCTTTAATCTGGTGTCATCATGAGCATCTCTGAACTTGTCATAACTTTTGCATCCGGACTCCGTTTTAGACCACTTTCATATCCATCTTGATTTTCTCAAAGAAAGCCATCTCATGGTGACTTCCAATCATAAGTTTGAAGTAATCTTGACATAGATTAAAGCAACTTTTACGATTGTGCCACTTTTGAGCGTCAACAGCTGCGTGCGTATGTGATGCCACTGCATGTGTATGTGCTGATGCGTGTGTATGTGCTGCCACTGTGTGTGTGCGCTACTGCCACATACTGATGTTGTGTGTGAGCTACTGTCTCGCACAAACACATACCACATGAGGGGCAAAAGGGTCTTTTCAGGTATCATTTAGTCTTAAAATGGGCGAAAGTGTTATAAAGGGCATAAATTTTAGATTCCTTGTTATATAGGAAAGAAAAAGTTTTCCAGTGTTAAATAAGGAAATGAAATTTAAGATAGTGTTATATAAGGAATTGTTTCTAATATGTTAGGCTGTATACCAACACAAATGGGTATGCTCGTGAGTCTACAACGATTGTTTCTTCAATCAAACAAGTTCTCGGGCTTTATACCAAATAGTTTTGGTAATCTCAGTTTGTTAGAAAACGTCGACTTGTCAAATAACCAACTAAATCCAATGATACACGAGGGAGTCCTGGATTGAGGGGTCCTCGGGTGGTCAGATAACTCTTGGTGGGCCGGACTGGTGGGCCGTGAAGATCACAAGTCGAAGATCGTCTCTCGTATCCGGATAGGACTCTTGTATTCATATAATGACAAGTTTTAGGTTCGGGTGTAATCTTTCCTTCCTCTGCAAGATGGTTATGTACAAACCCTAAGCCCCTCTGATGTGTATATAAACTAGAGGGTTTAGTCCATAGAGGCTAATAGAGAATCACAAATCCTAATAGGCTTGACTTTAGGGTTTAGCCAATACAATCTCAAGGTAGATCAACTCTTGTATTCATATTCATCCATATTAATATAGCAGGAAGTAGGGTATTACCTCGATCGAGAGGGCCTGAACCTGGGTAAACATCGTATCACCAGCCTCCTGTTACCATCAATCCTCAGACACATAATTCGGGACCCCCTACCCGAGATCCGCCGGTTTTGACACCGACATTGGTGCTTTCATTGAGAGTTCCACTATGTCATCGACCGAAGGACGGATGGATCGCGTCATCAACCACGACGACAACACCGAGGGAATCTTCCCTCCCGGACAGCTCTTCGTGTTTGGTGCCAACACTGAAGGCCACCTCGAGCAGATCGAGAGCTACACCCCTAGCCATCAAGTCAGATTCGGAAGCTTAAACTACGTTGCTGATATCCACGAAGACTTGATCTTCAACGGATTAGAGCCCGCGATGACCTCTCTCTGCCATCACGATGAACATGACCTAACTTTGTCATCGGATCAGGAAATAGCACCTGCAACAGTTCTGGCCCTAGATCCAGAACAAATCGCGGCGCCCAAGGACGGGAAGCTCAACCCCGCCACGGGAGCCGCAGACTCAACGGCGTTGAAGCCACACATGGACCCAACTATGAGCGGGGTCTGTGTTACCGGAACCCCGGACTCGACTCCAGCCTCAGATTCTGAATCATCCACGCCCTTCAAGCTCGATCAGGCGTCTATCGCCGAATTCAGTGCTGCAAATATCTTCCGGCACTCACCCTTTGGCGACATGTTAAAGTTGTTAAAATCCCTCTCCTTAGATGGAGACACGCAGCCGCATTATATCCGGTTCGAACTGGAGGCTGATGGAGAATTATGCGCCCCACCCACCACCCACTTGGTAGCCACGGTCGAAGGTCTAACCGATCTACTTGACTATGCTTCGGAAGACTTTTGAAGGGATGGACCTCGAAGCTGAAGCAGATCCAGATCAAAGACGGCCCGTAACCGGGCGGTGGACAGCTACGTCTTCATACGACGTGTACATGGTGGATACACCTAAGTGTTGGGGAACGTAGCATAATTCAAAAAAATTCCTACGCTTCACCAAGATCAATCTAAGGAGTCATCTAGCAACGAGCATAATGGAGTGCATCTACATACCCTTTTGTAGATCGCGTGCGGAAGCGTTCGAAGGAACGTGGATGAAGTAGTCGTACTCTTCGTGATCCTCGTCACCGATGATTCCAGCGCCGAACGAACGGCACCTCCGCGTTTAACACACGTACGGTACAGCGACGTCTCCTCCTTCTTGATCCAGCAAGAGGGGAGGAGAGGTTGTCGGAGATCCAGCAGCACGACGGCGTGGTGGTGGATGCAACAGGAAAACCTGCAGGGCTTCGCCGGCGCCCTGCGAGAGGAGATGGAAGTGTGACGGGAGGGGGGAGAGGCGCCAGAGGCTTGGGGTGCGGCTGTTGGAAATATGCCCTAGAGGCAATAATAAAAGAGTTATTATTATATTTCCTTGTTCATGATAATCGTTTATTATCCATGCTATAATTGTATTGATTGGAAACTCAAATACATGTGTGGATAAATAGACAAACTTGAGGTCCCTAGTAAGCCTCTTCAGGACTAGCTCGTTGATCAAAGATGACCGCGGTTTCCAGGTCATAGACATGAGTTGTCATTTGATAACGGGATCACATCATTAGGAGAATGATGTGATGGACGAGACCCAAATGTTAAACATAGCTTTTGATCGTATCAGTTATCGCTATAGTTTTCTGCATGTCAAGTATAAGTTCCTATGACCATGAGATCATGTAACTCACTGACACTGTAGGAGTGCTTTGTGTGTGCCAAACGTCGCAACGTAACTGGGTGACTATAAAGGTACTCTACAGGTATCTCCGAAGGTGTCTGTTGAGTTGACATGGATCGAGACTGGGATTTGTCACTCCGTGTGACGGAGAGGTATCTCCGGGCCCACTCGGTAATACATCATCTCAATGAGCTCAAAGTGACTAAGTAGTTAGTCACGGGATTATGTATTACGGTAACGAGTAAAGAGACTTGCCAGTAACGAGATTGAACTAGGTATAGAGATACCGACGATCGAATCTCGGGCAAGTAACATACCGACGAGACAAAGGGAACTGTATACGGGATTGCCTGAATCCTTGACATCGTGGTTCATCCGATGAGATCATCGAGGAACGTGTGGGAACCAATATGGGTATCCAGATCCCGCTATTGGTTATTGACCTGGGAGTGTCTCGGTCATGTCTGCATAGTTTCCGAACCCGCAGGGTCTACACACTTAAGGTTCGGTGACGCTAGGGTTGTTAGTGAGAACAGTGCATGGTTACCGAAGGTTGTTCGGAGTCCCGGATGAGATCGCGGACGTGATGAGGGTCTCCGGAATGGTCCGGGGACGAAGATTGATATATAGGTTGAGAGTGATCGGAGTCCGGAAGTGTTCCGGGGAGCACCGGGAAGTCGGCGGATGACCGAAAGGGGTTTTCGGGGTCTCGGAAAGAGTTTCGGGCCTAATAGGGCTGTGCGCCCCCCCTGGGCCCTCTCCTCATGCGCAAAGGGGGCTGGGCCCCCCTAGGGCTGCCGCACCCCTATGGAGTAGGGGGCAAGGCACTTGGGGGGGGGGGGGAAACCCTAGCCCCTTGGCCGCCGCCCCTCCCCATCTGCCCTGGCCGCCGCCCCTAGGGTTAAACCCTAGGGCTCCCCCTCCCCTCTCTCCCTCCTATATAAAGAGAGGCAGAGGGAGGGCAGCCACACACGTTCGTGCCTCGGCGCTGCCCTCCCTCTCCCACATCCATCTTCGTGAACTCCGCGGTGCTTGGCGAAGCCCTGCTGGAATCCTCCACCACCATCTCCACCACGCAGTCGTGCTGCCGGTGTCTCCATCAACCTCTCCTTCCCCCTTGCTGGATCAAGAAGGAGGAGACGTCCCCGAGCTGTACGTGTGAAGAACGCGGAGGCACCGTTGCTTCGGTGCTAGGATCTTCAGCGATCTGAATCGCGGCGAGTACGACTCCATCAACCGCGTTCTTGAACGCTTCCGCTTAGCGATCTACAAGGGTATGTGGATCCAACTCTCCCCTCGTAGATGCATCTCCTAGATTGATCTTGGTGAGCGTAGGAAAAATTTTTGTTTCCCATGCAACGTTCCCCAACAGTGGCATCATGAGCTAGGATCTTGCGTAGATGCTTTCACGAGTAGAACACAAAAGGGTTTTGTGGACGTTGATGTTTAGATTGCTTCCCTCCTTAGTCTTTCTTGATTCAGCGGTATTATGGGATGAAGCGGCCCGGACCAACTTTACATGTCCACGTACATGAGACCGGTTCCATCGACAGACATGTGACTTTTGTTGCATAAGATGGCTGGCGGGTGTCTGTCTCTCCTATCTTAGTTGAATCGGAATAGACAAAGGCGGTCCTTGTAGAAGGTTAAATAGCAACTTAAATATCACCGTTGTGGCTTTGCGTAGGTAAGAAGCGTTCTTGCTAGATACCCATAGCAGCCACGTAAAACACGCAACAACAAATTAGAGGACGTCTAACTTGTTTTTGCAGGGTATGTATGTGATATGATATGGCCAATGACATGATGAGATATATTTGATGTATGAGATGATCATGTTGTAATAGTTAATATCGACTTGCATGTCGATGTATACGGCAACCGGCAGGAGCCATAGGGTTGTCTTTAATTTTTGTATGACCTGCGTGTCAATCATTAAGCGCTATGTAATGCTTTACTTTATCGCTAAACGGTAGCAATAGTAGTAAGAGCATGGTGGGCGCGCGACAACCCCGATGGCGACACGATGATGGAGATCATGATGATGGGGATCATGGTGTTACGCCGGTGACGATGGAGATCATGCCGGTGCTTTGGAGATGGAGATCAAAAGCACGAGTTGATGGCCATATCATGTCACTTATGATTTGCATGTGATGTTAATCCTTTTATGCATCTTATTTTGCTTAGGACGATGGTAGCATTATAAGATGATCCTTCACTAAAATTTCAAGATAAAATTGTGTTCCCCCCGAGTGTGCGCCGTTGCGAAGGTTCATCGTTTCGAAGCACCACGTGATGATCGGGTGTGATAGACTCTACGTTCGCATACAACGGGTGCAAGCCAGTTTTGCACATGCAGAACACTCGGGTTAGACTTGACGAGCCTAGCATGTACAGACATGGCCTCGGAACACGGAAGACCGAAAGGTCGAGCATGAGTCATACAGTAGATATGATCAACATGTAGATGTTCACCATTGACACCACCTCATCTCACGTGATGATCGGACTTGGGTTGGTGGATCTGGATCATGTCACGCTCGAATGACCAGAGGGATGTCAATTTGAGTGGGAGTTATAAATAATTTGATTAGGTAATAACTCACTTATTATGAACAATAGTCTAAAATGTCTTTGCAAATCTTTTGTTGTAGATGGCTCGCGCAGTAGCTCCCCTGAATTTTAATGCGTTCCTAGAGAATGCTAAACT
This sequence comes from Secale cereale, assembly GCA_902687465.1. Lineage (NCBI taxonomy): Eukaryota > Viridiplantae > Streptophyta > Magnoliopsida > Poales > Poaceae > Secale > Secale cereale. The sequence continues at coordinate 644,500,712 of LR738714.1, read as the reverse complement.
GAAAGATGATGGGAGCAACTTTGTGGACTGGCTCCGCAATCTGAGGATCATCCTCATAGCTGCCCAAAAGGTTTATGTCCTAAGTGCACCGCTAGGTGAACCCCCCGCTCCGGCCTCTGTGGACGTTATGAACGCCTGGCAGACGCGTTCGGATGACTACTCAGTAGTGCAGTGTGCCATGTTGTATAGCTTGGAAGGAGGACTTCAAAGGCGTTTTGAACGTCATGGAGCATATGAGATGTTCCAGGAGTTGAAGTTCATCTTTGAAAAGAATGCTAAGATCGAGAGGTATGAGACCACCGATAAATTCTTTGCTTGCAAGATGGAGGAGAATTCGTCTGTCAGTGAGCACTTGCTGAAGATGTCTGGGTACTATACCCGCATAGCTGATCTGGGACTTGTGTTCCCGGAGGAGGCTATCATTGACAGAATTCTCCAGTCACTCCCACCTAGCTACAAGAGCTTCGTGCAGCAGTATAACATGCAAGGGATGAACAAATCCATCGCCGAGTTGTTTTCAATGCTGAAAGTCGCTGAGGCAGACATCCAGAAGGAGTATCAAGTGTTGATGGTCAATAAAACTACCAGTTTCAAGAAAAATGGCAAGGGCAAGAAGGGTAACTCTAAGAAGGGTGGCAAGGCAGTTGCTCATCCAGTGAAGAAACCCAAGGCTGGGCCCAAGCCAGAGACTGAGTGTTTCTATTGCAAGGGGAACGGCCACTGGAAGCGGAACTGCCCCAAGTATCTGGCAGACAAGAAGGGGGCCAACAACAACAACAAGCAAGGTATATGTGATATACATGTTATTGATGTGTACCTTACCAACTCTCGTTGTAGTGCCTGGGTATTTGATACTGGTTCGGTTGCTCACATTTGCAACTCTAAACAGGAACTACGGAATAAACGGAGGCTGGCGAAGGACGAAGTGACGATGCGCGTGAGGAATGGTTCCAAGGTTGATGTGATCGCTGTCGGCACGCTCGCTCTTCGATTACCATCGGGATTAGTTATGAACCTGAATAATTGTTATTCAGTGCCTGCGTTGAGCATGAACATTATATCTGGATCTTGTTTGATGCGAGACGGTTACTCATTTAAATCAGAGAATAAAGGTTGTTCTATTTATATGGGTAATATCTTTTATGGTCATGCACCCGAAGTAGGGGGTTTATTCTTATTGAATCTCGATAGTGATGATACACATGTTCATAACATTGATGCCAAAAGATGTAGAGTTGATAACAATAGTACCACTTTCTTGTGGCACTGCCGTCTGGGTCATATCGGCGTGAAACGCATGAGGAAGCTCCATGCTGATGGACTTTTGGAGTCTCTTGATTTTGAATCACTTGACACATGCGAGCCGTGCCTCATGGGCAAGATGACTAAGACCCCGTTTTCAGGAACAATGGAACGGGCAAGTGACTTATTGGAAATCATACATACTGATGTGTGTGGTCCGATGAGTGTCACGGCGCGCGGTGGATATCGTTATTTTCTCACCTTCACTGACGACTTAAGTAGATATGGGTATATTTAATTAATGAAGCATAAGTCTGAAACGTTTGAAAAGTTCAAGCAATTTCAGAGTGAAGTTGAGAATCATCGTAACAAGAAGATCAAGTTCCTACGATCTGATCGAGGGGGAGAGTATCTGAGTTATGAGTTTGGCAATCACTTAAGAAAATGTGGAATTGTTTCACAGTTGACGCCACCTGGAACACCACAGCGTAATGGTGTGTCCGAACGTCGTAATCGAACCCTATTAGATATGGTGCGTTCTATGATGTCTCTTGCCGATTTGCCACTATCGTTTTGGGGATATGCGTTAGAGACAGCTGCATTCACTTTAAATAGGGCTCCATCTAAGTCCGTTGAGACAACACCGTATGAACTATGGTTTGGTAAGAAACCTAAGTTGTCTTTTCTCAAAGTTTGGGGTTGCGATGCTTATGTCAAAAGGCTTCAGCCAGAAAAGCTCGAACCCAAAGCGGACAAATGTGTCTTCATAGGATACCCAAAAGAAACGGTTGGGTACACCTTCTATCTCAGATCCGAGGGCAAAGTGTTTGTCGCTAAGAACGGGTCCTTTCTCGAGAAAGAGTTTCTCTCGAAAGAATTGAGTGGGAGGAAGGTAGAACTTGATGAGGTTGTTGAACCTCTACTTCAACCAGAGAGTAGCGCAGCACAGAAAGATGTTTTTGTGGAGTCTGCAGAGGTTGAAGAGGAAGCCAATGATGATGATCAAGAAGCTTCTGATCAAGTTACTACTGAACCTCGTAGGTCGACAAGGGTACGCACTGCACCTGAGTGGTATGGTAACCCTGTCTTGGAGGTCATGTTGTTGGACAACAGTGAACCTACGAGCTATGGAGAAGCGATGGTGGGCCCAGATTCCGACAAATGGTTAGAGGCCATGAAATCCGAGATGGGATCCATGTATGAAAACAAAGTATGGACTTTGGAAGTATTACCTGAAGGGCGGAAGGCCATTCAGAATAAATGGATTTTTAAGAGAAAGACGGACGCTGATGGTAATGTCACCGTGTATAAAGCTCGACTTGTGGCAAAGGGTTTTTCACAAGTTCAAGGAATTGACTACGATGAGACTTTCTCACCCGTAGCGATGCTTAAATCCGTCCGAATCATGTTAGCAATAGCTGCGTATTTCGATTATGAAATTTGGCAGATGGATGTCAAAACGGCATTCCTTAACGGTTTTCTTAAGGAAGAGTTGTATATGATACAACCGGAAGGTTTTGTCGATCCAGAGAATGCTGACAAAGTATGCAAGCTCCAGCGTTCCATTTATGGGCTGGTGCAAGCATCTCGGAGTTGGAATCTTCGCTTTGATGAGGTGATCAAAGCGTTTGGGTTTGTACAAGTTTACGGAGAAGCTTGTATTTACAAGAAAGTGAGTGGGAGCTCTATAGCGTTTCTAATATTATATGTGGATGACATATTGCTGATTGGAAACAATATAGAATTTTTGGATAGCGTGAAGGGGTATTTGAACAAGAGTTTTTCGATGAAGGATCTCGGTGAAGCTGCTTTCATATTGGGCATCAAGATCTATAGAGATAGATCAAGACGCTTGATAGGACTTTCACAAAGTACATACCTTGATAAAATTTTGAAGAAGTTCAAAATGGATCAATCCAAGAAGGGGTTCTTGCCGGTATTGCAAGGTACAAAGTTGAGTAAGACTCAATGCCCAGTGACTGCGGAAGATAGAGAAAAGATGAGTGTCGTCCCCTATGCTTCAGCCATAGGCTCTATCATGTATGCAATGCTGTGCACAAGACCAGATGTCAGCCTTGCCATAAGTATGGCTGGAAGGTTTCAAAGTAATCCTGGTATGGATCACTGGACAGCGGTCAAGAATATCCTAAAGTACCTGAAAAGGACTAAGGAAATGTTTCTCGTTTATGGAGGTGATCAAGAGCTCGTCGTAAAGGGTTACGTCGATGCAAGCTTTGACACTGATCCGGATGACTCTAAGTCTCAAACCGGATACGTATATATTCTCAACGGGGGAGCGGTAAGCTGGTGCAGTTCCAAGCAAAGCGTGGTAGCTGATTCTACATGCGAAGCGGAGTACATAGCTGCCTCGGAGGCGGCAAAGGAAGGTGTCTGGATGAAGGAGTTCATGACAGATCTTGGAGTTGTGCCTAGTGCACTAAACCCAATGACTCTGTTTTGTGACAACACTGGTGCCATTGCTCTAGCCAAGGAACCAAGGTTTCACAAGAGGACCAGACACATAAAGCGACGCTTCAATTCCATCCGCGATTCAGTCAAGGAGGAGGACATAAGCATTTGCAAAGTACACACGAATTTGAATGTTGCAGATCCGTTGACTAAGCCTCTTCCACGGGCTAAGCATGATCAACACCAAGACTCTATGGGTGTTAGATTCATTACCTTGTAATGCTAGATTATTGACTCTAGTGCAAGTGGGAGACTGTTGGAAATATGCCCTAGAGGCAATAATAAAAGAGTTATTATTATATTTCCTTGTTCATGATAATCGTTTATTATCCATGCTATAATTGTATTGATTGGAAACTCAAATACATGTGTGGATAAATAGACAAACTTGAGGTCCCTAGTAAGCCTCTTCAGGACTAGCTCGTTGATCAAAGATGACCGTGGTTTCCAGGTCATAGACATGAGTTGTCATTTGATAACGGGATCACATCATTAGGAGAATGATGTGATGGACGAGACCCAAACGTTAAATATAGCTTTTGATCGTATCAGTTATCGCTATAGTTTTCTGCATGTCAAGTATAAGTTCCTATGACCATGAGATCATGTAACTCACTGACACTGTAGGAGTGCTTTGTGTGTGCCAAACGTCGCAACGTAACTGGGTGACTATAAAGGTACTCTACAGGTATCTCCGAAGGTGTCTGTTGAGTTGACATGGATCGAGACTGGGATTTGTCACTCCGTGTGACGGAGAGGTATCTCCGGGCCCACTCGGTAATACATCATCTCAATGAGCTCAAAGTGACTAAGTAGTTAGTCACGGGATTATGTATTACGGTAACGAGTAAAGAGACTTGCCAGTAACGAGATTGAACTAGGTATAGAGATACCGACGATCGAATCTCGGGCAAGTAACATACCGACGAGACAAAGGGAACTGTATACGGGATTGCCTGAATCCTTGACATCGTGGTTCATCCGATGAGATCATCGAGGAACGTGTGGGAACCAATATGGGTATCCAGA
>LR738714.1:644325646-644495539 GCA_902687465.1 Secale cereale | reverse complement strand
GGGGGGAAACCCTAGCCCCTTGGCCGCCGCCCCTCCCCATCTGCCCTGGCCGCCGCCCCTAGGGTTAAACCCTAGGGCGCCCCCTCCCCTCTCTCCCCCCTATATAAAGAGAGGCAGAGGGAGGGCAGCCACACACGTTCGTGCCTCGGCGCTGCCCTCCCTCTCCCACATCCATCTTCGTGAACTCCGCGGTGCTTGGCGAAGCCCTGCTGGAATCCTCCACCACCATCTCCACCACGCTGTCGTGCTGCCGGTGTCTCCATCAACCTCTCCTTCCCCCTTGCTGGATCAAGAAGGAGGAGACGTCCCCGAGCTGTACGTGTGAAGAACGCGGAGGCACCGTTGCTTCGGTGCTAGGATCTTCAGCGATCTGAATCGCGGCGAGTACGACTCCATCAACCGCGTTCTTGAACGCTTCCGCTTAGCGATCTACAAGGGTATGTGGATCCAACTCTCCCCTCGTAGATGCATCTCCTAGATTGATCTTGGTGAGCGTAGGAAATTTTTTTGTTTCCCATGCAACGTTCCCCAATAGCGGCTGCCCTATCCCCCACTATATATAGGGGCCAGGGGGCGCTGGCCCTAGGGAGATCAGATCTCCAAGGGGGGCGGCGGCCAGGGGGGAAGACTTGCCCCCCAAGGCATAGGGGGCGCCCCCTCCCCCTAGGGTTTCAACCCTAGGCGCATGGAGGGGGGGCCCATGTGGTGCGCCAGCCCACCAGGGGCTGGCCCCTTCCCCCTTGCGGCCTATGGGACCCACCGGGATGGGTGGCCCCACCCGGTGGACCCCCGGGATGGGTGGCCCCACCCGGTGGACCCCCGGGACCCCTCCGGTGGTCCTGGGACACTCCCGGTGACCCCCCGGAATTCACCCGATGGCCGAAACTGGACTTCCTATATATCATTCTTTACCTCCGGACCATTCCAGAACTCCTCGTGACGTCCGGGATCTCATCCGGGACTCCGAACAACATTCGGGTTTCCATGTGCATGTATCTCTACAACCCTAGCATCACCGAACCTTAAGTGTGTAGACCCTACGGGTTCGGGAGACACGTAGACATGACCGAGACGACTCTCCGGTCAATAACCAACAGCGGGATCTGGATACCCATGTTGGTTCCCACGTGTTCCTCGATGATCTCATCGGATGAACCACGATGTCAAGGATTCACTTAACCCCGTATGCTATTCCCTTTGTCTATCGGTACGGTACTTGCCCGAGATTAGATCGTCGGTATACCGATACCTTGTTCAATCTCGTCATGGCAAGTCTCTTTACTCGTTCCGTAATCTATCATCCCGTGACTAACTTCTTAGTCACTTTGAGCTCTTTATGATGATGTCTTACCGAGTGGGCCTAGAGATACCTCTCCGTCATACGGAGTGACAAATCCCAGTCTCGGTTCGTGCCAACTCAACAGACACTTTCGAAGATACCGTTGCATACCTTTATAGCCACCCAGTTACGTTGTGACGTTTGGCATACCCAAAGTATTCCTACGGTATCCGGGAGTTGCACAACCTCATGGTCTAAGGAATAAATACTTGACACTAGAAAAGCTTATGCATTACGAACTAAACGATCTCGTGCTAGGCTTAGGATTGGGTCTTGTCCATCACATCATTCTCCTAATGATGTGATCCCGTTATCAATGACATCCAATGTCCATGGTCAGGAAACCGTGACCATCTGTTGATCAATGAGCTAGTAACTAGAGGCTTACCAGGGACACGTTGTGGTCTATGTATTCACACATGTATCGCTGTTTCCGTACAATACAATTCAAGCATGAATAACAGACAATTATCATGAACAAGGAAATATAATAATAATCCTTTTATTATTGCCTCTAGGGCATATTTCCAACAGTCTCCCACTTGCACTAGAGTCAATAATCTAGTTACATAGTGATGAATCGAACACCCATAAAGTTCTGGTGTTGATCATGTTTTGCCCGTGGAAGAGGTTTAGTCAACGGGTCTGCAACATTCAGATCTGTATGCACTTTACAAATATCTATGTCTCCATCTTGAACATAATTTCGGATGGAGTTGAAACGGCGCTTGATGTGCTTGGTCTTCTTGTGAAACCTGGGCTCCTTGGTAATGGCAATAGCTCCAGTGTTGCCACAGAAGAGAGTCATCGGGCTTGACGCGCTTGGAATGACTCCTAGGTCGGTGATGAACTCCTTCATCCAGACTCCTTCTTGTGCTGCTTCGCAAGCAGCTATGTACTCCGCTTCACATGTAGAATGCGCCACGATGCTCGTCTTGCAACTGCACCAGCTGACTGCTCCACCATTCAAAATATACACGTATCCGGTTTGTGACTTTGAGTCATCCAGATCTGTGTCGAAGCTAGCATCGACGTAACCCTTTACGATGAGCTCTTCGTCACCTCCATAAACGAGAAACATATCCTTAGTCCTCTTCAGGTACTTTAGGATGTTCTTGACCGCTGTCCAGTGTTCCATACCGGGATCACTTTGGTACCTCCCTACCAAACTTATGGCAAGGTTCACATCAGGTCTGGTACACAGCATGGCATACATAATAGAACCTATGGCTGAGGCATAGGGGATGACACTCATCTTTTCTCTATCTTCTGCCGTGGTTGGGGACTGAGCCGTGCTCAATCCCATACCTTGCAATACAGGCAAGAACCCTTTCTTGGACTGATCCATATTGAACTTCTTCAATATCTTGTCAAGGTACGTGCTTTGTGAAAGACCAATGAGGCGTCTCGATCTATCTCTATAGATCTTGATGCCTAATATATAAGCAGCTTCTCCAAGGTCCTTCATTGAAAAACTCTTATTAAAGTAGGCCTTTATGCTCTCCAAGAATTCTATATCATTTCCCATCAGCAGCATGTCATCCACATATAATATGAGAAATGCTACAGAGCTCCAACTCTCTTGTAGATACAGGCTTCTCCCCAAGTCTGTATAAAACCAAACGCTTTGATCACATCATTAAAGCGAATATTCCAACTCCGAGATGCTTGCACTAGCCCGTAGATCGAGCGCTGGAGCTTGCATACCTTGTTAGCATTTTTAGGATCGACAAAACCTTCCGGCCGCATCATATACAACTCTTCCTTGAGGAAACCATTAAGGAATGCCGTTTTGACGTCCATTTGCCATATCTCATAATCATAGAATGCGACAATTGCTAACATGATTCGGACGGACTTCAGTATCGCTACGGGAGAGAAAGTCTCGTCGTAGTCAATCCCTTGAACTTGTCGATAACCCTTAGCGACAAGCCGAGCTTTATAGATGGTCACATTACCATCCGCGTCTCTCTTCTTCTTAAATATCCATTTATTATCTATGGCGTGCCTATCATCGGGCAAGTCCACTAAAGTCCATACTTTGTTTTCATACATGGATTCCGCCATTGCTTCTTCATAGTTCGAAGGTTCACCGTTGTCTAACAACATGATTTCCATGACAGGGTTGCCGTACCACTCTGGTGCGGAACGTGTCCTTGTGGACCTTCGAAGTTCAGTAGTAACTTGATCTGTATCTTCATGATCATCATCATTAACTTCCTCCCTTGTCGGTGCAGGCACCTCAGGAACAATTTCCTGCGCTGCGCTACTTTCCGGTTCGGGAGGGGTGACTGTCACCTCATCAAGTTCTACCTTCCTCCCACTCACTTCTTTCTAGAGAAACTCTTTCTCCAGAAAGGATCCATTCTTGGCAACAGAAACCTTGCCTTCGGATCTGTGGTAGAAGGTGTACCCAATCGTTTCCTTTGGGTATCCTATGAAGACACATTTTTCCGATTTGGGTTCGAGCTTCTCAGGTTGAAGTTTCTTGACATAAGCATCGCAACCCCAAACTTTCAGAAACGACAACTTAGGTTTCTTGCCAAACCAAAGTTCATACGGTGTCGTCTCAACGGATTTCGACAGAGCCCTATTTAAAGTGAATGCGGCAGCCTCTAAAGCATAACCCCAAAAAGATAGCGGTAAGTCGGTGAGAGACATCATAGATCGCACCATGTCCAACAGGGTACGATTTGGACGTTCGGACACACCGTTACGCTGAGGTGTTCCGGGTGGTGTCAATTGTGAAACAATTCCACAGTTCCTAAGGTGCGTGCCAAATTCATGACTTAAATATTCACCCCCACGATCCGATCGCAAGAACTTTATTTTTCTGTCACGTTGATTCTCAACCTCGTTCTGAAATTCCTTGAACTTTTCAAAGGTCTCAGACTTGTGTTTCATCAAGTAGACATACCCATATCTACTCAAGTCATCTGTGAGGGTGAGAACATAACGATAGCCTCCGCGAGCTTCAACACTCATTGGACCGCACACATCGGTATGTATGATTTCCAATAAGTTGGTTGCTCGCTCCATTGTTCCGGAGAACGGAGTCTTGGTCATCTTGCCCAAAAGGCATGGTTCGCACGTGTCAAATGATTCATAATCAAGAGACTCTAGAAGTCCATCTGCATGGAGCTTCTTCATACGTTTGACACCAATATGACCAAGGCGGCAATGCCACAAATATGTGGGACTATCATTGTCAACTTTACATCTTTTGGCATTCACACTATGAATATGTGTATCATCACGTTCGAGATTCATCAAAAATAAATCATTGACCAGCGGGGCATGACCATAAAACATATCTCTCATATAAACAGAACAACCATTATTCTCGGATTTAAATGAGTAGCCATCTCGCATCAAACGAGATCCAGATACAATGTTCATGCTCAAAGCTGGTACTAAATAACAATTATTAAGGTTTAAAACTAATCCCGAGGGTAGATGTAGAGGCAGCGTGCCGACGGCGATCACATCGACCTTGGAACCATTCCCAACGCGCATCGTCACCTCGTCCTTCGCCAGTCTCCGCTTATTCCGTAGCTCCTGCTTTGAGTTACAAATGTGAGCAACTGCACTGGTATCAAATACCCAGGAGCTACTACGAGCACTGGTAAGGTACACATCAATAACATGTATATCACATATACCTTTGACGTTGCCAGCCTTCTTGTCTGCTAAGTATTTGGGGCAGTTCCGCTTCCAGTGACCCGTTCCCTTGCAATAAAAGCACTCAGTCTCAGGCTTGGGGTCCATACTTTGGCTTCTTCCCGGCAACTGGCTTACCGGGCGCGGCAACTCCTTTGCCGTCCTTCTTAAAGTTCTTCTTACCCTTGCCCTTCTTGAACTTAGTGATTTTATTCACCATCAACACTTGATGCTCTTTCTTGATCTCCACCTCCACTGATTTCAGCATTGAATACACTTCGGGAATGGACTTCTCCATCCCTTGCATATTGAAGTTCAACACGAAGCTCTTGTAGCTAGGTGGGAGCGACTGAAGGATTCTGTCAATGACCGCTTCGTCTGGGAGATTCATTCCCAACTGAGACAAGCGGTTGTGCAACCCAGACAACTTGAGTATGTGCTCACTGACAGAACTATTTTCCTCCATCTTACAGCTGTAGAATGCGTTGGAGACGTCATATCTCTCAACTCGGGCATGAGCCTGGAAAACCATTTTTAGCTCTTGGAACATCTCAAATGCTCCGTGGTGGTCAAAACGCTTTTGGAGCCCCGATTCTAAGCTGTAGAGCATGCCGCACTGAACCAGGGAGTAATCATCACAACATGACTGCCAAGCGTTCATAACATCTTGGTTTGCCGGGGCGGGAGCGTCACCTAGCGATGCTTCTAGGACATAAGTTTTCTTGGCAGCTATGAGGATGATCCTCAGGTTACGGACCCAGTCTGTATAGTTGCTACCATCGTCTTTCAGCTTGGATTTCTCTAGGAACGCGTTGAAGTTGAGGGTGACAAGAGCGTGGGCCATTTGATCTACAAGACATACTGTAAAGAATTTAGACTAAGTTCATGATAATTAAGTTCATCTTAATCAAATTTTAATGAACTCCCACTCAGATTGACATCTCTCTAGTCATCTAAGTGATACATGATCCGAATCACCTAGCCCGTGTCCGATCATCACGTGAGACGGACTAGTCATCAACGGTGAACATCTTCATGTTGATCGTATCTTCTATACGACTCATGTTCGACCTTTCGGTCTTCCGTGTTCCGAGGCCATGTATGTACATGCTAGGCTCGTCAAGTGAACCCTAAGTGTATAGCGTGTGTAAATCTGGCTTACACCCGTTGTATGCGAACGTTAGAGCCTATCACACCTGATCATCACGTGGTGCTTCGGAACAACGATCCTTAGCAACGGTGCACAGTTAGGGGGAACACAATTCTTGAAATTTTAGTGAGAGATCATCTTATTTACTACCGTCGTTCTAAGTAAACAAGATGCATAAACATGATAAACATCACATGCAATCAAATAAAGGGACATGATATGGCCAATATCATCTTGCTCCTTCGATCTCCATCTTCGGGGCACCATGATCATCTTTGTCACCGGCTCCACACCATGATCTCCATCATCGTGTCTTCATGAAGTCGTCACGCCAAACATTACTTCTACTACTATGGCTAACGTTTAGCAATAAAGTAAAGTAATTACATGGCGTTATTCAGTGACACGCAGGTCATACAATAATTAAGACAACTCCTATGGCTCCTGCCGGTTGTCATTATCATCGACATGCAAGTCGTGATTCCCTATTACAAGAACATGATCAATCTCATACATCACATATATCATTCATCACATCTTCTTGGCCATACCACATCACATAGCACATGCTGCAAGAACAAGTTAGACGACCTCTAATTGTTGTTGCAAGTTTTACGTGGCTTCTATAGGTTTTCTAGCAAGAACGTTTCTTACCTACGCCAAAACCACAACGTGATTTGTCAATTTCTATTTACCCTTCATAAGGACCCTGTTTATCGAATCCGATCTGACTAAAGTGGGAGAGACAGACACCCGCCAGCCACCTTATGCATCTAGTGCATGTTTGTCGGTGGAATCAGTCTCACGTAAGCATACGTGTAAGGTCGTCCGGGCCGCTTCATCCCACGATGCCGCCGAATCATGATTGGACTAGTAACTGAAAGAAAATTGAGCAAACTCAACGCCCACAACTTGTTTGTGTTCTACTCGTGCAAGATGCTACGCAAAGACCTAGCTCAGATGCCACTGTTGGGGAACGTAGCATAATTCAAAAAATTTCCTACGCTTCACCAAGATCAATCTAAGGAGTCATCTAGCAACGAGCATAATGGAGTGCATCTACATACCCTTTTGTAGATCGTCTGCGGAAGCGTTCGAAGGAACGTGGATGAAGTAGTCGTACTCTTCGTGATCCTCGTCACCGATGATCCTAGCGTCGAACGGACGGCACCTCCGCGTTCAACACACGTACGGTACAGCAACGTCTCCTCCTTCTTGATCCAGCAAGGGGGGAGGAGAGGTTGTCGGAGATCCAGCAGCACGACGGCGTGGTGGTGGTTGCAACAGGAAAACCTGCAGGGCTTCGCCGGCGCCCTGCGAGAGGAGATGGAAGTATGACGGGAGGGGGGAGAGGCACCAGAGGCTTGGGGTGCGGCTGCCCTCTCCCCCACTATATATAGGGGCCAGGGGGGCGCCAGCCCTAGGGAGATCAGATCTCCAAGGGGGGCGGCGGCCAGGAGGGAAGACTTGCCCCCCAAGGCATAGGGGGCGCCCCCTCCCCCTAGGGTTTCAACCCTAGGCGCATGGAGGGGGGCCCATGTGGTGCGCCAGCCCACCAGGGGCTGGCCCCTTCCCCCTTGCGGCCTATGGGACCCACCGGGATGGGTGGCCCCACCCGGTGGACCCCCGGGACCCCTCCGGTGGTCCCGGGACACTCCCGGTGACCCCCCGGAATTCACCCGATGGCCGAAACTGGACTTCCTATATATCATTCTTTACCTCCGGACCATTCCGGAACTCCTCGTGACGTCCGGGATCTCATCCGGGACTCCGAACAACATTCGGGTTTCCATGTGCATGTATCTCTACAACCCTAGCGTCACCGAACCTTAAGTGTGTAGACCCTACGGGTTCGGGAGACACGTAGACATGACCGAGACGACTCTCCGGTCAATAACCAACAGCGGGATCTGGATACCCATGTTGGTTCCCACGTGTTCCTCGATGATCTCATCGGATGAACCACGATGTCAAGGATTCACTTAATCTCGTATGCTATTCCCTTTGTCTATCGGTACGGTACTTGCCCGAGATTAGATCGTCGGTATACCGATACCTTGTTCAATCTCGTCATGGCAAGTCTCTTTACTCGTTCCGTAATCCATCATCCCGTGACTAAATCCTTAGTCACTTTGAGCTCTTTATGATGATTTCTTACCGAGTGGGCCCAGAGATACCTCTCCGTCATACAGAGTGACAAATCCCAGTCTCGGTTCGTGCCAACTCAACAGACACTTTCGGAGATACCGTTGCATACCTTTATAGCCACCCAGTTACGTTGTGACGTTTGGCATACCCAAAGTGTTCCTACGGTATCCGGGAGTTGCACAACCTCATGGTCTAAGGAATAAATACTTGACACTAGAAAAGCTTATGCATTACGAACTAAACGATCTCGTGCTAGGCTCAGGATTGGGTCTTGCCCATCACATCATTCTCCTAATGATGTGATCCCGTTATCAATGACATCCAATGTCCATGGTCAGGAAACCGTGACCATCTGTTGATCAACGAGCTAGTAACTAGAGGCTTACCAGGGACACGTTGTGGTCTATGTATTCACACATGTATCGCTGTTTCCGTACAATACAATTCAAGCATGAATAACAGACAATTATCATGAACAAGGCGATATAATAATAATCCTTTTATTATTGCCTCTAGGGCATATTTCCAACACTAAGGAGAAGGAGGGCGACGGCGAAAACGATCCCTTAGAAGACAAGCTTGTCGAAGAACCTCCCAAAGGTCGGCTTCCAAAGCGCCGAACCAAATCCCGTAAAGGAAAGGATAACAACACTGTCACTAACGACGGTGATATTCCGGAACAAGCCGAAGACCCCGCAGACCCAGCGATGGAGCAGGAGGAGCGAGAGGACGGCGAACATAGTCCAAAGCCGCTGTCCGATGACAGCGATGCCGAAGACAGTAATTACGAACTTGTCTCCAAGGAAGAAGTTAGCCTGGGCGACGATGAATACATCGTCCCAGAAGAACCCTCAGAACAAAAGTGCTTCCATCGGAGGCTTATTGCCACCGCAAGGAGCCTGAAAAAGCAGCAAAGACGACTTAGAGCTGCACTGGACATGCTCAATGATAGATGGAACGAGGTGCTAGACGCTGAGCAAAAACATGGCTATAACGACCAAACCAAAGGCTATCCTAAGCGTAAATTGCTGCCCGAATTCGACGACGAGGCCATTGCGCCCATGTCGCCGAAGAATAACACCGCCGATAAGCTAGACCGACCACCTCGCAGACGGGACAGAGTAGCTAGCAATGGCGTACACAAGCCCGCACCCCCACCCCGTAAAGGAAAGGATGATGCGGCTCATGTCCGAAAACACGATCTGCGTGAGGACCTGAACAAAAAATCTAGCAAGACCAGGTCTATCTATGGACCTAGGGACCGGGCTCCCACACGGGACGATGGCTATCAAGCCAATCGCGCCGGTCATATACCAATTCGGGGTCAATACCGAACATCACAACAATCGGACATACGCCATGATATAGCAAAATACAGATGCACCACACACCCTCTGTGCTTCACCGATGAGGTACGGGATCATGATTTTCCAGAAGGGTTTAAACCCGTGAACATCGAGGCGTACGATGGAACGACGGATCCCGCTGTCAAGATAGACGACTTCATTCTTCACATCCACATGGCTCGAGGAGATGATCTCCACACCATTAAATACCTACCCCTCAAGCTGAAAGGACTAGCTCGACACTGGCTAAACATCCTCCCAGAGAACTCCATTAGGAGTTGGGAAGAACTTGAGGACGCTTTTCGGGCCAATTTTCAAGGGACCTATGTCCGGCCCTCGGACGCTGACGATCTAAGTCACATCATCCAACAACCCGGGGAGTCAGCCCGTAAGCTCTGGAACCGGTTTCTCACTAAGAAGAACCAAATCGTCGACTGTCCGGACGCCGAAGCCTTAGCGGCCTTCAAACACAGTGTCCGGGATGAATGGCTAGCTAGACACCTCAGACAGGAAAAGCCGAGGACAATGGCAGCCCTAACTACACTCATGACCCGCTTTTGCGCGGGCGAGGACAGCTGGTTAGCTCGTAGCAGCACCAGTGGCCCTGGAACATCTGAAGTTAGGGACGACAATGGAAAGCCACGGCATAACAAAAACAAACGTCGAAATAATGCTGGAAGCCGAGATGATGCAGTGGTAAACACCGGATTCAGCGGGTCCAGATCCGGTCAACGGAAGAAGCCGTTCAAAGGCAACAAAGATGGTCCTTCCAGCTTGGACAAAATATTAGATAGGCCCTGCCAAATCCATGGCACCCCAGAAAAACCTGCAAACCATACCAACCGTAATTGTTGGGTTTTCAAGCAGGCCAGCAAGCTCAATGCCGAACACAAGGGGAAGGGACCTCAGAGCGAAGACAAGGACGAACCTCGGCAGCCGAATACATGGGGACAGAAGAAATTTCCACCAGGGATCAAAACAGCGAACATGATATATACCACTCATATCCCAAAGAGGGAGCGCAAGCGCGCACTCCGAGATGTCTATGCCGTCGAGCCTGTCGCCCCCAAATTCAAGCCATGGTCGGCCTATCCGATCACTTTCGATCGCAGGGATCACCCGACTAGTACCCGTCATGGGGGTTCGGCTACCCTAGTGCTCGACCCAATAATCGATGGATACCATCTCACCCGAGTCCTTATGGACGGCGGCAGCAGTCTTAATCTGATATATCAGGACACTGTCCGCAAGATGGGGATCGATCCGTCAAGAATCAAGCCAAGCAGCACAACCTTTAAAGGAGTGATACCGGGCGTAGAAGCCCGCGGCACGGGCTCTTTAACATTGGAGGTCGTATTCGGCTCTCCTGACAACTTTTGAAGCAAAGAGTTAATCTTCGACATAGCTCCATTCCGAAGTGGCTATCATGCACTACTCGGAAGAACGGCCTTCGCCCGCTTTAATGCAGTCCCACACTATGCTTATCTAAAGCTTAAAATGCCTAGATCATGTGGCGTCATCACGGTCAATGGAAATATGGAGCGCTCTCTTTGTACGGAGGAGGACACTGCGGCCTTAGCAGCCGAAGTCCAACACGACCTATTCAACCTGGACAACTTATCGATCGTTAAAACTGCGGACACGGTTAAACGTGTCCGGCACACGCCTCAGCGTGACATCTCAGATGAACCTGAGCTAGATTAGCAGTTCAGCCCCCATCGACTGCCCCATAAGGTGATAGCACATGTACCTCGAGTGCATAATTATGCCTTAAAATCCCTTGGGCAACGCTGGGGGCACTCTGCATACAGTCCATAGTTCGGCTCGACCCTATTCAGACTCTAAAAATTATCTTTCAAGGTTCATTAAACGAACCAGTCTTGTTTATGGCCACACTGGATATCTTTTTCTTTTCCAGGTTTCTTTTTTCTTTTTACAGATGGCTATCATACCCCCCCCCCCTTCAAGGACACATTATAGAGGAGGAAACGACGCATATGTGTAGAAGGGACCCGGGCTAAGGTTTATTTTTAGATTAAGACCCTGTGTAAACCTTTTTTCTCTTTCTTGTTACATACTTTTCTGGCATGTAAAATGTCCAAGAAAGTTATCGACATTATATGTAAGCTTACGGCTCGCCATACTATAAAAGGATATTAATAGAACAACATGATTCACATTATGTTCGGAGTTTTATTCACTCACCATAAAATGTTCTCTCCCCACATCAGATTGCACATGTGCCTTGTCAACAGGGTCCATTACCAGGGGCTGTATTCAACCCGGTATATGTCGAAAAGACCGAACACCTATAGGGAGTGTTCGATGTCCTGGATGTTTGCCTTATATGCATCAGTTCTAAATCATGTCTTGGGTCAATAGTTGGGTTGCCCGGCTCCTGTGCTTACCCCTACATTCCCGATTGTTCGGCTAGGGTGTAAAGAGAGAACTACTATGATTGTACTTCTGGCTCGTCTGGTCAAGTACCTCAGTAGAGAAAGCCGAAAACTGACCGTCATGATAGACGAGAATCTGGTCCGCAATCCGGTGACTTAGTTTTATACTATGATCGATAGAGATCTACCCTGTGTTATACGAAGGGTTGGTTTTTCACCCAGCCAGGTGCAATTGGTTACCTTAGGGCTAGCACCTAGCCCCACATGTCAAACTCCTATGACTAAGTGAAAGCAATAACGCCGCATAGTCTGATTGCCTGGTTCGCTCCACATACACCTCCTATGCGGAACAATACGTTGGATAAAGAGTGTCTATGCATATGACCGAACACCCCAGTACTATGTACATGGGGGCTGAAGCCGACGACTGGAAACTTTTAGATTTACATAAACAGTCACATAGGAGGTAAAAGACGCTCATATTATAATAGCACAAAAGTTATATACATCGGATTCATAAGGTTAAGTCTTTACAGACGAATACAATTACTCGAATATAATATCCTTCGAGCACTGGCCTTCTACTAGGCGGGCGCCTTCGATGATGTCCTCGAAGTACTTCTCCGGCTTGCGGTGCTCCTTGCCCTCGGGCGGACCAGCAGTGGATATGTGCTCCTCCTTCATCTTCGCCCAGTGCACTTTCACACGAGCGAAGGCCATCCGAGCACCTTCTATGCAGGCCGAACGCGTCAATGCGTCGACCCGCAGACTCGCCTCGATGAGCCGCTTCACCAATCCAAAGTAGCTACTTGGGATTGGATCAGCGGGCCATAGCCGGACTATCAAGTCCTTCATGACCGAACCCGCCATGTTGTGCAGCTCGACCAACTGCTTCATCTGGTAGTTGAGGGGCACCGAATGTTTTGGCGCATAGAACTGCGACCAAAACAACTTCTCCGTGTCATTCCCCTCCTGGGCTCGGAAATACTGGGCAACGTCAGCACTGCTCGGAAGATCAGCAAACACGCTTGGAGAACTCCATAACCGTGTCAGCCCAAGATTGAACTTCTACCCTCCGAAGATGCTCTGTAAGAGAAAGATCTTACCAGATGCTATCTCTCGCGCCTGCTTGATTTCCTCACAGGCATTGTGCGCCTCGCCTCGCGCATCCTGGGTAGTCTTCATTGTCGCAGCAAGCTCGGACGCTTGCTCCAAAGTCTTCTTTTCCAATGCCTCACATTTGACAACGACATCTTTGAGCTCATCCTCGACTTCGGACACCCGAGCTTGGTGCTTCTTGCACGCAACCTTTTCGGCCTCTAGTTCGGCAACCGCTTTGTCAGCGGTCGCCTTGCTCGCATCAGCCTCCTTCTTGGCCTGCGCTAGCTCGCCCTTGAGGGCCTCGAGCTTAGTGGCGCCAACTGTTTAATACAAAATATAATAAAAGAGTTTATATCCATACTCAATTCACATTATTAGTCTTCTTGACATTTAAATTGGCATACCTTGCGTTTCATCTAAACGCTGGTTGACGCGATCGAGGTCCGCGTTCGCCAGCAAAAGCTTCCAATTTAGTTCAGCAACTTCTGCATCTCGTGTAGTTGCCGAAACTAGTGAAGCCTGTTCAAATACAACAAAAACATACAGTTCAGCTCTAGAATATGCTATACTATGGATACTTCGTCCGATTCTGTTCAGAATCACACAAAGCATCAGGGGCTACTAGCTATATATGTGTATTTAAAACAAATAAAGTTCCATAAAGAACATTACATTGCTTACCTCAAAGCCCGTTAACAGGCTGTTGAAGGCTACATTCAGTTCGCCCTTGGCGGACTGAATCTTCTTCATCACCGCACCCATCACGATGCGGTACTCCTCCATGATGGAAGCACTTTGCAGTGCTCCCTCCATAGGGTCCGGCGCCTTCGGATTGACTCCGTGCGCCATCGTATCCATCCCCGCCTGGGGGGGGGGGTCTGGTCTTCGGACCACGGAGCCGCATTAGGCTCCGGGTCAATGTTCGGGAGGGCCCCGGATTGTCTGGGCCCCCCGTCTTCGGTCTCCATGGGGATTGTTTCCCCATGGTCAGCGGCGGCCGAGGTATTACCCCCGGTCGCCCCGTCACCTGCCCCGCCCTCATCTCCTTGGGCGGAGGACACCCGCTGGGAGGACACTTCGGTGTCCTCGCCGATCATGGGCGAAGGAGCTCGGACCGTCGGGTCACTCTTCGTCTCTCCGGGCGCTAGAGAGTTCTCCTCCGATAAGGAGGTGTCAGGGTGTCCTCCAGGAGGGCTGTAGGTCAGTAGGTGAGAAATAACAAGTAGGTATAAAAAATGCTAAAAAAACAAAGATGCAACAATTAATCCGGACAAACTTACGTTTCGGGCAGGGGTTTCTCCCTGAGCTTCACCATGAAGCTGTGTTCGGATGAATCCGAACTAGCAGCGAGGTTCAGCTTCCTCTGGGGCGCGGCCGTGCCCGCGTCAGCAGTGCCCCCCCCTCTTCGTCCCCCTGCCTTGCGCATGGAGCTCTTCCTCCTCCTCTTCCTCGTCATCGTCCTCCTCTTCGGAGGAGAGGATGTTGATCTTCTTGGACTTCTCGTCCGTAGGGTGGGGGTTGTCTCCAACCCCCTTGCCCTTCTTCTTGGGCTTCTTGACCGGCGCCTTGTACGGCGCCGGGACCAGCATCGCCGTCAGTCGAGGCGATTTTGGGTCTTCGGGCAAAGGCGCCGGACACTTGATCCGGGTCGCCTTCTTCGTCCAGCCATGTATATCACGCAAAAACTCCAATTCCTGTTATCATTGAATAAGTAAGGGGATATATGCTCAGCAAAATTTTCTATTACCTCTGGGGCGGAGAGTGCAGTACTAAAACCCGCGTCCTCGGTTTCTTCCGGCCACTCCTTCTGGCTCTTGAAGAGAAGATTCCAGATCTCTTTGTGTGTAAAGCCAAAGAGATGCTTCAGAGGCTTATCTCCTGCCGGATCGAACTCCCATAGGGTGGAGTCCCGGCTTTGGCAAGGAAGGACAAGCCGAGCCAGCATTACCTAGACCACGGATGAGAGCTGGTGGCCCTTGGAAATCACGCCGGACACATGACTCTGGAGTGTCGAAACCTCAACTTGAGACCCCCAGTCCAGACCCTTTGTGGCCCAGGAGGTCAACCTCTTTGGGGGTCCAGATCTGAAAGCAGGCTCCGCCGCCCATTTGGTGTCGCGGGGTTCGGTGATATAAGACCACTCCAACTACCAGACCTTGTTCGTCTCTATGAACGACCCTTTAGGCCAAATCGCATTCGGGAGCTTGCTAATCATGGCGACCCCGCACTCCGCGTGCTGCCCATCCACCACCTTCGGCTTCACGTTGAAGGTTTAAGCCATAGGCCGAAGTGTGGATGGATGCGGAGGAAAGCTTCACACACCACTATGAAAGTGGAGATGTGAAGGATTGAGTTCGGGGCTAGATCGTGGAAATCGAGTCCGTAGAAGAATAGCAAACCCCGAACAAAGGGGTGGAGTGGAATCCCTAGCCCCCTAACAAAGTGCGAAGTGAACACTACTCTCTCGCCCGCCTCTGGGACAGGGGTCACCTGGCCCTTGGCGGGGACTCGGTGCGTGATATCGGCGATGAGATAACCTGCGCTCGGAAGATCCTCCACGGTCTTCTCAGTGACCGTGGAGGCCTCCCACTTGCCTCTGGCACCGAATCCAGCCATTGCCGGGGAAGGGAGTAGTGGTGGAGGAACGGAAAGCGATGGGCACAAGTGATGAGGATGCTAGGGCTAGGGGAGTAGGAGAGCTCGATCTTGAGGAAAGCGTGGGGCTAACGAAGGGGATCGGTACCCTTTTATAATGATGTGAATATAGAACGTCCCCCTACTTTAGCCATAAACCTCGCTGGTTCCCAAAGCGGACATGCGTAATGCGCGGTGTTGATGCTCACGTCATATTGATAAGGATCCCACAATAAGCGAGCACGATCTCTATTCTGATAAGACGTGTCAATGAGGATATACCTCGAAACGCGAAACTAGGGCCAAATAAAACGGTTCGATATGGTAGTGGGATGGAACGCTTCACCAGAAAGTTGTCAGTAAAGACACATTATTCATTTTGTTTTAAGAGCCTTGCCTTCGAGGCTAAGGGTTGTACTAACCTTTTAGAGCCAAACACAATACTCCATTTTGCAAAAGATATATTCGGAAGTAGAAACCCGCCTTGCAATGCCGAAGACAATACGGACGCCGAACTCATCGTCATCGAAGACAGGTTCAGGGGCTACTGAGGGAGTCCTGGATCGAGGGGTCCTTGGGTGGCCAAATAACTCTTGGTAGGACGGACTGGTGGGCCGTGAAGATCACAAGTCGAAGATCGTCTCTCGTATCAGGATAGGACTCGTGTATTCATATAATGGCAAGTTTTAGGTTCGGGTGTAATCTTTCCTTCCTCTACAAGATGGTTATGTACAAACCCTAAGCCCCTCTGGTGTGTATATAAACTGGAGGGTTTAGTCCGTAGAGGCTAATAGAGAATCACAAATCCTCATAGGCTAGACTAAAAAATTCTCACACTTCCTTTCTTGGTGCACTACCCATTGATGGTTCGCGTCTAAAACAAACATATCAAATGGACCTTTCTTCCAACTTTTTGGTGGGAAGTATCCCAAAAATATTTGGACAAATGAATACGCTAGCCTATCTAAATTTATCTCATAACTCCTTAAAAGGTTCAATTCCCGGACATCTTGAAAAACTAAAAGGCTTAACATCAATAGACCTCTCATTTAACAATCTCTCGGGTATCATCCCCGTGTTCCTTGCCAACTTTACTTACTTGACTACCTTGAACCTCTCATTCAATAGGCTAGAAGGGCAAATACCCGAGGGGGTGTTTTCAAAAATCTCACATCACAGTCTTTGATTGGGAATTCTAAGTTATGTGGTGCTCCCCGCGATTGCGAATTATAAGTTATGTTGAGGATTTCTGCCATGCCTTGATATACCACGCTCAAGTAATAGAAACTTGCTACAGTTTCTACTCCCAACACTAACACTAGTTGTTGGCGTCATTGCTATTTGTTTATACCTATGGTTCATGAAGAAACTTAAGAAGGGAGATGACAACGATTCTATTGATCCAACTGATGTCATAGGACATCAGATGGTCCCCTATCATGAGCTCATTCATGCCACCAATAATTTCAATGAAGATAACATATTGGGATCATGAAGCTTTGGAAAAGTCTTCAAGGGCCAATTGAGTAGTGCCTTGATGGTCACGGTACAAATTCTCGACATGTAACTCGGGCATGCCATCGAAGTTTTGACTCCGAGTGTCAAGTGCTTGGCATGGTGCGACACCGCAACCTGATAAATATACTCCGCACGTGTTCCAACCTTGACTTCAAAGTACTGATGCTTCAATACATGCCAAATGGTAGCTTGGATATGCTCCTACACTAGCCTCAGAGTTCATGCCACCTAGGGTTCCTTGAGAGACTAGGCATCATGCTCGACGTGTTGATGGCAATGAAGTACGTCCATCACGATCACAACGAGTTGATCTTGCACCGTGACCTGAAGCCTGGAAACATGCTATTTGACGAGGAGATGACGGCGCATGTAGCGGACTTTGGCATTGCAAGGTTGATACTGGATGACAACTCCACGACATGCGCGAGCATGCTCGGAACAGTTGGGTACATGCAGTAGGAGAAAAAGGCCCATTTCTCCCGGTTCTGGAACCGAGACTAAAGGGTCGGGACTAAAGCCCATGACCTTTAGTCCCGGTTCGCTTACAAACGGGGACAGGTGGGGCTCCACATGGCCGCACCAGCGAGCCCAGGCAGGAGGGCCTTTGGTCCTGGTTGGTAACACCAATCATGACCAAAAAGCATCCACGCGTCAGCAACTCAGGAGCTGGGTTTTTAAAAAAAAGGGGGGGGGGGTTGGGGGTTTTTGGAGGGTTAATTTAGGCCTTTCATATATTGTGTTAGCTAGCTAATAGAGAGAAGTGACCTCTGTTATCTC
This sequence comes from Secale cereale, assembly GCA_902687465.1. Classification (NCBI taxonomy): domain Eukaryota; kingdom Viridiplantae; phylum Streptophyta; class Magnoliopsida; order Poales; family Poaceae; genus Secale; species Secale cereale. The sequence goes on along the minus strand of LR738714.1, from coordinate 644,477,470 downwards.
CGTGCTTGGTCGGCGCTACGTACTATACGTATAGAGAGGATTCGACACGTACGCTAGCTAGTAAGCAAATGAAGGAAACCATTAAGTACACAAGATCATCATGAACATATACAGAGAGAAGTGATCGACCTCCTCCTTCTCTGAGAGATTGGCCGAACAACAAGTTTTCGTATATCTATCTGACGCTACTTGCTACATATATACAATATTAGATCTCTTACAATCCCTAACATCTGAAGTCAAGTGCTACATGGTATTCTCCGGCAGGATTGATGACGTGGTCAAGAAAGAATCCCGTCAATTCCTCTTGAATTGCTTTTATGCGATCATGTGGTAGGAGTTCATCCAGCAGCTGCCAGATCTAATTTGAAGAAGAGGGTCAATACATGTATATGAATGAAACTCAACACAAATGATGGTAATAAAATAAAATTATGAATATTTTTGCTTACGCACTTCAAATTGTTTTTTAGTGTAGTCCCGACTAGAGACCGTTGCTTTGTACATGAATTCGCGAACGTAGTATCCACAAAAATCATTCCCGGCTTCCTGCCACAAGCACTTTACGAGAAATAGAGGTCAATCAAACTGATAAGAAAATATGCTAAATGATTTTGATGAAACTAGCTAGAATCAATGGGAGATGTGTGGAACTAGGTTGTAGTACTTACTCTTGGGTGTGTAAATCGCAGCTCCTTCGGCAGCCCCGGAACAATTGCGGTGAACTCTTTCCAAACCCTGCCAGACAAAGAAAATAATTACTTGATATCAGGAAATGAACAAAGTTGCCGATATGGTGCGATAATGATCGATTGAACTTACTTCTCAAGCATTGCAGTCATGTCCGTATACTCCTTGGGATCTTTTTGTCTCGAGTCTAAGATGGTTACTACTCCCTGATCAAGCTTAATCTCCAGCATAATAAAGTGGAACCTGTGCACGCATGCATAACTCATCAATTACATTACTATATATAACCTCGAGTAAGGGAAACCGAATATGCACAAGACAGTAACACCCACAGGAAGTTGTAAGGAAATAGTATTTTAGTTTTGTATTGTTTTTTGAGCAACTACTGTAGCAATTTGTCCTCGGTTTCTGTGACATTATTTTTAACCATCCATTCATGTATGATATTTGGGTTAATGAACCCAATGTCATAGATTTGTGCTTTTCTGCATTCGACGATCTTCAATCTGCATAATATAGTCAGGATAATTATATATAGATACAATGAAAGAGCTAAGTTATATATAGGGATTTAATTACAGAAATTAGTACTTACAAACAGTAGCAAGCCACGAGTGATTTGTCTAGGGCCTTTAGATTGTAGAGCTGGAAAAACTCGTCAAAATCAACAGTTAACAGGTCTTGTCCAATGAAGTCGTGGTCATCTTTAATTCTCATCGTCAGAGCATCCTTCCTAGAGTCGCTGCAGGTTTTCATGTACCATTGATGGAATTTTCGCATCATCGTTGTTAGAGGAGGACTTCCTTCTTTGATGGGAGGCTGCCCGTACCTGTATTTGAATTCGTCCGCCTCCAATGTTTCAATCTGTAAAATATCGTCATCGGCCATGTAATCACCAAGATTGGTACCGGGCACCATCCCCGGCAGATTAGCGATGATATCGCTAGACACTTTGAGTGGGGGGTATGATTGGTTCACCTGTTCGCCGAGCTGGGGAATTTTTTCTCACTTTTCCGTTCTTCTAACCTTTTATCACTTGAATTAGTCCCCGAGTGCACCACATCTGTATATGTATTTTTACTAACGTGTTCATAGTTGGTATCCGGCGAAGGCGGTGATGGTCGCTTCAGGGCATTGATAGTGCACTTCGCTTTCAATGGATCTATCGTCTCCTTTAGAGGTGGAGGTTTCTTTGCAAAAAATTCCCTCACTTTGGCAGCACAGATATCCGCGATTTCCTTCTCGGTCCTCTCATATGCTAACTTTTCCACATGCTTGAGAGATGGACTGTATCTGAGTTTCCTACCGCCTCTGGCTGTACTGCTAGCCGCCGGAGCAGCGGCTTCTCTCTTCTGCCGTTGTTGCTTAGGAGGCGGAGCTCTCCGACACGCCGGAGGAGCCGGAGCGGCGGCGGCTATCTTCCTCTGTTGTTGATGAGGCGGAGAAGGAGGCAGAGTGCTCCGATGCGCCGGAGGAGGCGAAGGAGGAGTCAGAGTGCCCTCACGCGCCGAAGCGGGCTGAGTGTCCTGATCTCTAGCCGGAGGAGGAGGAGGCGCAGTGCCCTGACTCGCCGGAGGAGGAGGAGGCGTCCAGTTTGGAAGCTTGATGTGCTCCTTCGTCCATAAACATGTACCACACAAAGCATTAATTAGATGATTCTCCCCTTCACCTGTAGGGTGGTCAAGCACCAGCTCCTCGAATACGTCTGTTATTTCATCCACCATCACTTTCGCATAGCCATCTAGAATCGGACGGCAGTGAAATGTTCTGTTAGCTTCAGGAGGTAAAACAGAGCCGTCGACCGCCTTAACGGTGAGCTTCATCCAATTCGTCATAAGCTCGCAATGTTGAGCCTCTTCGATAGCATCCATGGGGTAGTTAGGAGCCGTGAAGTCAGCTAGTTGCTGAACGAGCTACATGGAAGCCATGCTGCTTCTCCGCTTAGATGGCGGGGTAGCTGCTGGGGTAGCTTTGTGCCGCTGAGATGGTTGGTCGGCAGCTCGCTGGCTCTTAGCTTGTTCCTCTAGCTTTAGTACTCTTGCATGGAGCGTCTCTGCTGCGCTCAGATCCCGTTTATTCTTCCTCTCCCGAGTTTTGTAACCGCCTGCACCGGGAAACCCAACCTTCCACGAAACGGAGCCTGGCGTGCCTCGTGTTCATCCAGGGTGCTCAGGATTCCTGAGGGCGACAGTTAGCTCATCGTTCTCTCTATCGGGAATGAACGTCCTATCCTGCGCTGTGGCGATATACTTCTGAAGCTTCTTGATGGGTATTGTAAGTTGCTCGTTCGTCCAAACGCACTTCCCCGTTTCAGGGTCCAAAGTTCCCCCAACCCCGAAGAACCAAGTCATTGAATGGTCAAGCTAGTTAAATGTCTCTGGTTCGACCCCTTTAGCGATCAGGTCATTCTCAGCTTTGTCCCACAACGGTCGGGCTTTGAGGTAGCCGCCTGACCCCGTGCAATGGTGATACTGCTTCTTTGCAGCATTTATCTTGTTTGTCTTTGACATCTTCTTACTCTTGTCCGATGTCTTGTAGGCCATAAATGCGGGCCATTGATCTCTTATCTTCTCATATCGGCGTGTGAATTTTGGAGTCTCCCCTTTGTCGACAAACTTTGATTTCAACTCATTCTTCCACCTCCTGAATAGACCTGCCATCTTAAGAGCACACGCCTTGATCAGTGGCTCTATAACTGGCTTATTCGGATACTCCTCTGGCGGTAGGGTGAAATTTACTTTTAGCGAGGTCCAAAGATCATCTTTTTGTCTATCGGTGACATAATAAACTGGAGGGTCTTCCTTCTTACGCTTATTCCATAGCTGGATGCTGATTGGGATGTTGTCTCGGACAATGGCTCTGCGCTGACCAGAAAATTCTAGCTTCTTTCGGCTGGGTTGAATCGGTAGGCCATCGTCCGCGATTGCTGTGATCGTGAACTTGTCATCCTGGCGCAACCTCTTCTTCGGGCATCGTCTCTTTACCGAAGTTTGGCTCGATCCAGAGGGCTATAAAAGAAGAAAGAGGAGTTAATATATGTACATACCAAATCAATTAATGTATCAATCGGCTAGTCAGCACAGGCTTATTAATTAATATATATATACCTCGCGCGGACTTTGCAACAGCTCCCTCCTCTGTTCGGTCATCAGAGCTGTCATCACGATGTCCTTCTTCCACTGGCATTCAGTCACCGGAGCCATCACCAGAGCCATCACGGTATCCTTCTTCCTCCTCCATTGTTCGATCACCGGAGCCTTCATCATCCTCTCCTTCCAGACCATCGGTGTGGTTGATAAACGACAAGACATTACCTCCGCCATAGATTATATCCCCCAACAACAATTCTTGTTCTTCGTTTCTTGGCTCCATAGTTTCTGCAAATATTACAACATGGAAATTAATATATTAGTGGCAAACATAGACTTAGCTAGCTAATCACAGCAAGGAATATTAATTACTGGCCTGGACGCTTCTATAGTTTGGGGTGGCCTCGACAATGCTTCTACGGTTTGGGGTGGCCTCGACAACGCTTCTAGGGTTTGGGGTGGCCTCGACAACGCTCTTTTAACTAGGTAACTTTGGGTGGCCTCGACGCTTCTAGGGTCTGGGGTGGCCTCGGCAACGCTTCTAGAGTTTGGGGTGCCCTAGGCAACGCTTCTAGGGTTTAGGGTGCCTCGGCAACACTTCTAGGTTTTGTGGTGGCCTCTACGATTCCAGGGTTTCGGGTGGCCTCAGCAACGCTTCTCGGATTCGGGGTGAACTCGACGCTCTCATGAATGTCCGACGTCTGGACCGCCCCTCGACCCTTGACCCCTAGCCGACCCTCGACCCTCGACGATCCTCGAACCTCGACCCTCGACCCATCGGCGATCCTCGAACCTCGACCCTCGACCCCTCGACGATCCTCGAACCTCGACCCCTCGGCGACCCTCGACCCCTCGACGACCCTCGACCCTCGACCCCCCGGTGACCCTCGACTCCTCGGCGACCCTCGACCCTCTACCCTAGTTCCCTACCCTCGACCACTCGGCGATCCTCGACACCCCCTCGTTCATGGTAAAAAATAAGAAGAGGAAGAAGAAGAAGAAAAAGAGGAGAAGAAGAAGGAATAGAGGAGAAAAAAAGTGGAAGGAATAGAGGAGAAGAAAAAAAAGAGAATAATATTATTCTATTATTCTATTTTTTTCTTCTTCTCATCCATTCCTTCTTCTTCTCCTCTTTATTTTTCTTCTTCCTCCTCTTCTTATTTTTTCTCCTCTTTTTCTCCTTCTTCTCCTGATCCTTTTCCTTATTCTTATTTTCCTTTTTCATCTCCTTCTTTTTCTGATCTTCTTCCTTCTTCCTTCTTCCTCTTTTCTTATTTTTACTTATTTCCCTTTTTCCTCTCCACTAACCTAAAATGCACTAACAGTACAACTAACCTTAAATGCACTAATTATAAACTAACCTAAAATCGATATCTACTAACAACCTAAATAAAAGCATTAATACATATATGAAAAAAATAAACAAAAAATCCTATGAACATCCATACATACATATATACATTATATATATTGATGGCTGCTAAAGCTACGTCGGTTTTTCCCCAAATAGGAAGGGACGATGTAGTATAGCAGCGGTAGGTATTTCCCTCAGTGATGAAACCAAGGTTATCGAACCAGCATGAGTACCAAGCAACACAACGTAAACAACACCTGCACACAAATAAGAAATACTCGCAACCCGACGTGTAAAAGGGGTTGTCAATCCCTTTTGGGTAACAGACGTGAGAGAGATAAACATATTGGTAGATCGAACGGTAAATAAGATAAATTACAGCAAGGTATTTTTGGGTTTTTGGTTTAATAGATCTGAAAATAAAAGCAAATGAAGCAAAGGCAAATAATATGATGAAGAGACCCGGGGGCCGTAGATTTCACTAGTGGCTTCTCTCGAGAAAATAACAAACGGCGGGAAAACAATTACTGTTGGGAAATTGATAGAACTTCAAATAATCATGACGATATCCAGGCAATGATCATTATATAGGCATCACATCCAAGATTAGTAGACTGACTCCTGCCTGCATCTACTACTATTACTCCGCACATCGACCGCTATCCAGCATACATCAAGTGTATTAAGTTCATGGAGAAACGGAGTAATGAACTAAGTATGATGACATGATGTAGACAAGATCTATTTATGTAGAAATAGACCCCATCGTTTTATCCTTAGTAGTAACGATACATACGTGTCGGTTCCCCCTTTGTCACTGGGATCAAGCACCGTAAGATCGAACCCACTACAAAGCACGTCTTCCCATGGCAAGATAAATAGATCAAGTTGGCCAAAAAAACCCAATATCGAAGAATAAATACGAGGCTATAAGCAATCATGCATATAAGAGATCAAAAGAAGACTCAAATAATTTGCATGGATATAAAAAGATAGATCTGATCATAAACTCAAAGTTTGCCGGATCCCAACAAACACACCGTAAAGAGTTACATCTTATGGATCTCGAAGAGACCATTGTATTGATAATCAAAAGAGAGAGAGAGATGAAGCCATCTAGCCACTGACTACGGACCCAAAGGTCTACAAGGAATTACTCACGCATCATCATAGAAGCACCAATGGAAGTGGTGAACCCCTTCGTGATGGTGTCTAGGTTGGATCTGGTGGTTCTAGATTCTACGGCGACTGGATCAAAATTCCGTCTGCTCCCCTAGGGTTTCTGGAATATTGGGGTATTTATAGAGCAAAGAGGCAGTCCGGGGGGCACTCGAGCTAGGCACAACCCACCAGGGCACGCCTGGGCTTCCTAACGCGCCCTGGTGGGTTGTGCTCCCCTCGGAGCACCCCCTAGGTGCTGCCTTGGCCCATTGGGTTTCTTCTGGTCCAAAAAAATCTCCAAAAAGTTTCATTGTGTTTGGACTGCATTTGATATTGATTTCTTGCGATGTGAAAAACATGCAGAAAACAACAACTGGCACTTGGCACTATGTCAATAGCTTAGTACCAAAAAATGATATAACATGATTGTAAAACATCCAAGAATGATAATATAACATCATGGAACAATAAAAAATTATAGATACGTTGGACACGTATCAGCAACCCCAAGCTTAAATCTTGCTCGTTGATACGTCCATTCTGCATCATGCTTTTATATTGGTATTTATTGCATTATGGGATGGTATTCCACATTATGTCATAATACTTATGCCTTTTCTCTCTTATTTTACCAGGCTTACATGAAGAGGGAGAATGCCAGCAACTGGAATTCTGGGTTGGAAAAGGAGCAAATATTGGAGACCTATTTTGCACAACCCAAAAAGCCCTGAAACTCCACGAAAGTCCGTTTCGGAAAATATAAAAAATATCTGGCAAAAGAAGTACAGGAGGGGGCCACACACCGTCCACGAGGGTGGGGGGCGCCCCCTGCCTCGTGGGCCACCTGGCAGCCCCCCGATTCCCATCTTCTGCTATTTGAGGTGTTTTGACCTGGAAAAAAATCATAAGGAGGTTTTCAGGACGAAGCGCCGCCGTCTCGAGGCGGAACCTTGGCGGAACCAATCTAGGGCTCCGGAGGAGCTGTTCTGTCGGGGATACTTCCCCCCGGGAGGGGCAAATCGTCACCGCCGTCATCACCAACAACTCTCCCATCTTGGGGAGGGTTATCTTCATCAACATCTTCACCAACACCATCTCCTCTCAAACCCTAGCTCATCTCTTGTATCCAATCTTTGTATCAAAACCTCAGATTGGTACCTGCAGGTTACTAGTAGTGTTAATTACTCCTTGTAGTTGATGCTAGTTGGTTTACTTGGTGGAAGATCATATGTTCAGGTCCATTATGCATATTAATACCCCTCTGATAATGAACATGAATATGTCTTGTGAGTAGTTATGTTTGTTCCTGAGGACATGGGAGAAGTCTAGCTATAAGTAGTCATGTGAATTTGGTATTCGTTCGATATTTTGATGAGATGTATGTTGTCTTTCCTCTAGTGGTGTCATGTGAACGTCGACTACATGAAACTTCACCATTGTTTGGGCCTATAGGAAGGCATTGGGAAGTAATAAGTAGATGATGGGTTGCTAGAGTGACAGAAGCTTAAACCCTAGTTTATGCGTTGCTTTGTAAGGGGCTGATTTGGATCCATATGTTTCATGCTATGGTTGGGTTTACCTTAATACTTCTTTTCTAGTTACGGATGCTTGCAATAGAGGTTAATCATAAGTGGGATGCTTGTCCAAGTAAGGGCAGCACCCAAGCACTGGTCCACCAACATATCAAATTATCAAAGTAACGAACGCAAATCATATGAACGTATGAAAACTAGCTTGACGATAATTCCCATGTGTCCTCGGGAGCGCTTTCCTTATATAAGAGTTTGTCCAGGCTTGTCCTTTACTACAAAAGTGATTGGGCCATATTGCTACACCTTATTTAGTTTTACCACATTTTACTTGTTACCAATTACACTACAAAAAAAGACACATCCGTGACATTTTGGGCCGAACGAAACTTTTTTCTGTCATACTTATGACACTTCTATGACAATAATTGTGACAAAACACAGTATCATCATAGATGTGGTGGGGTCCTACTTCTATGACAAAAAATCATGACAGAAAATGGGCTTTTCGTCCTGGGCGGGCCGAAGACGCAGCTGCATGACATTCTTTGGGCCGTCCATGACGGAAAAAATCATGGTAGAAGCGAGGGCAAGGAAAATATCGGGGTGTTCCCGGTTATGGTGGGTGGTCGGGGCCGAGCGATGCGCGTTTCTCTCGTACACACACGCGCGTGGGTGCGAGGCGTTGGGATCTAACTGAACCCGAGCGATTGCATTGCAGGCTACGCGTTACTGAACCCGAGCGATCGATCGATGGCTGTTAACTGAACCCGATCGAGCGATTCCTTCGCTACTGCTGCTAACTAAAGCTGATCGATGCTGCCTCTGCATGAACAGTGAGCGTTGCTGGGGGGGGGGGTTGGATGAACAGTTCCCGGTTGGGGTGGCTGAACATGACCTCGTGGTGTTGCCTCTGCATGAACATGACCCCGTTCGATCGAGCCGGTTGGGGCTGCATGAACAGGACCCCGTGGTGGGCTGCATGAACAGGACCACCCAGTGGAGGGCTGGATGAACAGTAGACGATGGAGGGCTAGATGAACAGTAGCCCGTGGAGGGGTGGTTGAACAGGAGCCCGTGGAGAGGGCTGGTTGAACATTAGCCGGTGGAGTAGCGCGCGGTGGAGGCTGAACAGTTGCAGGTGGAGGCTGGAGGAGGTCGACGGTGGATGAACAGTAGCCCGTGGAGGCTGGAGGGGGTCGACGGTGGTGATGAAAAGTATCCCGTGGAGTCCCGTTTTGCTGTATGCCACACCCCTCCCGATGAACAGGACCCCCGTTTCGACCGTAGCGCTCCAACACAAGTCCGTTTCCTCCGTTTTGCGGTACGCCACACCCCTCCCAACAAACAGGACCTCTGTTTCGACCGTAGCGCTCCAACACAAGTCTGTTTCCTCCGTTTTGCGATACGCCACACCCCTCCCGGTGAACAGGACCACCGTTTCGACCGTAGGAGGTCCGTTTCCTCCGTTTTGCGGTACGCCAGACCCCTCCTGATGAACAGGATCCCGTTTCGACTGTGGCTGGTCAAACACAAGGCCGTTTCCTCCGTTCTGCGGTACGCCAGGCCTTGTTTCCATCGGCTGTTCCGTCCAAGCCGGTTGGCTCCCACGCGTTCCGTTGCCTCCCGATGAACAAGACGCATTCTTTTGCCTCCCCATGAACACGACGACGACGATGTTTCTCCGTTCCGACGCAGCCATGTACACGAGCCCTGGCCGTACGTATGCGCAAGTAGGCGTTCGAGACCGTGCCCGTATGTACGTACGTGGCCATATTTTCTTTCTTGCACACTGGCCGTTGTACGTACGTGTACATGCTACGTGCGCGTCTCTGCTACGACACGTGCGCGCCTCTGCTACGACACGTGCGCGCCTCTACATCGACCAATATGTACGTACACATTCGCGACCAGAATGACAACGCTACGTACGCTTCGACCAGGTGGGTCCTGACTGTCAGGCACTTCCTTGCGTGCGAAGAAGTAGCTGGTGGGTCCCAGCAGTCAGGGGGGCGAATCATTTTTTTGCCTGGACGCACTTCCTTGCGTGCGAAGATGTAGCTGGTGGGTCCCAGCAGTCAGGGGAAAAGTTTTTTTTGGTGAAATACGGTGGCCCATTCGGCGGTTCCCCGATGTCAGGTGGAGGAATAATTATTTTGCGCGTAATAAGGAGGCACTTCCTTGCTACGGCTGTGGACCCAGCTGTCACCTCTCCACGTACAGTACTCTTCCGATGGAAGTCGTTCCTTGACCACGTTGACCACGCCGCGCCAAGAGCACCAGGGCGGGGGACGACGACGAGGCCTAGGAAGGGGACGACGCGGAGCTGGGGAAGACAGGGCAGTAGAAGCTCGCGCGGAGAGGAGTACGAGGGTTCACTGGTTCGGCTGCGGTGTGAGGCTGCCGTCGTCGCAGGGCCTGACCAGTGGTGGGAATAGTAGGGGGTGGTGAGGCCTCCGCGGCTGCACATCCGGCCACGGCAGGCAGGAGCATGCGGCACGACCAGCGCTGCTTTGGGCGGCTGGACCAAGAAGACCAGAGGTTGAAGAAGCACTAAGGCCGTTGGATGGACATCGTACGGTCACTGGAGCTAGAATCGGTCATATTGACTAAGTTGACAAAGCACTCTGTCCCCATCAACTTAGTAGGCCCACAAGTCAGCCACTGATATGTCTCCAACGTATCTATAATTTTTTAATGTTCCATGCTATTATATATATATATATGATGTTTTGGATGTTTAATGAGATTTATTATACACTTTTATATTATTTTTGGGACTAACCTATTAACCCAAAGGCCGAGTCCAGATTGCTATTTTTTTTGCCTATTTCAGGGTTTCGTAGAAAACGACTATCAAACGGAGTCCAAACGGAATGAAACCTTCGGGAGAGATATTTTTGGAACGGTATCTTCACGAGAGACTTGAGAACCAAGGCAGAGGGGACACGTGGCGTCCACGATATCTCCCATGATGCCCTCTGATACGTCTCCAATGTATCTATAATTTTTTATTGTTCCATGCTATTATTTATGATGTTTTGGATGTTTAATGGGCTTTGTTATACACTTTTACATTATTTTTGGGACTAACCTACTAACACAAAGTCCCAGTCCAGATTGCTGTTTTTTGCCTGTTTTAGGGTTTTTACAGAAAAGGAATATCAAACGGAGTCCAAACAGAATGAAACCTTCGGGAGAGATATTTTTGGAGCAAAATACGCACGGGAGACTTGAGAACCACGGAGTAGGGCTAACGTGGCATCCACGAGGGTGGGGGGCGCCCCCCTACAGGGCGCGCCCCCTGCCTCGGGGGCACCCCGTCTGGACCCCGGTGCTCTCCTTCCTCCTATATATACCTACGTACCCCGAAACCATCAGAACAACAGAGAAAACCCTAGTTCCACCGCCGCAACCTTCTGTTCCCATGAGATCCCATCTTGGGGCCTGATCCGGAGCTCCGCCGGAGGGGGGATCTTCCACGGAGTGCTTCTACGTACATCATCATCATCGCCTCACCATGAGTTGTGAGTAGTTTACCACAGACCTTCGGGTCCATAGCTAGTATCTAGATGGCTTCTTCTCTCTCTCTCTTTGGATCTCAATACCAAGTTCTCCTCGGTCTTCGAGGAGATCTATTCGATGTAATCTCTTTTTGCGGTGTGTTTGTCGAGATCCGATGAATTGTGGGTTTATGATCAAGATTATCTATGAGAAATATTCGGTTCTTTTCTGAACTCTTTATGTATGATTATAATATCCTTGCAAGTCTCTTCGAATTATTGGTTTGGTTTGGCCTACTAGATCTATAGTTCTTGCAATGGGAGAAGTGCCTGGCTTTGGGTTCAATCTTGCGGTGTCCTTTCCCAGTGACAGTAGGGGCAGCAAGGCACGTATTGTATTGTTGCCATCGAGGATAAAAAGATGGGGTTTATATCCTTATGTTTGAGTTTATCCCTCTACATCATGTCATCTTGCTTAAGGCGTTACTCTGTTCTATGAACTTAATACACTAGATGCATGCTGGATAGCGGTCGGTGTCTGGAGTAATAGTACTAGATGTAGAATCGTTTCGGTCTACTTGTCTCGGATGTGATGCCTATATATAATGATCATGCCTAGATAGTCTCATAATTATTCGCTTCTCTATCAATTGCTCGACATTAATTTGTTTACCCGCCGTAGAATATCGCTATCATGAGAGAAGCCACTAGAGAAAACTATGGCCCCTGGGTCTATTCTCAACATATCAATCTACAATCTACTTTACTTTTCCGCTTTTACTTTCTGTTCTTATAACCAAAAATACCAAAAATATCAAACTATCATCTCTATCAGATCTCACTTTCGTAAGTGTCCGTAAAGGGATTGACAACCCCTTATCGCGTTGGCTGCGAAGTTCTTATTTGTTTGTGCAGGTGCGAGGGACTCGCACGTGGTCTCCTACTGGATTGATACCTTGGTTCTCAAAATGTGAGGGGAATACTTACGCTACTGTGCTGCATCACCCTTTCTTCTTCGAGGGAATACAACGCAAGCTCGAGAAGTAGCATCCTCCTTCCTCTTATATATACCAATGTACCCCGAAAACATCGAAGCAATAGAGAAAACCCTAATTCCACCGCCGCAACCTTCTGTTCCTGTGAGATCCCATCTTGGGGCCTGTTCCGGAGCTCCGCCGGAGGGGGGATCTTCCATGGAGTGCTTCTACACCAACACCATCGCCTCACCATGAGTTGTGAGTAGTTTACCACAGACCTTCGGGTCCATAGTTAGTACCTAGATGGCTTCTTCTCTCTTTTGGATCTCAATACCAAGTTCTCCTCGGTCTTCGAGGAGATCTTCATTATTAGAGCATTGTCCCATGTGAGGAAAGGCCAAAAAAAAGAGAAGGCCCCTCCAAAAAAAGAGAAAAGGGACAATGCTACTATCTTTTTTTTCCACACTTGTGCTTCAAAGTAGCACTATGTTCTTCATGATAGAGAGTCTCATGTTTAGTCACTTTCATATACTAGTGGGAATTTTCATTATAGAACTTGGCTTGTCTATTCCAACGATGGCTTCCTCAAATGCCCTAGGTCTTCGTGAGCAAACAAGTTGGATGCACACCCACTTAGTTTCTTTTGTTGAGCTTTCATACACTTATAGCTCTAGTGCATCCGTTGCATGGCAATCCCTACTCACTACATTGATATCTATTGATGGGCATCTCCATAGCCCATTGATACGCCTAGTCGATGTGAGACTATCTTCCTACTTTTTGTCTTCTCCACAACCACCACTCTATTCCACCTATAGTGCCATGTCCATGGCTCACACTCATGTATTGCGTGAAAGTTGAAAGGTTTGAAAAAATTGAGTATGAAAACAATTGCTTGGCTGAAACCGGGGTTGTGCATGATATGAATATTTTGTGTGATGAAGAGGGAGGATAGCCAGACAATATGATTTTGTAGGGATAACTTTCTTTGGCCATGTTATTTTGAGAAGACATGATTGCTTTGTTAGTATGCTTGAAGTATTATTATTTCTTATGTCAATATAGACTTTTGTCTTGAATCTTTCGGATCTGAACATTCGTGCCACATTAAAGAGAATTACATTGAAAATTATGTCGGTAAGCATTCCACATCAAAAATTCTGTTTTTATCATTTACCTACACGAGGACGAGCAGGAATTAAGCTTGGGGATGATTGATACGTCTCCAACGTATCTATAATTTTTGATTGTTCCATGCTATTATATATGATGTTTTGGATGTTTAATGGGCTTTATTATACACTTTTATATTATTTTTGGGACTAACCTATTAACCCAAAGGCCCAGTCCAGATTGCTGTTTTTGCCTATTTCAGGGTTTCGCAGAAAAGGAATATCAAACGGAGTACAAACGGAATGAAACCTTCGGGAGAGATATTTTTGGAACAATATCTTCACGAGAGACTTGAGAACCAAGGCAGAGGGGACACGTGGCTTCCACGAGGGTGGGGGGCACGCCCCCCTGCATCATGGGCCCCACGTTGCTCCCTCGATGCCCTCCTTCCTCCTATATATACCCATGTACCCTGAAAACATTGAAGCAACAGAGAAAACCCTAATTCCACCGCCGCAAGCTTCTGTTCCCGTGAGATCCCATCTTGGGGCCTGTTCCGGAGCTCCGTCGGAGGGGGGGGGGGGGTTTATCCACGGAGTGCTTCTACACCAACACCATTGCTACCTCTTGAGCTTGTGTTGTATTCCCTCGAAGAGGAAAGAGAGATGCAACACAATAGCGTAAGTATTTCCCTCAGTTTTTGAGAAACAAGGTATCAATCGAGTAGGAGACCACGCGCGAGTCCCTCGCACCTGCACAAACAAATAAGAACTTCGCAGCCAATGCGATAAGGGGTTGTCAATCCCTTTACAGTCACTTACGAGAGTGAGATATGATAGAGATGATAGTATATATTTTTGGTATTTTTAGTTTAATAAAACAACAAATAAAAGCGGTAAAAGTAAAGTAGATGTAGATTGATATGTTGAGAATAGACCTGGGGGCCATAGTTTTCTCTAGTGGCTTCTCTCATGATAGCGATATTCTACGGCGGGTAAACAAATTACTGTCAAGCAATTGGTAGAAAAGCGAATAATTATGAGACTATCTAGGCATGATCATTGTATAAAGGCATCACATCCGAGACAAGTAGACAGACTCCTGCCTGCATCTACTACTATTACTCCACACATCGACCGCTATCCAGCATGCATCTAGTGTATTGAGTTCATACGATAAACCCCATCTTTTTATCCTCGATGGCAATAATAAAATACATGCCTTGCTGCCCCTACTGTCACTGGGAAAGGACACCGCAAGATTGAACCCAAAGCCAAGCACTTCTCCCATTGCAAGAACTATAGATCTAGTAGGCCAAACCAAACCAATAATTCGAAGAGACTTGCAAGGATATTATGAGCACACATAAAAAGTTCAGAGAAGAACCAAATATCTTTCATAGATAACCTTGATCATAAACTCACAATTCATCGGATCTCGACAAACACACCGCAAAAAGAGATTACATCGAATAGATCTCCTCGAAGACCGAGGAGAACTTTGTATTGAGATCCGGAGAGACAGAAGAAGCTATCTAGATACTAGCTATGGACCCGAAGGTCTGTGGTAAACTACTCACAACTCATGGTGAGGGCAATGATGATGATGATGAAGGCCTCTGTGATGGATCCCCCTCCGGTGGAGCTCCGGAACAGGCTCCAAGACGGGATCTCCACGGGAACAGAAGCTACAGCGGTGGAATTAGGGTTTTCTTTCCGTTCTCGGAGTTTCTAGTGTACATGGACTTATATAGGAAGAAGGAGGGCACCGGGGCCACTTGAGGGGGCCTCGAGGCAGGGGGGCGCGCCCTGGGAAGGGGGTGTGCCCCCCACCCTCGAGGGCCACCTCTCTGTCCCCTGACTTGGTCCTCAAGCTCCACGTGCATGATTTTCTCCAAAAATATCTCTCGCGAAGGTTTCATTCCGTTTGGACTCCGTTTGATATTATTTTTCTGCAAAACCCTGAAATAGGCAAAAAACAGCAATCTGGACTGGGCCTTTGGGTTAGTAGGTTAGTCCCAAAAATGATATAAAAGTGAATGATAAAGCCCATTAAACATCCAAGACTTCATAAATAATAGCATGGAACAATAAAAAATTATAGATACGTTGGAGATGTATCAAGCATCCCCAAGCTTAATTCCTGCTCGTCCTCGAGTAGGTAAATGATAAAGAAAGAATTTTTGATGTGGAATGCTAACCAATAGAGTTTTTCAATGTTATTCTGTCAATTGTGGCATGAATGTTCAGATCTGAAAGATTCAAGATAAAAGTCTATATTGACATAAGAAATAACAATACTTCAAGCAATACTAACAAAGCAATCACGTCTTCTCAAACTACTATGGCTAAAGAAAGTTATCCCTACAAAATCATATAGTCTGGCTATGCTCCCTCTTCATCACACAAAATATTCATATCATGCACAACCCCGATTTCAGCCAAGCACTTGTTTTCATACTTATCTTTTCAAACCTTTCAACTTTCACGCAATACATGAGCGTGAGCCATGGATATAGCACTATGGGTGGAATAGAGGTGGTTGTGGAGAAGACAAAAAGGAGGGAGATAGTCTCACATCGACTAGGCGTAATAACGGGCTATGGAGATGCCCATCAATAGATATCAATGTGAGTGAGTAGGGATTGCCATGCAACGGATGCACTAGAGCTAAATATGAATGAAAGCTCAATAAAAGAAACTAGTGGGTGTGCATCCAACTTGCTTGCTCATGAAGACCTAGGGCACTTGAGGAAGCCCATCGTTGGAATATACAAGCCAAGTTCTATAATGAAAATTCCCACTAGTATATGAAAGTGACTATACATGAGACTCTCTACCATGAAGAACATGGTGCTACTTTGAAGCACAAGTGTGGAAAAAGATAGTAGCAATTGTCCCTTCTCTCTTTTCTCTCTTTTTTTGGAGGGGCTTTCTCCTCTCTTTTTTATTGGCCCCTCTCTTTTTTTGGACCATCTCCTTTTTTTATTGGCCTTTCCTCACATGGGACAACGCTCTAATAATGATGATCATCACACTTTTTATTACAACTCGGTTATTACAACTCGATACTACAACAAGTATGACTCTATATGAATGCCTCCGGCGGTGTACCGGGATATGCAATGAATCAAGAGTGACATATATGAAAAATTATGCATGGTGGCTTTGCCACAACTACGACGTCAACTACATGATCATGCATGGCAATATGACAATATGATGCGTGCCATATAAACGGAACAGTGGAAAGTTGCATGGCAATATATCTCGGAATGGCTATGGAAATGCCATGATAGGTAGGTATGGTGGCTGTTTTGAGGAACAATATGGTGGCTGTTTTGAGGAAGGATAAATAGTGGGTTTATGGCACTGGCGAAAGTTGCGCGGTACAAGAGAGGCTAGCAATGGTGGAAGGGTGAGAGTGCGTATAATCCATGGACTCAACATTAGTCATAAGAACTCATATACTTATTGCAAAAATCTACGAGTCATCAAAACAAAGCAATCAACGCATGCTCCTAGGGGGGAGGTTGGTAGGAGTTAACCATCGCGCGCCCCTGACCTCCACACAAAGGTTGGCACTCTACAAATACCTCATGCTCTAACTTCGTCACATAGCAGTTCACCATACGTGCATGATACGGGAATCACTAACCTTAACACAAGTATTTCTCAATTTCATAATAACTCCACTAGCATGACTCTAATATCACTATCCTCATATCTCAAAACAATTATCAAGCATCCAACATCTCATTCTATTCAATGCACTTGGTGTTTTTTTTACTACATTGACATTGGATGTCTATCATGTGAAGACTAGTTTCTTTAGCCTAAACACATTACCATGCTGTTTTAATAGACTCTCAAATAGATATAAGTGAAGCATGAGAGTTCAACAATTTCTACAAAATATTATCACCACCGTGCTCTAAAGGATATAAGTGAAGCACTAGAGCAAAAACTATTCAACTCAAAAGATGTAAGTGAAGCACATAGAGTGTTCTAACAATTCCTAGGCCATATTTAACTCTCTCAAATAGGTTCCTCCAGCAAGGATGATTTTGGCAAACTAACAAGCAAAGACTCAAATTATAGAAGACGCTCCAAGCAAAACACATATCATGTTGCGAATAAAAATATAGCTCCAAGTATAGTTACCGATGGATGAAGACGAAAGAGGGGATGCCTTCCCGGGGCATCCCCAAGCTTAGGCTTTTGATTATATTGAATTTACTTGGGGTGCCATGGGCATCCCCAAGGCAGGCCTTTGCTACTCCTTGTTCCATAGTCCATCAAAGCAATACTCAAAACTTGAAAACTTCACAACACAAAACTTAGACAAAAATTCTCGTGAGCTCCGTTAGTATAAGAAAGCAAACCACTACTCAAAGGTGCAGCAATGAATTCATTTTTTGTTTATATTGGTGTTAAACCTACTGTACTACAACTTCTCTATGGTTTATATCCTCCAATACTACTCATAGATGCATCGGAATAAGCAAACAACACACGAAAAACATAATCTGTCAAAGTCAGAACAGTCTGTAGTAATCTGCAGGGTTCACCTACTTATGGAACTCAAAAAACTTCAAAATAAATTGGTAAATTCGAGGAATTTTTATACCAATCATCTGCAAAAAGAATCAACTAAAAAGTACGCTCCAGTGAAATCTCACGACTACTTTAGCCAGCGCTAACGATTCTGTTTTTCACAGCAAGATCATATAAACTTCATACAAGTCTTCCCAAAGGTTCTACTTGGAACAAACACTAAATAAAACATGAATCCACATCTAATCAGAGACTAGATGCAATATTTATTTCCTAACAGCAACAAAAACAAAAAACATAAAATTGGGTTGCTTCCCAACATGCGCTATCGTTTTACGCCCCTAGCTAGGCATGATACAAGATAGATCTAGGTATTGCCATCCTTGGAAGGCAATCCATAAGTGGCTCTCATGATATATTTCTATGGTAATTTGATTTTATTTCTAGGAAAGTGTTCCATGCCTTTCCTTAACAGAAATTGGAATCTAATATTTCCTTCCTTCATATCAATAATTGCACCAATCGTTCTAAGGAAAGGTCTACCAAGAATAATAGGACATGAAGGATTGCAATCTATATCAAGAACAATGAAATCTACGGGCACATAATTCCTATTGGCAACAATAAGAACATCATTAATTCTTCCCATAGGTTTCTTAATAGTGGAATCCACGAGATGCAAATTTAAAGAACAATCATCAAGCTCATGGAACCCTAGCAAATCACACAAAGTTTTTGGGATAGTGGAGACATTTGCACCCAAATCACACAAAGCATATCATTCATGATCTTTTATTTTCTTTTGATAGTAGGTTCCCATTCATCATAAAGCTTTCTAGGTATAGAAACTTCCAACTCAAGTTTTTCTTCATAAGATGGAAATACAATCAATCAAAGAACAATTATCATAATTGAATCCCTTGAAATCCAAAGTAGTGGGTTCATCACTATGTAGGGATGGCAGTTTTGCCCATGGGTATGGGTACCCGCGGGTACCCTACCCAAAAATAGTGGGTATGGGTGATACTTTCTACCACTTCATGCCCATGGGTATGGGTATCCATACCCACAAAATGCATGGGTAGGGTATGGGTATGAAATTATACCCATGGGTAACCCAATGGACACCCAAAAATTAATAAATAAATTAAACCCTGTAATATGTGAATAAATAATTATCTTGAGTTTTAACTAGCCCATGGACCACATGCCCATAGCAGGCCATCGCCCCGGACCCTTCGTATACCTATGTAGTTATCTTCTCTGCTTTTGCTTGACCTTAGAAGATGAAGCAATCAAGAGTCAGGTTACTGAATCCTTGTCAATTCATCCCCAACCAAGGCTATATATTGTACCCACCGGATGGGTACCTGAATTCAGACATTTTTCTCATCTTACTTTTGTCATGTCAATGCTATATATTGTACCCACCGGATACCCATTGGGTATAGGATACCCGATGGGTATGGGTATGGGTACCAATTTGCGCCCATGGGTAGTGAAGTGGGTGGGTATAGAAAAAAGTTTTGGGTATGGGTTTGGGTAGAAAAGTGTTGTACCCGCCCATACCCTACCCATTGCCATCCCTATCACTATGCAAAGTTTTAATCTCTTCACTCCCACTTTTAGCAATTTTAGCATCAAGATCTAAAAACTCCGAATCATTGGGACACCATAAAGCAAAATCATCTCCAATCATATTTTCATCAAGATTAATACTAGAAAACAAGGATATAATAGGAGACACATCAATAACTTTCAGATCTTCATCTTTATTTTCATGCTCTTCCGGTTTAGCAGCCATCTTATTAATCAAGGTGGACTGTTTATCCGAAATTTGGGCAATTAAGTTCTCAAGATGAGCAAACTGAGATTTCAAGCCATAAAATTCCTTAGACATATCATCAAGGTCTTTATTCATATACTCCATAAACCTTTTCTGTTCTTTAAGCTCACTTCTAAAGAAGTCATTATGCTCAAATTGAATAGTCATAAAATGTCTAACATTGTTTTCAATCTCCTCTAGCCTCTTGAGGTGAGAGTCAACACTAGTAGGGAGAGCC
This sequence comes from Secale cereale, assembly GCA_902687465.1. Lineage (NCBI taxonomy): Eukaryota > Viridiplantae > Streptophyta > Magnoliopsida > Poales > Poaceae > Secale > Secale cereale. The sequence goes on along the minus strand of LR738714.1, from coordinate 644,457,435 downwards.
ATAGTGACAAGCAAGCAATCCAACACACACAAGAAAACAAGAAGCAAGCGAATGATAAACACACGACGGAAGAAGGGCAAATAAAATGGCAAGGGTGAAGTGGGGGAGAGGAAAACGAGAGGCAAAAAATGTAATACGAAGGATAAGGGTTTGTGATAGGTACTTGGTATATGACTTTTGCGTAAGCCTCCCCGGCAACGGTGCTAGAAATTCTTCTTGCTACCTCTTGAGCTTGCGTTGTATTCCCTCGAAGAGGAATGGGAGATGCAGCACAGTAGCGTAAGTATTTCCCTCAGTTTTTGAGAACCAAGGTATCGATCCAGTAGAAGACCACGCGCGAGTCCCTCGCACCTGCACAAACAAATAAGAACTTTGCAGCCAACGCGATAAGGGGTTGTCAATCCCTTTACGGTCACTTACGAGAGTGAGATCTGATAGAGATGATAGTTTATATTTTGGGTATTTTTAGTTTAATAAAACAGCAAATAAAAGCGGTAAAAGTAAAGTAGATGTAGATTGATATGTTGAGAATAGACCCGGGGGCCATAGTTTTCTCTAGTGGCTTCTCTCATGATAGCGATATTCTACGGCGGGTAAACAAATTACTGTCAAGCAATTGGTAGAAAAGCGAATAATTATGAGACTATCTAGGCATGATCATTGTATATAGGCATCACGTCCGAGACAAGTAGACCGACTCCTGCCTGCATCTACTACTATTACTCCAGACATCGACCGCTATCCAGCATGCATCTAGTGTATTGAGTTCATATGAACAGAGTAACGCCTTAAGAAAGATGACATGATGTAGAGGGATAAACTCAAGCAATATGATAGAAACCCCATCTTTTTATCCTCGATGGCAACAATACAATACGTGCCTTGATGCCCCTACTGTCACTGGGAAAGGACACCGCAAGATTGAACCCAAAGCCAAGCACTTCTCCCACTGCAAGAACTATAGATCTAGTAGGCCAAACCAAACCAATAATTCAAAGAGACTTGCAAGCATATTATGAGCAGACATAAAAAGTTCAGAGAAGAACCAATTATCTTTCATAGATAACCTTGATCATAAACTCACAATTCTTCGGATCTCGACAAACACACCGCAAAAAGAGATTACATCGAGTAGATCTCCTCGAAGACCGAGGAGAACTTTGTATTGAGATCCGGAAAGAGAGAAGAAGCCATCTAGATACTAGCTATGGACCCGAAGGTCTGTGGTAAACTAATCACAACTCATGGTGAGGGCGATGATGATGATGATGAAGGCCTCCGTGATGGATCCCCCTCCGGTGGAGCTCCGGAATAGGCTCCAAGATGGGATCTCCACGGGAACAGAAGCTACGGCGGTGGAATTAGGGTTTTCTCTGTGTTCTCGGAGTTTCTGGGGTACGTGGACTTATATAGGAAGAAGGAGGGCACCGGGGGCCACTTGGGGGGGGCTGGTGGCAGGGGGCGCGCCTTGGGAAGGGGGGCGCGCCCCCACCCTCGAGGGCCACCTCTCTGTCCCCTGACTTGGTCCTCAAGCTCCGCGTGCGTGATTTTCTCCAAAAATATCTCTCGCGAAGGTTTCATTCGTTTGGACTCCGTTTGATATTCTTTTTCTGCAAAACCCTGAAATAGGCAAAAAACAGCAATCTGGACTGGGCCTTTGGGTTAGTAGGTTAGTCCCAAAAATGATATAAAAGTGAATGATAAAGCCCATTAAACATCCAAGACTTCATAAATAATAGCATGGAACTATCAAAAATTATAGATACGTTGGAGACGTATCAACCATCGCCTCACCATGAGTAGTGAGTAGTTTACCACAGACCTTCGGGTCCATAGTTAGTACCTAGATAGCTTCTTCTCTCTTTTTGGATCTCAATACCAAGTTCTCCTCGGTCTTCGAGGAGATCTATTCGATATAATCTTTTTGCGGTTTGTTTGTCGAGATCCGATGAATTGTGGGTTTATGATCAAGATTATCTATGAGAAATATTTGGTTCTTTTCTGAATTCTTTTATGTATGATTATAATATCCTTGCAAGTCTCTTGGAATTATAGGTTTGTTTTGGCCTACTAGATCTATAGTTCTTGCATTGGGAGAAGTGTTTGGCGTTGGGTTCAATCTTGCGGTGTCCTTTCCCAGTGACAGTAGGGGCAGCAAGGCACGTATAGTATTGTTGCCACCGAGGATAAAAAGATGGGGTTTATATCATATTGCTTGAGTTTATCCCTCTACATCATGTCATCTTGCTTAAAGCATTACTCTGTTCTTATGAACTTAATACTCTAGATGCATGCTGGATAGCGGTCGATGTGTGGAGTAATAGTAGTAGATGCAGAATCGTTTCGGTCTACTTGTCACGGATGTGATGCCTATATATAATGATCATGCCTAGATATTCTCATAATTATTCTCTTTTCTATCAATTGCTCGACAGTAATTCGTTCACCCATCGTAGAATTCTGCTACCATGAGAGAAGCCACTAGTGAAACCTATGGCCCCAGGGTCTATTCTCAACATATCAATCTACAATCTACTTTATTTTGCTGTTTTTACTTTCTATTCTTATATAAAAAATACCAAAAATATCATTCGTAAGTGACCGTAAAGGGATTGACAACCCCTTATCGTGTTGGCTGCGAAGTTCTTATTTGTTTGTGCTGGTGTGAGGGACTCGTGCGTGGTCTCCTACTGGATTGATACCTTGGTTCTCAAAAACCGAGGGAAATACTTACGCTATTGTGCTGCATCACACTTTCCTCTTCGAGGGAATACAACGCAAGCTTGAGAAGTAGTAGCCACCCACCAAGGTGGGCCCAACTAGCAGGGGGAGTATTCATTTTTGCGTGTGTAATAAGGCGGCACTTCCGGTGGATCCGAGCTGATAGCGGGGGGAACGTTTTTTCGTGAAATACGGTGGACCGCCCGGTGGGTCCCAATAGTCAGGGGGGAAACATTTTTTTGCCAAATACGATGGCCTGTCCGGTGGGTCCCTGCTGTTAGGTGGCGGAATAATTATTTTCCGCGTAATAAGGAGGCACTTCCTTGCGGCTGCCGTGGACCCAGCTGTCAGCCTCTCCACGTACAATACTCTTCCGATGGAAGTCGTTCCTTGACCACGTTGACCACGCCATGCCGAGAGCACCAGGGCGATGGACGACGGCGAGGCCTAGGAAGGGGACGACGCAGAGCCGGGGAAGACACTGCAGTCGATGCCCACGCGTAGAGGAGTATGAGGGTTCAGTGGTTTGCTACGGTGTGAGGCTGCCGTCGCCGCAAAATAACAGGGGGTGTGGGTGAGTAGAGGGATGGCCTGGCCAGCGGTGGGAGTAGTAGGGGGCGGTGAGGCCTACGCCGCATCGCATCCGGCCACGGGAGGCAGGAGCACGAGGCACGACTGGCGCTGGTTTGGGCGGATGGAGCAAGAAGACCAGAGGTTGAAGAAGAACTATGACCGCTAGATGTACATCGTACGGTCACTGGAGCTAGAATCGTGCATATTGACCAAGTTGGCAAAGCCCTCCGTCCCCGTCAACTTAGTAGGCCCACAAGTCAGCTTGCCACTATACTGGGTCCCAGCTAGCAGGGGGAGTATTCATTTTTTGTGCATAATAAGGAGGCACTTCCTTGCGTGCGAAGATATAGCTGGTGGGTCCAAGCTGTCAGTGGCGGTAACATTTTTTTCACGAAATACAGTGGCCCTTTCGGTGGGTCCTAGATGTCAGGTGGAGGAATCATTATTTTGCGCGTAATAATGAGGCATTTCCTTGCGTGCGGCCGTGGACCTAGCTATCAGCCTCTCCACGTACAATCCACTTTAGATGCATGTCGGTCGTTGACCACGTTGACCACGCCGCGCCGAGAGCACCAGGGCGGTGGACGACGGCGAGGCCTAGGAAGGGAATGACACGGAGGCAGGGAAGACTCGGTAGTTGTTTCCCACGTGGAGGGGAGTACGACTGTACGAGGGTTCACTGGTTCGTCTGCCGCCGTCGGAGAATAACAACAGGTGTGGGTGAGTAGAGGGATGGCTAGGCCAGCGATGGGAGTACGGTGGGGCCGTGAGGCCTGCGCGGTAGCACAGCCGGCCGCAGGGAGGAGGGAGCAGTCAGTCCCGCCGGCGCTTGTTTGAGCGGCTGGAGCAGGAAGAACAGAGATTGAAGAAGCACGACGGCCGTTGGATGGACATCCAACAGTTACTGCTTGTGCGTCAACCTTTTTTTAGGAAAGCCTCAAATCTGTGGAAAACATCATACTACCCATCTGCCGTTATTTCTAATAATTTACAGCCCATTTGCTAATTCTTAAGGTTTTTTTAGGATCCCATATTCCTTTTGTTAGCATTACAACCCATATTGTGGCCACGGTTAAAAAATTATACGAAATTTTGCATATTTCGGTGCGGTCCGAACTGTTTTTAATCCCGAGATTTCGAGTCACATTCAAACTGATTTTAAAAATAAATGTATATCAATATAAAATCCAACAAATTGACCTCGCATAAAAATCAATGCAATTTGAAATCTCGAAATGAAAAAACGAAATTTGAAACTAATTGCCGGTTTGATGTGTTTTAAAAATGTACACCCCATTTCTCATTACTCATAGGCCATTTTCTCTGCCAGTCGAATGAAGCTCTCCTCGTCTTGAAAGATTTGCAGCCCAACAGGCCTGACAAAGCGACTTACTTGGCAAATCACAAAAAACTGGGCTGTGGCCATGGACCCAGCTGTCAGCCTCTTCCGATGGAAGTCAGTCGTTGACCACATTGACCACGCCGCGCCGAGAGCACCAAGGCGGTGGATGACGGTGAGGCCTAGGAAGGGGACGACGCGGAGCCGGGGAAGATGCGGTAGTGGATGCCCACGCGGAGAGGAGTACGAGGGTTCACTGGTTCGGCTGCGGTGTGAGGCTGCCGTCGCCGCAGAATAACAGGGGGTGTGGGTGAGTGGAGGGATGGCCTGGCCAGCGGTGGGAGTAGTATGGGGGCGGTGAGGCCTCATCGACAGCACAGCCGGCCACGGGAGGCAGGAGCAGGCATCACGACCGGCGTTGCTTTGGGCGGCTGGAGCAAGAAGACCAGAGGATGAAGAAGCACTATGGCCGTTGGATGGACATCGTATGGTCACTGGAGCTAGAATCATTCATATTGACTAAGTTGACAAAGCCCTCCATCCCCGTCAACTTAGTAGGCCCACAAGTCAACCTCCCACCGTGGTGGGTCCCAGCTGGCAGGGGGTATTCATTTTTTGTGCGGAATAAGGAGGCACTTCCTTGCGTGCGAAGATATAGTTGGTGGGTCCGACTTGTCAGCGAAGGGAACGTTTTTTTCGTGAAATACTGAGGCCCTTCCGGCGGGTCCCAGATGTCAGGTGGAGGAATCATTATTTTGCGCGTAATAAGGAGGCATTTCCTTGTGTGCGGCCGTGGACCCAGCTGTCAGCCTCTCCACGTACAGTCCACTTCCGATGGATGTCGTTCATTGACCATGTTGACCACGCCGCCTCGAGAGCACCAGGGTGGTGGACGATGGCAAGGCCTACGAAGGGAATGACACGGAGCCGGGGAAGACACGACAGTGGCTGCCCAGGCGGTGGAGAGTATGAGGGTTGACTGGTTCGGCTGACATCGCCGGAAAATAACAGGAGGTGTGACTGAGTAGAGGGATAGACATGCCAGGGATGCGAGTATATGATGCGGCCATGAGGCCTTCCCGGCAGCACAGCCGGCCATGGGAGGCAGGAGCAGGCGGTTCCGACGGCGCTGGTTTGGGCGGCTGGGGCAGGAAGATCAGAGACTGAAGAAGCATGATTGCCGTTAGATTGACATCTAACGGTCTGATGCTGGTAGAGTCAATTGTTGACTAAGTTTCTTTTTTGATAAACCTTGTGTATGCATGAACTTAGTAGGCCCACAAGTCAGCCTCCAAATCTGTGGCAGACAACATGGAGTCCATTTGCTATTTTTTAATAATTTGCAGCCCATTTGCTAATTCTTAAGTAATTTATTACAACCCTTTTTCTGCCCAGGACCACGGTCAAAAAGTTCAACCTTATTTTGCATATTTCGATGGAGTCCGAACTTTTGTAATCCCAAAATGATAAACATTTTTTAAGAACTTATTGATTTGCCAAAATTGTTTTTGTAAGCAAATAAGACGTGGGACAATTGAGTTGGTTTAAGGGAAAACCAGTGGTAAAAAAAAATCAGCGCTGGGAGGGAAAACAACAACCAAAATAAGGATGTAAATATGAAAAGTGAATTTTATGCATTTTCAATATAATGATACGTGTATATGAACTAGTAAAACTATAGGAAGAGATTAGAAAACGGATGTAGGACATGCGTTTCAAGAGGAAAATAGAACTGGGGTGTGTGTTTGATTCAGTAAAAAAAGTGCCTGCAGATGTTGTAAGATAATATATAGCTAACACTCGCGGGCCAGAGGCTAGTAGATACCTGCTGGATCTTTGTGCCCCGTTGTCGTCATGGGCTAGGCCTGTTAAAAACAAAACCAAGCCTGGGTAGTCTACAGCCCAGTTGAAACTTGCTCGACCTGAAAAAACAATATACGTGCTCAATAAACGAGAGAATTCTAAAAGTACAGACTGATAACTGGGATGCAGCAGGGATATTGTTTTTTCATCGTGATAATAAGAGCATGCACTTGTTTCGAAAAATTTGGAGAACTCGGAATTCGAACGGCAGGTGCTTATGCTACCCATCAAATAAAAATCAGGTGCCTGAAAATTCGTTTCGAAACAAATGATTCAGCTTTATATCCACGTCGACCCTCGGCATGATGATTGGAAGCAAATTCCAAGTTCATACCAAAAGATCGTTAACAACAATACCAACTTGCGAACGACAAGGTAGTACAAGTACCAATACCAAACTAACTTATAATCTTTTTACTCCTGGCCCTAGTGTTCGTCTGGTAGAAAATCTTGCAGAGGACCAGCTCCCGCTCCTTCTCTTGCTCTAGGTCCCCGAGGTGGTACTGGTGCATCACCCAGTTGGTCCTCTGCTGGTCGAAGTTCTTGTTGGTGTGCAGCGCCAGAACCTTTTTGCTGCCCGTCTGCCGGCCGTTGACCATCATCGGCAAGGTATTGCCGGTGTTGTGCCACATCGCGTGCATGCCGCACTCCGACTGTATCTTGACACACGTCCACGTGCCCCTTTTGAACGCCCTGGAATTGCGCTGGAAGAAATGCTTGCTTAGGCCACTCAGTGTGATACCTGCAGTATTGTCGATTACAGGTTTTAGTGTACGTAGTTGGCATTTTCATAACATCTTTGGCATGTTGCAGTCACTTGTTTCACTTTTTATTAACTGTCAAATTGTAATTGCTTCACCAGGTCTGCATCTAAAAAGAAAAATAGAGCTATAAAGAAAGGAATATGTTTGTGCAAGTAGACGGCCGATCGGTGTCTTACCTGGAAGTTTCTCAGGATGGGTGTCGCATATGCCGTGCTCGCTGTCGATGGTTGGTATGAACAAATCGATGAGAGGGTGAGATCTCGCGCTGTCAGTACTCACTTTGGCCTCAAGGTGCTCGATCAGCTCCTGATCCGTGGGATCGAACTTGACACCAGCCGGCAGCACCGGCCAATCCTTCTTCGACTTGCATGGGTTAATTCCAGTTATATGGTACTCAATGTATGATCAATCGACTGTTTTAAGTTAATGATGAAAGATTTCGACAGATAAGTGGTACTCCAAATCTGAAGTCCAGAATACCCGAACACCCTGCCGGGATTCTTGTGTCACCTCACGCGCAGCGTGTTGTCACATCAATTCAATGTGTGGACATGGTGAATAATTTTACCGACGTATAGTAGTACTGCTACTGTACTACTTACTAGTCGTATTTAGTGTCACATTTTAACCATAGGTTTAACTAACAAGTACGCACTTGCAGCCTAAGTGATATATATATACTGCACAGCATCTCCATCATCATTATCAGTACATCCTGCGCAGGTGAGTTAGGATGCACGTGATCACATGATGGACATACTATATATTCTAAATTTGTAACAATGAACAGGTAGTCGTATTCTTAAGGTAAAGATGAGATGAGATAGAACAATTACACGACGACAGATTTAACTAGTATAGGCAGCCAATCTGTGCGTCGACCGCATAAACGATGGCATCATGCACTATAGCATCAGACAGAAGTGTTAGGTAAAGAGGATCGACGATGAGCCATAACCATGTATGGCAACCGGATTCCAGATAGACTAATCCCACGTTGAACACGGCAACGAGCTTGTAATCCATGTAGTCTTCTGATGGTGTGGGCACTTCACAGATTACAACCTTCAGCAAACAAAGGTCGAGGCAAAAGCTCGACGCGTCTCGTGCATAGTAGGCAGGAGTGTCCGACAGGCCGCGAAGCTCGATGGCGGCGGTATCCAAAGATGGAAGGGTGATCTCTCGCTGGGTGTAGATATCCACGAGACGCCACGGACTACCGGATTGGTGGATGAGGACGATCCAGTTGGCCTTCATGCCCGCCCAGTAGTGGCCGCGCATGAAGGACAGGTGGACGGGTAGTGGTAGCATGTTGAGGGGCACCACGGCAAGCTCCGTAGGATCGTCAAGTCGGTGTCTTGGCCACCTGCGAGGATAGGACATCAGCAAACAGGGTGTCTTGAAAAGAGCCGGACGGTTGCAGACGAGTAGACGGTACAAATGCACCGAGCATGCGATCAGACGGATAGTGTTGAGTAGGTCCATACGATTACAGATCTGCTTCAAGAGAACACCAGGGAGGGAATTCCAATCGCGGCTATGCGTGTCAGTTGGTTCTGCCATTGGGGTTTTCGGTGCCTGCGAGCCAGCGGGGAAGTGGGTTCGGGCGGGAGAGCGAAGAAGCTTCTCCTCGTGTGGCCGAGTAGTGAGCGGGGGGATATGGTACGCGCGAGCTACCAAGGAAGATAGCGCGGGCGGGCGAGCAGAGAGAGGGGGGAAATGGTGTGCGGCCGACGATTGGGAAGAGAGGAGGAAGAAGAATTGTGGAAGACGGGGAAGAAAGTGCATTAATTCTCAATTCTACTACTACTACCAGGATATACCATCCTTCGGAGTGTAAATAGTTACACCAATGACATATGTGTCTACCACAAGAGGGCCCATATGTCAGTTAATGGAGGACAGAAGTGTGCTCTACTGGCAAACATGATGGCAGTACTGGGTAAGGCTGATTTAGTAACACCAACACGCTGGTTCAGCTTATTAATTAAGTGTCCCATGTGCTACAGCGTGTATTGTCACTTCACTGCGAAGACTAGTTGAATAGTTCTCTCTGACCGAGATGGGGAATAATGGACCGCGAAGACTTCCTTTCTACATTATCTCTATGCCTCTACGCTCACTTCACTCATTTTGCCCTGTACGTAGTCACTTGTTGAAATCTCTAGAAAGACAAATACTCCATATTTGGGAACAGAGGGAGGATTTTACTCCGTATTTGGGAACAGAGGGAGTATCACTATATGGAGGGAACAGAGGAAGCTTGAAATATGAACATGTCAATGGGAGGGAGTAAGCCTCATGCATGCATGCATGCATGCAACATTCAACACTCACACGTACACATGGACGCACGCAACACTCACGCACCCATGCGGCACACAGCACACGACGCAACACACACGCTCATGCTCAAGTGTTCAACCTACTCCCTACGTCTGTGAAAGACTGTACATTTAGAGATTTACACATTGACCAGCGCATAATTAACGCCCAAAAGTAGTAGACTTATGTGTGCATGCGACCATTGAGAGAAGAAGATTAAATGAAGGTCGTTGCATGCTGTATTTAAGGATAGACATGTATCCTATACCTAGAGCACAAGTTGGTGCATTAGTCAATCAATATCGATTTAGATTAAAGGCTAAATGCATTGGAAGTGTAGATGTACTACACTCTTTATTTTTTAGCTGATTTATTTGCTCTGCCAACTGACAGGTGGGACCCAAAAACCAGGTGCAATTTAACCAGTCAAGAAAGTACCACGTCGACTATGTGGCCGGTCAGTAGGGTGCAATACGGTGCTCTACGATGAGCTAGTGATCGTATAATCACCGCGAAACTATATATAGTGACCGTAAAGAGCGTATTCTTACATACGTTGACCGCCAGTGTATTTTTCTCGTTTCAAATTAAGCCATATTAACCGGAAAGGACGTAGTATGGACTAGTACTAGTACTGCTTTGATGTGTCCCGTCAACTCGCGAACGAGGAGAGGCTTGCTTACTACCCCTCTCCCTCGCCCACGCGCGCGGTGGTTCGCAGGACGAGGAGAGGGTTTTGACTACAACGCCCTCTCCCTCTCCCTCTCCCCCGCCCTCGCCCTCGTGGTGGACGTGCAGCAGTTCAATCGGTGTCAGAATGCCAGAAGCATAATGTGTACTGTAGTGTCATCATTGTTGGACCTTCCGAAGAGGCGAAGAACCAAGTGCAAGGTTCACACGAGTACGAACTGTTGAACCTCCCGAAGAGGCAAAGAGCCAAGCGCAAGGTTTTATAGGAGTTGTCATCCTAGTAGGACCGTAGTACGCGGAGTACAACTATAGCGAACGATGCTACTATATGATGCCGCCACATCACGTATATCCAAAGTTGTGCCACCTTTTTTTTTCTCAAAGAGCGTGTTGGAGCCCGTGCAACAACCACACAAGTTGCACGTACACATAACACATTTACTAGTAATAAATTCTAAAGTACAAATGCCAGTATGCCGCAGAAGTTCATCTCCAATTCATGTGATAAATTTGTGCACGACTAGTCTACATATATTCACAGCGCTACCGTTCACAATTTACCGTACTCCACTTACACGTTATAGATGGGCTACATGTCCTCCTCCAGGTTCCAGTCCCAGGTGTTCTTCATGGATGGCACGATCCATAGCGATGGGCAACGAGAATCATTATCGCAGCTTTCTAGTCCGGTTCCACAAGGTGGAGACTCATCCAAGCTGAAGCGGCATAAAACAGGGATAGCGTGTCCTAGCATGTCGTGCATCCGGCGGTACACATTGAAGACACAACCATGCTTCATGAACGGCAGGCCTTCCGTGTCGTGCACGGAAGGTGACATCCGCTTCACAATGGGGTAGATGTCCCTAATGAAAAGCGAGTACTCTCCAAGAGTGTTCCTCGGCACCCACGTAGCATCACGAGGGTCGAACTCGGCGCCGTTCATCTGGTACACGCGGCATCTCAGATCTAGACACATGGTGATGTACATAGTCAAGGTCCATGCATAATAATGTTGTGCTCAAATATGGCGGTCAGTAATACTGTGCAGCAAATAGTACTACTCCGGTATAGAGGAAGTAAAATAACCGGCTTATTATATAGAGCCACTCTTGGCTACATGGATGAGATAGTAAGACATGGAAAAACAAAAATGGTGGCAGCTAGTGGGTTCAATTCTTCAAGGGCCTAGCTAGCTATACACATCCTCCAAGGTAAAAAGTACTCCTGCTAGTACGTAAGTAGAGTACTAGTACAACAATGAAAGAGAAGGCGAGAGGGTTAAAAACTGGAATACCTGGGTAGAATGTGACGGTCCGATCATGGTAGATTGTGTGACCATGTTGCACATCAGTGGTACCATGGGTAACGACTGCTAAGATTGTTGATACCAATATGCCATAGTCAACTACATGGTTCCAGGTTAAACCAAATCACGGATGCAAATGCACATCCAGGATCGGCGATCTTATTTTGATCGCGGGATGACTGGTCCCTGCAAAATAATGGAGTACCGTTAGGGATGCAAACGATGGTTTGTGCATTCTGTTTGTAATCTCCCGTACCATAGGATGGCATCCAGATGAAACAAGTCCCCTGGCTTGTCACCGCAAAGATGTGGCCTAGATGGCGCACGGCGGCTTCAAACGTGTAGGGTTACAAATCTGCCGCCGCCAACATGCGTCAGCCTCTGCCGTTAGTGCCTCTTGCATTGATGGCAATCCTTATGTCGAACACCGCGGTGAGATAGTAATCGGCGTAGCCGCGTCACTTTGTCAGCGGGTTCGCAATTGCTATCTTCTTCAATCTCATGTAGGCATCATCATACATATTCAAGCCCAGCCAGTCCGGAAGGCCGATCCCAATGGTGGAGAAGGGGTCTACCTGAACGGCCGCACTGTTGTGGATGTTGTGCAAAATGATGGTGGTATCCGGCCGGAGGTATGCAAGCCAATCTTCGTTGGCACCGACCCAGACCTATATATAAGACGGTGGGCAGCCGAGAAATTACAGGATGGAAATGGAATAACTAAGTACTACATGATCAAACTCCATTACTGACCTGCTCATCGGATAAAATCCGACTACCTCTCAACGTAGGGAACTCTAGCGGAGTCAACGTGCAACCATGGCCAGGGAGCGGTGGACTGTTCGAAGGATTGTCCCATAGAAGAACCTTCTCCTCGAGGACGCATGGAAGACCAACAAGCATGGCCTTTTCCCAAGCCATTTTAAGCACCATCTTGAAAAAGTTGGTGCAGGAAGCATCGAGTCTTGCAACGGCGAGGACGTCGGAGCAGCGTGCGATTTCTCCCAGAGGATCATCGTCCAAGGTCTCCCAGCCCCGACGAGGAGGAGAACCGCCTGGCGAATCCATGGGAGCAGCGACGAACTGCCTTCTCTTCGGGGGAGGGGAACTGGCGAGGAGGAGATAAGAGCGTAGTAACTACACGGCCTCGTCCCTTCCAACTGTAGCGAAGGGGTGAGGCTATTATTTACTACTAGTACTAGCATTATGGTACATTATGGGATTGCATTATACTGTAAATAATAGCACTAGTAAGAAAATTTTGGCACTAGCTAGTAGTTTTTGACGTGGATTAAGAAATTTTGGGTATGTTTTTGCTATTTTTTGTACACGCCAACTAGTGTCAAAAAAACATCTTACATTATGTGACGGAGGAGTACGTACTCATACTGTAGTAGTACTAGTACTGCTTTCTCAACTAGTAGTGCGAGGGTACTACTAGTGCTATGCATTGTATAGTATAGTGCACCAGTTTTGAACTCTTGAATCTCAGGGCCAAGGAGCTACAGTTGGAAGTGGAGGGTACTACAATTCTCTAGAACCATCGCTATACTATCAATGCAGGGAAAGTACACCTGCGTAGTGGCCTAGTGGGTACTCTCGGTGCTCTATTCAGCCGCTCCTCTCACGTAGCTGGCCTACTCAGGCCCTCCACTATGTAGGCCAAAACCGATGCCAAATTCACTTTTTGAACATTTGGCACCGGTGTCCTACATTGCCCAGCCGATGCCATATAAAAATTTCAGGGCATCGATGCTTCTACTTGCTTCGACGCAATATTTCGTTGAGGCAATAAACAAAGCAGCCACTGTACTTTTGCATGCGAAGCACCACCAGCACCACTAGTGAGACACTGATTTGAGCTGATATGTTACTAGTTTATAGCTAGGTGGGCCAGAGGTGGATGGATGCAAAATCCTTCACGTTGCGGTGCCGGTGCTAAATATTTTTCATTTGGCATCGAAGTGTATATGGCAAAAAAATTAGATCTCTGGCACCGAACACATAGTGGAGGGCCTCAGCCGCTCCTCTCACACACACACTAGCAGCCTGTTTATCAGCACCGGTTACTACGGGGGCAGAACATTTGAGTTATTTGATACAACGAGACTAGGATTTTCGCTTCCATTTGTGGAGGTGTAATGGATCTCGTCGAACTTTGTTAGTAGTTCCTTCTTTATGAATGAGACGAAGCAAAGCTTTTGCCTCCTTTTAAAAAAACACGTCAAGAGGAATTTATTTTATAGTAGAGCCGATAATGGAGTGAAGTCCATGCATACAACACCACAAGCTACAGAGTAGTAGTAGAGCACTTTACGTACAAAGCCATATTGCACAGTTCCCAATGCCCCGCCAGGCTTTTCCGGCTCCTTGGGCTTAATTGGGAGGCGCTAGATTAAATATGCTACTAGCTGATGAGGAAGCTGCAAGCGAGGTGCGGCTAGGGCGAGCATGCGAGCCACGAGATGCTGGGAAGGAAAACCCGTTCACGTGGCTAGGCTATCAACTGCACCCAAATTGTGGTGCCGCACGTCCGTTTGACTTCAAAACTCAAACTATTCGTGTAAAATATTGGCTCGCAGCGAAGTTACTATTTAAAAAAAAGGCCGCCATGCGTTCGGCCAGGATCGAACCCACAAAACGAGGTATACACTCCCGCGACCACTAGAAGTACTCGTTGGAGTACAACGCAACCTAGAATCGCCTTTTGTTGTACATTGTTCCTTACAAGAAACCCCTAATAATGCAAGAAACCACTAATAATGCCAAGAAACTACTACCACTTGCATATGTGGCAGACTTAGGATAAGACTATCTTATCAACCATTGTACATGCTCTTACCAACCATCCCTACCAAGAAACGACTACTCTACAAAGTGCCATTATAGGCACGTTTCAACCCATGGCCCTGTTTGGATACATTTGTTGTCAATCTAACCCTGCCATCCAAACACCACTTTGGTTAGAGTTAGTTCAGGCTTAGAATCTAACCTCTGACTTAGAGTATCCAAACAGGGTCCACGTCGCCCATTAAGTCAACAACTTCTATTCTACCAGGCGTTATGACTTGTGGGACCTACATGTCAATCTGCACAAAAATCCCTGAGTGAACTCCTACCTCCGGCCCGTCCACCTAGTCATCCTCGGCCATGGGACGCAGCTACCGCCGCCGGCAGAAGGCGAGGTCAAAACCGCCGGCGATGCGGAGCCCATCTTGCGGCAGCTCGGATGCCAGCTCCGTCCGGCGCTCGCGGCCGTTAGCTAGCCAAGATAGCTCCGTCCAGCTGCTTGTCTGCAAGGTTTGTGTTGGATTACGGGCTCCGCAAACCCAAGAAGTTCGAACACAGGGACGTGAACAAAGATCACTCCCACTCATGTCTACCTAGCGCCTCGCCCTCGTCCAATGAAGAGATTCAAGCAAGCAACAAGTAAAGCACACACAAGTTTACCCAGGTTCAGGCCACCTTGCGGTGTCAAACCCTACGTCCAGCTTTGCTGGATTAGCCTCGGGAGGGCTTGAGTATGAACAAGTACAGTGGTTCCTGAGCTCAGGAGGATAGCTCAGGAGGGTCAGGAGGCAAGGGCTCTTGCTCCTTGGTGTGAGGGCGGAGTCTCTCTGGATTTGATCCGAATGCCTCCATAGTGGAGACCCTAGCTACTTATATAGGCGGCCAGGGTCCTCTTCCCCCGAAATGTTTAGGCGGGAAGGGATCCCACAACGGCCATTTTGAGCGGGAACACAAGGACGTTCCTATCCTGACAAAAGCGGTTTTCGCCTGTAAAGGGATCAGGCGGTGACGCGATGGTGGGCTCGGTGGTGACATCCTCCTTGTCGTCCTTGCGGTCTTCGGTATTGTTGCACCAAAGGGGAAACCTTTGTCCCGCCCCTCGGGAACCTGCGCCTGTGCTGTCTTCTTTGCACCAAAACGGCAACTGCGCCGCTGGCACGCACTGGCACCCACTGGCGTGGTGCGTCACTGCCTCCTCCTGAGGCAGGCTTGGCCTTGGATTCTCTGCCCCTCTGGAGCAACCTAGCCGAGGCCGCTCCTGAGGGGGTATTGGTGTCGTTCTCCTCGCGAGGTCTAGCCCCCTCGCGAGGGTCTTGAGCAGCTGGTCGATCAGCTGGGCCGTACCAGGCCATAGTAGGAGCGCGTCGCGGCCCGCAGACAGGCAAGTCCGGGTACCCTGGTTCCCAGGACGCTGACAGTAGCCCTCGGGCCCAAGGCGTGTGCGAAGTTGGCTTCGGGGCAAAGCCATAGTCGAGGACGAAGCGCCGCGGGCCCCAAAAGACTGCGGGCCAGGCCGGCGCGCGATGGTTGGATGGGATGTGAGCGACTCCGCTTCCCACGCAGCCTTGGCGACCGTGCGACTTGATAAAAGGGATTGTCTTCGCTGCAGAGGGGTTATCGCTTTCGTTCCTTCATACTCAGATCCCCTTCTCCTTCGCCCCCGGCCTTCCTAAATCACCTGCATCCTCCAGCGCCTCCAGCAATGGCAAAGAAAAGCAAGGGTGCCGCACAGGCATCCGGATCTGCTTCCTCCCTCTAGGCGGCGCTCGAGGAGTCCACCATCACCGAGGAGGGGGACTACTCGGAGGTCTAGTCTTTCTTGTCGAGCGTCCACAATGAGCATGGCCCAACGAAGATTTGGGTTGGTGCCCTTCTCGAAGTTCTTCTACGCCATCCTGAATCACTACCAGGTGCACGCCCTCCACATCCAGCCTCGCTCCATCTTCGTCCTGTCGCTTTTCGCCTTTTACTGCGAGGCGTGTGTGGGGGTGAAGCCGACTATCGCCGTCTTCCGCCACTTCTTCTCCATGCGGCGGTACGACAAGGGTCCGTGCTCGGGCTGTGTCTCCTTCATCTTGCAGCGGCAGGGCTGCAGGCTAATGACAGCCAGGAAGAAGATAGACACCCACCAGAAGAGGTGGGTCTATCTGGATGCCCAGTGTATTCACCCGCTGCTGGCGCTGCCTATCGCGCATCCGAAGAAACGTGCCTGCTAGAGCTACGCGAAGCTCAACGACCCCCTTCCGGAGCCTGTCTTGGCAAAGATCAAGGCCGACCTGGGCTTGAGGCTTGAAGGGGCCCAGATTGTGAAGGAGTTACTGAGGCAACGGCTGGCGCCACTCCAGGCACACTCGCGCCCCATGTGGGAGTTGATGGGGGATGATGACAGGCTTCGGCTGCGCTCGGGGACGCTGGCCGAGGCCGACCTAGACCTCGTCTCGATCACTCTCCTGGGAATGGTTCCTGAGGACCTCTCGGGGGCCCACCTGCCGCTGTACAGCCGTCCTGACAAGGTCGAGCTGCTGAAGGCCGTGTCAGGTTTTAGGGTGCCCGTGGCTACTCTGCCCACGGTCGACGTGTCCTCCGGTGTTGAGGAGGGGAGCGACGGGGAGGAGGACACTGAGGAGATCCTGGGCGACGAGGACCGGGTTGACAGGGAGGACTTGTCCGAGGCGTCCGCTGAAGAAGTGGTGCCAGGCGCAGGTGCTGCTGGGCGGCCCAAGGCAACCACTCCGTGTCGATCCGGGCGCGCTGCATCCAGAGGGAGCAATGCGGCGACCCCGCTGAGGAGCGTCGTGCCAATGAAACCGGTGACCGCAGCCGCACCCAAGTCCGTGGCCTCGTGCCTTGCCAGCATCCGAACTGCTGGCAAGCCCGTAGCATCGACGGTCGCAACCGACCTACTGATGAAGAGGAGGGCGCGCCTCGCCTCCAATGAGTAAGTGTGCAATCTCCTGTTATTCCTTGGTCGCTCTGTTCCTGACGTACTTCTCTTGGCGCAGCAGCCTGGGTGTCGTGATGAAGAAGGTGAAGGGGGAGGTCACGTCGCGGTACCCCGCTCCACCTGCCGCTGCTGTCGCCGTGGAGAAGGGTGCCACAGCTTTGCACGCCTCGGCCAGCCAGGCCACCGAGCACACAGTGGCGGCATCACCTGAGGGCATCGTTGTTGTTTGCGAGGCTGCGGTGGCTCCTGCTCCCACTGCTCCAGCGAGGGGAGCCGAAGCCCCCGAGCCCCTGGTCGAGCAGGCAATCGCGATGGCACCCATCCGCCAGCTGATGCAACCTGGCCCTGAGACCTTGGAAGCCGCTTCCGCTGTGCTGGGTTGGCTCCGTGCCGAACTTCTGGGTGGTGATGGCCACGCGATGGAGGGACGCATGGGCTTGATCTCTGGGTGGCTCCTGGCAGATGAGTCTGCGCGGGCCTCCTGGAGCCAGGCCTCAGCGGTCGCTGCCAAGGGTCAGAAGGAGGCCGCGGCAGCCAAGCGGGCACGCGACGCCACGCGAGCCGATGCAGCATCCTCCGAGAAGCGCTGGCACAAGATGGAGAGCGAGCTGGAGGCCCTTCGCGAGGAAGGCACCAGGCGCGCCCTGGAGCTCGAATGGTTGGAGAAGGAGCTCCAGGCACAGAAGGTTGAGGCGTCCCGACTGCAGCAGGAGTAGCTCGCTGATCGCGCGAGCCTGGAGAAGCTGAAGGCTGAGGCCGAGCAGGCCAGGGTGACCCAAGCTGCGCGCGACAAGGAAGACACCCTCGCGGCCTCGGCGGTGGTGAGTCATGAGGCCATCGCTGCCTTCGAGCTCGAGGCCCGTACGAAGCTGCAGATTGCTTATGGGGAAGGGTTCAAGAAGCCGCTGGCCACCCCGGAGGATGGCTCCGCCGGGCTCCTTGCCACCCTCGTGAAGGCCATGTGTGAGGTTACGCCCGCGATCGACCAGTTAGCAGATGTCGAGAGTCGTACGCTCCTTACCTTGGCCCTGATGCAGGTGTGCGGCCACCTCTGTCTCCGCGATCCCACTCTTGACCTGGCCTTGCTGTCCGAGCCCATGACCGCGAGCATAGAAGGCGCGGCTGCTGAGGCCCTAGAGGCGAAGGTTAAGGGGCTGGTGGAGGCGTTCCTCCGGGTCGCTGCTGCCGCAGCCGAGGAGGCGGAGGCTGGTGATGGCGCGCTTGGCGATGCCTGACCTGTTTCTGTCCAGATGAGAGAAATGCAAGTGCCTTGGGGAGGCGTAAGGACTCGCTTGAATTTGGAGAACTTGGTATTATTGTAATAACTAGACTTGAACTTGGTGATTTCCGTGCTTGCTTCCTTTCATGTTTGCTTAGGTGCTCTGCGTCGGCAGGGCCCAACTCAGCGCATACCTCGATCGCCATTGAGCCCTCCAGGTGACCGGGGTTATCGTAATAACTAGACTCAAGGAATGAGGGGCTATGTGGCTAGTGAGGCCCCTGGGTCGCGATGCCCAGGGGTCCCCCTTGACGTTCAAGCGATCCCGTTTGCGTTCTGCGTCGGCACGGCCCAGCCCCGCGCATACCTCGACCGTCGTTGAGCGTCGAGCTCAAGGAGTGAGGGGCTACGTGACTAGTGAGGCCCCTGGGTCGCAATGCCCAGGGGCCCCCATTGACGTACGAACGTCTCTCATGAGGGAGAACGAGCACCATACCTTGCTCACGAGCCTTCGCCTAGGATGGGGGCGCGAAAAAGCCTGGTGTCTGGGCACCTGTTAGGGTGGCGTCTGCCAGTCGTGACCTGAGCATAGCCCCCTTGCCTGGCCCCCCTCCCGACACCCATCCAAGGAGAAGTTGTGAGAGTCGTGAGCTGAAAAGCTCCCTGAAGTTGGTGCGACCGTTAGGGGCTGCCCTCAGTTGTTTATAACTAGCGCAGAGCATAGAGCTACCACACTTGCGCGGAGTGTGGGCATAACCGCGCCCCGGTCGTAGCGGCCAACGCGGAGCTTGGTGCTTCCACTGGTTGATGGGCAAAACCGCTCCTCGGTTGGTTCTGCCAGTGCGGAGCATGGTACTTCCTCTGGACCGTGGGAGGGAGCCTCCCACCGGGAGAGACTCCGGGGCGTGTACATCCCCGTCCTGACACGTGGCTTGCACGGCAGGACAGCCAAGGTGTATATGGGCCCTCCTCAGGACGAGCTGAACGACTCTGAGGAAGTTCTCGTGAGCTTACGCATCACTCACGAGACCCTACCCTGAGGCGGGTTGCGCCTGAGTCTTCTTCTACAAAATGTGAAAAGAGATGCATTGTGTCGACCTGCGCCAAGTGCATCTCTAGAGGGCATCGCATGAGAAGGCCGCAGTACCAACGACCCCAGGAGGTGACGTTAGCGGGACCGGCCCGTAAGACAGAGCTCAGCCGCTGGATTTATCGACGCTGCAGGGACGGACCCGAGCACAGACGCCGTGCCTAGTCTTCTCATGCAACAGTACAAAAGAAAATCACCTGGCGCGTGGTTCCCGCGTGAGCGAGGCACCTGCCACGGGCCCCCACTTACCCATCCACGATTAGCCCATGCGAGAACAAGGCACCAAGGACCACGGGAGGTGACGTCACGGGAATGGCTCGCGAGACAGATCTCAGCCCTTGGATTTAGCGACGCTGCAGGGACGGACCCGAGCACAGACGTCGTGCCAGTTCTTAATCATGGGACGGTCGCGAGTGTGCTCGCAAGGGCTCATGACCTTAGTGGCGGTGAGAACGCCGAGCATATGGATAATGCAAATAGGAAGAAACAACTAGCCTTGATTCATGCGCAAAAGAGACAGCTGTGGGGGTGAGCCCCCAGCAGCTCGAGGATGATGCAACCCGGGGGGGCGCCCTTGATTGAATACCCAAGACATCACCTGACACTCGTCGAAGAAGAGTTGGGGTAGCTGAAGACGCGAGTCGTGCGGGTCGCCCCTGAGGATCGTCGGGCTCCTGAGGCCTAGGGGCTCCGGAGGCCCTCAGTGGTCACGGGGGTCCGGCTCCTGTTCCGTCTGGACCGCCTACCACTGTTCCTCCCGAGCCCCCAAAGCCTGCCGCGTGAGGTACTGGAACGTGGCAGCTGCGTTGCGGAAGCCGAAGAGCACGTGAATGTAGCTGCAAGGGAGAGTCCTCCTCCAGCCGACTGCCGTCGGCCAGAAAGGCTCCAAAGAAGCGGCTCGGTTGAGGCCTGTGACGTTGATGCAGATGCTGAAGTGGTTGTGGTTGCATGGGTTGTGGGTAGGTGAGCTTGGCACCATGCGGTTGCGCCCACCACGTATGAGCCTTGCGTACTGAAGTTCCTCGGTAACCTGGTCGATGAAGTCTTGAGCCCCTGGCGCTGTATGGCACACGATGGGCTCACAAAAACGCGCGTCAATACACGCCTGCAGGTGGTGCCCAAACACCTCCCTCATGATGCTGGTCAGACCAGAAGTGCTCCAGAGGAGAGCCCCTGAGAGGGGCGTCGGGCTTGCCTCCCTATGCAAGAGTGGAGGGCGCCTCGTTGGCAGGCGCGGGTCCTAAGGCGGGTCCGTCAGGAGCCTCCGTGTCCTGAGGTCCATTGGCCAGCAGGTTCTTCTTCTTCTTTGGGGCGGTTTGCAGGGCGAAGACGGCTCCACCTTCGTCGGAGTTCTCGACCGCCATGGTCTGGTAGGCGCGCTCCAGGGAACGCACTGCTTCCTTCTCGTCGCAGGCGATCGTGACGACCCCGCCACTCCCGGGCATCTTGAGGACGTTATAGCCGTGATGGGTCGCCGTCATGAACTTGGCGAGGGCCGGATACCCTAGGATGGCATTGTACGGGAGGTGAATGTTGGCAATGTCAAAGTCGACGAGCTCGGTGTGGTAGTTGTCGCGATCACCAAAGGTGACGGGGAGGCGGACCTGCCCCATCGGGAGTGTGGAGCCATCTGTGACTCCGTAGAATGGCTTGGTTGGGTGGAGCTGATCATAGGGGACCTGGAGCGTCTCGAAGGTCTGGACGGAGAGGACCTTGAGCCCCGCTCCGCCATCGACGAGGGTCTTGGTCATGAGGACGTTGCTGATGGTCGGAGTGCACAGCATCGGGAGAGCGCCTGGGGTTGCGGTGCACTTGAGCTGGTCCTTGGGGTCGAAGGCGATGACCTGCTTGGTCCACCTGAGGTTGCGCGTGGCGTCAGGACTGGGAAGCACCGCGTTCACCTCGCGAGCGAACTGCTTGAAGATGCGGTGGGAAGCCGGAGCATGGGCTCGTCCCAAGATTCATGCAACCGCGCGTGGCTCCTGAAAGCCCCCTGCTTCATCCCCCTGGAGGTCGTCGTCGTTCCTTCTTGGCGATGGTGGCAGCGGAGGCAAGCCCGCGTTGCCCTGAGGGCGACCCTCACGAGGTTGGTCGCGCCAGGGGGCGTCACGAGGCTGCTCCTGCAAGTGGTCTTCACGTGGTTGGTCACGTCATCCTTGGCGCAAGTTCCTGCCGTCCCAGCGTCCTCCACCACGGCCCCCTCCGCGGCCGTAGCCGCGGTTGTCGTGCTCTGGGCGCTGCCCGCCGCGCACTGCCCTGAGCTCTTGGCAGTCATTAGTGTTGTGGCTGTGAACATCGTGGAAGACGCAGTACGGATGGTTGTCTCTGGCAGGGTCGTTGTAGCCGCAACCACGCTTTACTTATGGTTCCGCAGCCAGCACGGCGGGTCCCTTGCGCTTTGCTTCCTTGGCCTTGGCCTTTTTATCGTCAGCCTCCGCTTTGGGCAGCTCCAGGAGAGAGAGGCGTCCTTCCTCTGCCCTGGCGCACTTCACCGTGAGGTTGAACATCTCGTGGGCCGTGCACAGGTCCTCATGGATGGCGAGCTCCTCCTTCATCCTGACATCGCGGACACCGTCGAAGAACGCTGAGATGATGGCCTCGTCTGAGACCCTGAGGATCCTGAGGCGCACAGTGTTGAAACGCTGGATGTACTACTATAGGGTCTCCCCAGGTTGCTGCTTCACGTGGCGCAGATTCACGGTCGCCGGGGCTCGGTCGCGGGTACCCTAGAAGTTGGCGACGAAACGCTCACGAAGCTCCCCCAGGAGGAGATGGATCCCACGGGGAGGTTCAGGAGCCAGGACCGGGCGCCATCATTGAGGGCCATGGGGAACCAGTTCGCCATGACCTTCTCGGTGCCGTTGGACGCCTCGATGCTCAGCTCGTAGAGCTGGAGGAACTTTGCGGGGTCGCCGGTGCCATCGTAGCGCGGAGGCAGATCCGGCTTGAACTTGCTGGGCCAGACAAGGCGCCGCAGCTCTAGAGCTAGGGCGCGACATCCAGCCACGCTCATGATTGCAGGCGCCCCCTGCGCCTGCGGTGCTGGTTGCTTGGGCACAGGCGCCACCACCTCCCGTGGCGCGCGGTTCTCGTGCTGCGGGACAGGGGGCCTGCGAGCTTCTGCCTGGGGATGCGGAATCACCTGGCAGCTCTCCTCGTCGCGCGCAGGGGCCCTGCGGGGCTGCTCGCGTCGTGGAGCCTTGCTTCTTGGTCCCTGGCCGGTGCCGTACAATGGAGGTGGAGCCGGGACACCATGGCCCTCGTTCCCCGCCATGAGCGACGGAGGACGGGAGGAGTGAGTTGGTGCAGGTACCTCCTCGGCGACGTTGACGAGCTCGATGATGCGGTGGAGCCATTCATCGTAGAGGTCGTCCGCCGGGCAGTGGCGCAGGAGCTCCCGCGCAATCAGTAGCGCGGGCTGCTGGTAGACCGGCCCGCGGCGGATCAGCGAGGACGACGCCGCGGCCGGCGAGGGTGATGGCGTCGCCGTGCGGCCATAGCGCCGCAAGGACTGCGGCAGCGACGAGTCCTGCTGCTCGTGGATGGCCGGGTCGGTGGCGGCATTGGTGACCGGCGAGTTGGGGCGGAGCGGTGCACCGTTGCCCACGGGCGCCGTCTGAGCGACGTTGGCGGCGCGGCGGGCGGCGCACACTCGGCATGTGTCCACCATGGCGACGAAGTGAGGTCGACGAACGAGAGCGGGACGAGGTCGTCAGAGAGGCGAGATTTCGACACGCCCCTACCTGGCGCGCCAAATGCCTGTTTACGGGCTCCGCAAACCCAAGAAGTTCGAACAAAGGGGCATGAACAAAGATCTCTCCCACTCACGTCTACCTAGCGCCTCGCCCTCGTCCAATGAAGAGATTCAAGCAAGCAACAAGTAAAGCACACACAAGTTTACCCAGGTTCAGGCCACCTTGCGGTGTATAACCCTACGTCCTACTTTGGTGGATTAGCCTCGGGAGGGTTTGAGTATGAACAAGTATAGTAGTTCTTGAGCTCAGGAGGAGAGCTCAGGAGGGTCAGGAGGCAAGGGCTCTTGCTCCTTGGTGTGAGGGCGGAGTCTCTCTAGATCTGATCCAAATGCCTCCATAGTGGAGACCCTAGCTACTTATATAGGTGGCCAGGGTCCTCTTCCCCCGAAATGTTTAGGCGTGAAGGGATCCCACAACGGCCATTTTGAGCGGGAACACAAGGACGTTCCTATCCTGACAAATGCGGTCTTCGCCTACAAAGGGATCAGGCGGTGACGCGGTGGTGGGCTCGGAGGTGACATGCTCCCTGTCGTCCTTGCGGTCTTCGGTCTTGTTGCACCAAAGGGGAAACCTTTGTCCCGCCCCTCGGGAACCTGCGCCTGCGCTGTCTTCTTTGCACCAAAACGGCAACTGCACCGCTGGCACGCATTGGCACCCGCTGGCGTGGTGCGTCACTGCTCGCGTAACTGCCTCCTCCCGAGGTAGGCTTGGCCTTGGATTCTCCGCCCCTCCGGAGCAACCTAGCCGAGGCCGCTCCTGAGGGGGTCTTGGTGTCGTTCTCCTCACGAGGTCTAGCCCCCTCGCGAGGGTCTTGAGCAGCTGGTCGATCAGCTGGCCCGTACCAGGCCGTAGTAGGAGCGCGTCACAGCCCGCAGACAGGCAAGTATGGGTACCCTGGTTCCCAGGATGCCGACAGTTTGCTAGCTAGATTGGCACGGCGGCGCGGCTGCTTGCTCGCGTGCGCCGCGCTAAGGCCAGCCATCTGGCTCGAGCGAAGGCCAGCGCGGCAGCTTGCTCGCTCGTGAGTCACACTCGGGCCAGCCTGCAACCCATGCAGAGGCCAGCGTGGCGTCCGGCCCGTCCGGCGGAGCGGCGGCCAACTCGCTCATCACCGGCGCCACCGACGAACACGCATCAGTACTATTTGAAGTAATGTTCAGGAAAAATAATGATTTGAGGGGGAATAACAGGATAGAAGGTCAGATGTGGGTCCCTCGTGTCAACGGTCAAACAAAATGTGTTGGTTTAAGCTGCCTCGTTAGCACGGATGTGTGGGCCAACCCTGTCATAAATGGGTTTAAACTAACCTAATCGGTAGGTAGTAGTTTTTGGCGTGGATTAAGAAATTTTGGGTATGTTTTTGCTTTTTTTTGTACAATAGATTCTTCCTAGGGCTGGTTGAAAGTGGTAGTTTTTTGTTAGATACTCTACATATTGTAAGTAGGAGTGAAAGTTAAGCTTTGGAACCCAATAAGCAAGGCTAGTTACATAGTGCATATGTGTACATGATTGAAAGTAAATACCAACCATGAGTGACTAATATCTTGATGGAAAACTCGAAACTATGGAATACTAGGGACAAAAATTTGCATGGTTGGAAATACTAGCAATGTTCATGTGCATTGCAACGAATCATAAATAGAATAATACTTATTCACAAACTTGATACAAAACACTCTAATTTTGATATACATATATCACTAGAGATATATTATGTTTCAACTAGAATATATTCCTTGGGCTGTTTTGGTGAGGTCAGTGATGAATGTGGTTGGTTTTAAGATACTAATTATGGGTTTTTCTGCAAATTGGTAGACAAGTGGGATGTTTGTGAGAAAAGGCAACAACTTACCTCACAGTCGTTAGATGTAGATCTAATGGTCACAAATGACGGATGGCAGACACACCATCATCACCAACTTAGTCTTCTGTAGGAGTACTAGCAAGATCCGTGCATTGCACGGAACATGAAGATGCATTTTTTATAAAAACACTCATTGTGATTGACCCATGCGGGAGTAATCCCATGTGTAAAAACTAATGATATCTCGAGAACTAGGAGATAAGGTGAAGAGGAGTGGGGCGTGGTGGTGATTGGTTGTCGGACTGAGCGGAGGCATGGGATTGACGACGCCGGCAGCGGCCACCAGGCCAGTTTGTTCCAGAGGCTTCTGTTCTTAATTGCTCAACAATGAGGTTGTTGGAGACAAGGATGAACAAGGGAAGGCCTTGTCTGCAAATGTGGAGAGGGTTGCGGGTATCTTTTAGTTTAATTTCCATCAGTCAGATATAGATCGGACGGTCTATATTGCAAGATGGCACGCGTACCATCATCACCAACTCGGTTTTTTTATAAGAGAAGAAATATAAGTATGGAGATACAAACGTATTATTGATACTTGTTTCCGTAAACTAGCATCTACATTCTATTCAACGCCTCAGCATGTGAGGCCCTATCACAATGACTTCTCGACTGTGTAAAACAAAGGTTTTCCCATCACCGATAAGGAGGGGTGACGGCGGCGGTCTTTTTGGCTTGCTGTAGTCGTAGTAGTCATACTAGGTGGTCTAAGCACGTGTAGATTTTTTTTTCACGTCTCGTGTTCTCCGTACTGCCACGATTGTTGATGAATAGACGGTAAGTTATTCACGGGGAAACCCTTGTTGAGTGTGTTTGCGTGAGAGAGAGAGAGAGAGAGACAGTGTGCGTGTGTGATATGTCTAGAGACTGAGGCAATGATAACATATTCTTTGTGTCTATGTGTGGAGGATAGAGAGAGAGACATGTACATGGGGCTTTGTGTTGTGTATTGTGGAGACACATATACATAATTAGAGAGTGAGTGTGCAAGATACACATGCAGACATGGGGAGAGATGAGGATCTAAATTAATGGGTGTTTGTGTGTGTCTGTGTGTGTTTGTGCACGCGTTTGTGTGTGAGAGGGAGTGTGTATATGTGGAGTGGAGAGACCACTAATGATGTAAACCTAGTATAAGGGAAGGGGGAATGATGTGACATGTGTAGTAGCGGGATAGCATGGGTGTGGGCGGGGGGAGCGGACTATTTGTAAGAGACATCGACTGTGTGTGGGAGAGGGGTGTGAGAGCGAGAGAGAGAGCTAGCGACGGAGAGAGAGAGAGAGAGAGCTAGCGACGAAGAGAGAGAGAGAAAGAGAGGGGGCGAGAGAGGGGGTGTTTGTGTCCATAAATGGCGTATAGATAGGGAGACAATGTTGATGTCGTTTGAAATTGGCCTATGTACAGAGACGCAAGGGAAGCGAGTCATCGTGTGTGTGATAGGGACTTCATGAGACATCTAGAATAGATGGTGTAGAGAACAATGTGCGAGATCGAGAACGATGGTACATTAGGGAGCTATGGAAAGAGCCACGACATATATGTATATAGGGAGGAGCTGGGGAGGGTCCGCATGTGGGAGAGATAGAAAGAGGAGAGTGGTGCACAAGGAGACAAAGTGTTCTTGTTTTGCAGTGGGGGTTGTGTGTGAGGTGAGTGTGCGAGAACCACATAACTAGGGAGATAGACGTTTAGGGGCGACGTTTTGTGTGTATGGGAAAGATACACTCTACATAGTGCGTGTGCTGGGAAAGAGAGATGACGGGTGACCTAGCTAGAGAGTGGGGGAAGAGATGTGTGCATGCCCAAGAGACAAAGTGATAGAGACCTATATTGGAGTCCAGACTTTAGAAGAGAGAGGGGTGTTAATGTGCTCGTGTGTTGGTGTTTGGGGAAGAGAACGACTTATCTTTGTGTGTGTGTGGGTGGGGCGACGAGGGGGTTGGTTGGCTTCAGATAAAAAGTGAGGTGTCTATATTTGAGGGACTTTAGCGTAATTGAGATATACATGGTCAATAGTGTGTGCACTCAAGGTTGATCGATTTGTTTCACAGTTTGGACTATGAGATAACGATACTTTTGAACATGCGTGATATACTTTGATGTACCAGAATTACAAACCTAAGATTGGAATTTTGGAATTCGACTCCATCATTAGCTCTTGTAATTCATTTAAATGGAGGTACATTTTTAAGCCGAGATTTCGTGATTTCAAATTCATATATCAAACCTAGAGATATACACATACGGGCATGTTCAAATTTTATAATCATCCACTTTATTCATACACATACACATTTTTGCTTTTGTCATCATATTTAGGGTAAACACATTTGGAATTTCATTTGAATTGGACCATATGATGGTATTTGCTTGTAGTAGCTCAATGATCCATATTTGAATTGAATGGACAATCTAAGTTTCGAGTTGGAGCCATTGGTTTTCAAAACTTGCACTTTTTGTTGCGTGCAAAACAAACAAATTCTTGGCCATGATATCATAGTCGGCCGTACAAGAGCAGAATATAATTTCAGGCGCCAAAAGCTTTCAAACTTCCCGCTCACATCGAAATATCTCACGCCCGAAAGTTTACCCCTACGATATTCCTGTTTTACCCCCGTCACATGAACGGAAAAGGGCTGCTTTGGTAACTCCATTGTTTTCCCCTCTTTGCCCCCAACATTCTTCCCCAGAGCCCCTCCCCTTCCCCCCCGGACCCCCCAACCACGGCAAGCCGCCGAATCTAGTCCTCCGCCGCAGCGGTGGACCTCACACCCCGACGGATCTACCTTCCGCACCTTGGAACCCCCAACTGCCAACTCACCACTTCACCGGAGCCACTTCAGTGACTAGCTTGTACACCGCTCTAGATCTCCTTGACCGCCATCATGGTCCATCGCACCGGATCTTCTTAACCGGCGCCCTCGTCCACCACAGTGTAGGCCCTTCACTGACTCCCTCGTCCGTCCCTTCGCTGGCCCTTCATACAAGCCCTCGTCCGCCACAACAGATCCGCCTCACCGAAAGCACTGTACAACGTGCCTGCCGAAGCCTTCGTCCACTGCACCGGACCCGCTCCACGGATGCATTATTCAACTCCACCGGCCCTGCTTTACCGACGCCGCAGCCTCATCAGGTTATTTCGATCTATACTCCTTCGGTTTTTCTCTTTATCGTGCAACTGTTCACTTACCACAGATGAGCTTTCTTCTATGTTGATAGGCGCCGCAACCGTAGCACCGGAGCCGCTTCAGCGACGGCGACAGCCAGCCGAAACTCAACCGCAACACGAGCACCATCGACGATCCTTAGCTATCAAGTATGCCAACGATACCCATACGCTGCCGAGAATCAGGTACTATTATCCAATGGCCGGCGCCTACGTTCACTTTCTTAGCATAAGCACCGCACCTTTGAATTTCTTTAGGGCATCATTCAGTTTTTCATGAGACGTGTTATTCTGCTTGCACCTGTAGGGCCATACTTCTAGCAGTGAACATGTTACATGTGCTAAATTACATACCAGTGCACATATAGTTAATATGCTTTAGTTTTGTCCTAAGTATTACTGTACTTCCTAGATATCGCTGCCTACTATTTTACTTCTTGCATGCTATATTTATAGTAATGGTGTTGTTCTGATGCCACCTGTTGGTTCCATCGGACTGCTTCATGTTCTCTATGTTTAATTACACATTAGCAAACTAGCATGTGGTTCCGACGGTTTTTGTTCGTTTTACCCTACATTTTCTGATGCTAGCTATTACATCACTGCTACGAGCCTATGTTCATTACTTTTGTGTGTGTTCTTGATCTTCCCAAGTTGCATGACTAATTTGATGCTTCTATTAATTATGGAGCTGCCAACCCCATCAAGCAAAATATTTGTTCTTTTTGGGCTGGCACCTCGAACAAGCATAAAAATAGAGGGAAGCAGATATATTATCGTGTATGCACACACCCTTCTTTCATTAGTTAAGATGAACCATTGATGATCAATTCGAACCAGTGCATGCGATTAAAATTAATTTTACATAAACAAAGGGTGCAGAATAAACAACAACAAGTAGATTTGCAACCACGGGATGCTGACGATACCTTCAAAGAACATTGCAACAGCAGCCAGGCTTCACAGCAACATCTGGTAAGCCATTGTGTTTTAGTACATGTGAAATGTAATGCGTGTGGGCTGCTTTCTTGGCTTGTGCCCTCAACTTGTAATCCTACAGAATAACAAATAGTTCAGTTGTCTGCTTTGCTGTATTGCTTGATTCGAATGCTTGTTTGTTACTTGTTACGCTATACCTAAGTTGGCTAATATGTCAGCAGTGCCTGATGTACTATCGTAAAGAAATGCATGCCTAGTTCATTTGAGTCCTCAACTTTTCCTCTGAACTTCATCACAAGACTGTCTTCGTAGTTTATATTAGGCCACACTGTTAAGTGCTTTCTCAGATTATTTCAACTGCTTAGATGCCTTGGCAACTTAAATATAGCGGTGGTACACTCCCTTTCAAGTTTTCATCTTACCATTTTAATTTCTTATCGGCTGATGATGCTTCGAACCATTTAAATATAGCTTGCCATGCTCGGCAATAATTCGTATGTCGTTTACCATGTAAGCTTACTGCCTAGATCATGCGATAACTATCACTTACTTATGTCCAGCGGAAACCTTTCAGGATGCCGTTCACAGTAGGACACAATGTACAACCCCATAATCTATTTGTGGAAGCAGTGCGCCATCCATGTTACCAGATGGTAGCAGTTCAGAGGCAACACCGCCGGAGAGCAGTCTGAGCACATATATTATAGTTCTTGAGGCTCTACTAGAGGCAGAAAGAGATGGTGTGGCTGCCATGAATGAGGTAATCTCGATCTTGAAGCTGGAAATTATCCAATTAGCTGCACGCATTATGCAAGCAACCCAAGAATTGGAGGAAGTAAGAATGTTGCATTTGAAGATGGGGGAGGTCCTGCTGCTTCTGCTATATGAAGCCCAGGGTAATCCCAGTTCTTCTTTAGATAGCAGTTGAAATTGTCATTAGATTATTGTACTTGCATGTTGTGTCATGTCTCTGAATGGATTATGTTGTAAGACCCCCTATGTTGTGCATGTGATGTAATGATCCGAATTTTTTAGGCGAGGTAATCATCGGTACTTGTATGATTGACATAAGGTGAACTGTTTTTTGTGTGAGCATATTGTATTGGATGAAATAACTGTTTGACTCAAAGTGTATCCAACCTACTGAATTCGAAGATCACGGAATTTCTAAATCATAATCATATATAAAGCTGGAATAAATCTTTGTTGCGGTTTTGAAGAAATAAATAATAAAACATAGAATTATCTGTGGATATTTGTAATCGAATAAAAATTGGATTTGGATTTAGTTGCCAGGGCCCAGGGCAAACGTGAATGCTAATTCTCCCAAGTTTTGAACGAAGTGGGCTGCCCGAAGCAAGTGTTTGCGAGATGGAAATTACTGTCTACCCTGACACTTGACATCCTTATCGACCGGATTTACACTGCTGTCGATAGGGGTAGACTAGTAACTTCAATCAGATGTGACACAACGGCCTCTAAACCCATTCAGACACGGTGGGCGCCAAACGTGGGCGGCAAAACACATTTGATTCAAGATCGTCCAAAAGACATGTGTCTCTCCCTCCATTTCCCCATTCATCCACGGTGGGCAGCAAAACAAACTCTCCTCGTCCGAAATCGATGTAGGCTAATATTTTAAATAGGGGCAGATGTGTAACTTCCCTCAGACGTGACACAACCGCCCTACCTGTCAGCCCCGTTCATACACCGTGGGCGCCAACCGTGGGCGGCAAAACACCCTCTCCTCGCCCGAAATCGTTACCGGCAAATATTTGGGAGATGCTAGATTACCGTCCTATCCCCAACCGACGTGATGTCCGAAATTTTAAACGAGGGATAAGTTCATAACTTTGCCACATTTCAGACAAGTGCATCCCAAAGTTTGAGACCCCCCCTCCCCCTCCATTTCCCCATTCATACGCCGTCGGCGCAACGACAACCTCCCCACTGCGGCCAGCCTCCTCTGTCCGCCACGCCATCCTTCACCTTGCCGGGGCCGCTATCCCTACCCCGTCGTCCACTGCAAGAGATGGACGTCTCTCATCCACGGCGCCGTACTAGGATCCTTTCATTGCTTCGTCTCGCTTCATCGGTGCTATCGTCCACTTTGCGGTTGCCGCTCCTACGACCGCCTTGTCCACGGCAACATGATTTATCCCCCAACCCATCCGTCTGCCATCTAAAGTCTTCTTCCCCGCCGCCGACAGCCATCGCACCCGCAACACCCTCAACGTATCAGCAGGGGCTTACATGACATTGCAAGGGAGGTGGTACTCTTCCATATGTGCTTAAGTTATTGATCTCACCCAGAAAATAGATCTTAAATTGTTTGTTGTACTTTTCTTGTCCGTACCAAATCGTAGTGGCTAGTTGAATGCAAACATTGGTTGCGAAGTAGCTTTGTCCGGTTTGCACCTGCAGATCCGCCATGTCACGGTCACTATAATCGTAAAGCTTATGGTTTTCCCCCTTTATATTCACTACCATCATCGTAGGTGCTTCACTGCTTCGTGTCGTGCTAGCACTGCTCCTCAAGACATCAACACATCAAGCGAAACAACATGCCACTTATAATTCCAAAGCTTACGTGTTGAAATACGAATATGATATGATGCTCATATTACTAAAACAGAGAACGTTTAATTGGTCACCTAATGTTCCTATATTCGTTTCGAAAAGCATGTGCGCCACCCACTGGTCCAGCTAGTTCCACTTTCCTGATTTTACTCTTGATGCTTAGGGTTTTCCCCTTTTATCTACTCTATGATGATCTGCGTAGGTGCTTTCTGTCATACTAGCATTACTCCACCCTTCAAGCTAAACAACACAACACTCAAAATTCCAAAGCTTAGTTGTTCAAATATGATTGGGATATGATACTGATATTAGTTAACAGGCACATTTAAGTGATTAGCTAAAGGTCCCACTTGAGTTTCCAAATGCATGTCGCGACATATAGAGAGACAGCAGAATTGCATTTCTTTGTCACTTGTTGACTGTACTTTCTTGTCCATACCAAATCTTAGTTGTTATTTCAAAGCAAATATCGGTTGCTAACTACCCTTTGCGCGGTTTGCAGCTTCAGATCTGCCATCCCACTGCCACGGTCAACCCTATACTCATCGTGCTTACGGTTTCCCCATTTTATGATGACCACGATCAGCCTACGTGCTTCTTGTCATAATAGCACTGCTCCACCCATCGAGCTAAACGAGCTTAGTTGTACAAATTCAAATATGATATTATGCTGATATTAGTAAAACTGGGAGATGTTTAATTGGTCAGCTAAATGTTCCTACTTCAGTTTCGAAATGCATGTGAGCCACATATGGAGAGACCGGAAGGAATAGTATTTCTCTGTGCGCTCTGGTTCATCATGGGTGGCCAACCGACATTGTATAGAAAGACTTGTAATATCTTCAATCTGCTTGCTCTTCTGCTCTTCTTTAAGATGATCCTCTTCTCTTGCTGTCGACTGGTCAGGTCGAGTTATTCTCCCTTAGTATAATTTAAATCTGTCAGGTCAGGTCGACTTGTTCTTCTTTTACTATATGTTGAAGCTGTCATCTGCGAAGTATCATCACTTCTGGAGCTCTCATATTTTGGGTAGTAGGCCACATTATATTAATGCACACACCAAATTACAGCATGCATGGCACCTCTTAGAAGAATTGCAGAGATAGCACAAAGGGGTTTATAGGGAGGAAATATTGGATTAGAATCACTTCTGCATTACAAAGATAATCTCACTTGTTTTTATGTTTTCATGCATGTCAGGTATTGAACATTATTAAAATGAATACGAGAATGGGCGCACAAGAGGAATATTGCGGAACAATCCACTGGCTAACAAACATGGCATGGTGGAGGATGGCCTATCTTATTCACCCATCAAGGTGCATGCACTAACTTGGCAAGGTTGTATTGGTCGCACATATTTTGCATCTGACCTCTTGCATTACTTCTACTTTGTTACACCATCTGCTTAGTTTAAGCAGCATATATGAGTATATGCCATACCTATCCATTTTCTGTACCTATTGCATGTGTCGTCATACTATGTTTTTCCAGTCAAATGTTGTTCTTTCGTAATAGATGTCCAAAATGAAGAGGGTGATTGCAGATCCTCAAGGAGTACAAACTAGGTATTTGGAAAAGGTACTGATACCTGTTAAATTAGATAGATCAGCATCCACAGAAAACACAGGCCCAACTGTAACAGACTTTACCCCTACTCTAGTGGCCAAACCCCTATTAGAACTGCTGACGGCCCAGCGTCAGGTACTGTCTATGGTATCAATTCAAAATTTGAACTCCTAAATTTATGCATGTGCCTTACCTTCTCTCTTGTATGAAAACTAATTTCAGATGAATCTCCTTGCTCAAAGGATCATAGGATCTCACGACAATACTAGGCTCTGCATTGCTCTTGTCAGTACCTCTTGCCCTTTCTCAGCATACTTACACTCATTGCTGTTTGATTATGTAGCATCACTGCAAATGTTCGCTTCTTTATCCTCCCTTTGCTTGAAATTATAAGATCTATATTTACTCTTAGATAAATGTAGAATTAACACAATAGTTATGAAGTTTTGGATTGCTCATGTAAGTACCTGTACTCCCTCTGTATCGAATTAATTGTTGATCAATTGGATGTATTTAGAACTTAATAGTGCTAGATACATCCATTTGAGCGACAACTAATAACGGAAGGTGGTGGTATTACTGTACATGCATCGCGAGATAGTTAATTGTCTAGCATTACTCTGCATCTTATCTGCCCTGCCCTCCACTTTCTCCAAATTATCATATCTACATTTACTCTTACCAAAATGTTGAATAAAGCCAATGCCACTGCACACGTTGATGTCTGCATTCCTCTTGTCAGTACCTTTTGCCTTGTAACGCTATACTTAATTTATTGCTATTTGATTATGTATCATCAGTCTGCACCTGAGCTTCATTATCCTCTATTTCTTCCAATATTATTTGATCTATATTTACTCTTTGCAAAATGTAGAATAATGGCAACGCTTATAAAGAATTTTCTT
Organism: Secale cereale; assembly: GCA_902687465.1. Classification (NCBI taxonomy): domain Eukaryota; kingdom Viridiplantae; phylum Streptophyta; class Magnoliopsida; order Poales; family Poaceae; genus Secale; species Secale cereale. The sequence continues at coordinate 644,423,035 of LR738714.1, read as the reverse complement.
TGGGGAATTATTTGAATTGTCTTTCCATCAACATGGAGAAGGGCTTTGTCCAGCCCGTGTTAACATGTAATGTAAGTTCATCCTTCTCAAGCCTTCAAACTTTGTTCTAGTATAGATTTGGATAGGCATCATTTCCTCCACTGCTGTTTACATCTGATTGGATGTTTGCAACAACTACCAGTTTTAAATTGTAGTTGTAAAAACATGTTCCTTATGCAGAACAGATCCATTTATTTGCTTATATAATTGTGAAACCTGTTACGTGTCTTCTTGTTTCTCTTTCAGAGTCGTATCTCTTATGCCAGGAAGAACTTTAGGAAAGATAGTGAGCCAAACCATCTTGAGGACAGCGAGATGACCCCAAGGTCCTGTCTTGATGAAGACAGTGAGTTGAAGCTACTCACCAGCAGGTGTGGGACAACCTCTGTGCAGTCGCTGCCTCAATCAGTTCGACTTCTTCAGTCTCAACTTAAAGCAGAAAGGCTTGCTTCAGCTCACCTCCGACTTGAAGTCAAAGATGTAATGAAGATGTCAGGGGACTGCCTTGCGCACTATGGTGCCATACAGCTAGGGATGAAGCATCTATCGTTGACACAACTGAGGTCTCATCAGCTTGTTCGGCTGCTTGCGGGGCTCGAGCATGCCAGGTTTAGTGCCTTCTGAAGTGCTCTCAGTTTTGTATATTCTTTTGTCGACGCGTTTATATGCACTGGTGGCGACCTTTGATGCCCAGTGTATGTAATCCGTGGTCATGTTGTGCTTTATTATCACCGGTAGCGAACTTTGATTCCCAATGGATGTAATATGCCGTAATTTCTTTGTTGTATAGTCTAGGTTTATTCTTTGGTCGGTATGCTGTAATTTAGGCCGGAAGGTTCAGTGGATCTCGGTGTTGTCGGTCTTCAGGCCAGCCCATTACTTATATGGGCCAAAACGTGGGCGTATAATCAACTTGGGCCATTAGCAGGTCTAAACCTATAGTAGTTTCCCGCCTTTAACAGGCCAAGGGCTACATATTTACTGTAGTGACACTGGGCTTCCTACGGGCCGTAGAAATAATGGGCCTTCTACGGTCCGTAGAAACAATGGGCCTTCTACGGGCCATAGATACAATGGGCCTTCTACGGGCAGTATCATCAATGGGCCTTAGACGGGCCGTATGATCAATTGGCTGAACATGGGCCAAAAACAGACCGCATTATGGCCGTAAACGGACTAGAGTATGAGCCGTTCGTTCATGGGCAGACCATAAAGGGTCATCGTTAATAGGCCATATCTGAGGACGCTATGAAGACGGCCCAACGTATTAACGGGCCACAAACGGGCCGACTGTAACCACGGGCTGAATTTGGCCCACAAGCAGAAAATGGCAGTAACGGGCCATAAGTAACCGAATGCTGGAAATGATCCCAAGAATAAATGGGCCCTGAGAAGGCTGAAAGATAACATGGGCTGCAAACGGCCCAATGGATTAATGGGCCGTTAATGGGTATAAAGTGATACACTGTTCATTACGGGCCAGTTTCACCACGAGCCGTTAATGGGCCAAGAATAAATGGGCCCTGAGAAGGCCGAAAGATAACATGGGTTGCAAACGGTCCAATGGATTAATGGGCCGCTAATGGGTATAAAGTGATACACTGTTCATTACGGGTCAGTTTCACCACGGGCCGTTAATGGGCCAAGAGTTACAAAAGGGCCTCATATGGGCCGAAAGACGTCATGGGCCATACATGGGCCGGAACTTAAAATGGGTTGGAATCATATTGGATGGCCTAGATGACGCTACTGTGCCTAATTCGGATAGGTCGTAACGGGCCCTGGGTTAGCGGGCTGTAAATGGGCTATATGCGAACAGGTCGTTAACAGGCTTTTCGTGGGCCGGCCCGCCACCTTTTGACCAAGTCAAACGGGCCGGCCTTTTCACAAGAATGGGCCTCTGTTGGGCCGTGCCACGTGTCGACGTATCATAGGTGCTTTGGGTCCAATGAGAGGATGACATCTGTCCTAGTGGTGAGCCGACACGTGTTTCCTCCAGCCAATGATGATTTTACACGTGGAAAATCCCCATTGGCCGGGGCTCTTAACGGGTTATCAGATCGAAAACCGGACCCAATAACTTAACGGTGTTCTGTTACCGTGGATGCCACGTGTCGATCACCCTTGATGAAAGCACTTCTGTGACGCGCGATTTATCGTCATGGAAGTGGACACTTCCGTGATGATAATTTTGGTAATGTCATGGAACACTTCTACGACAACACATGTATGACTATCTTGATTCTGTCATAAATTTGTCATGGATGTACATGCATGACAGAAAACGTGACCTACTGTGACAAACACGTATCATCACGGAAGTGTATTTTTTTTGTAGTGTTACCTTATCACAAAACTATCTGTTACAGATAATTTCAGCGCTTGCAGAGAATACCTTACTGAAAACTGCCTATGATTTCCTTCTTCTCCTCATTGGGTTTGACACTCTTACTTATCGAAAGGACTACAATAGATCCCCTACACTTGTGGGTCATCAAGACTCTTTTCTGGCGCCGTTGTCGGGGAGTGAAGTGCCTTTGGTAAGGAAAAAATTATATAGTGTGCTGAAATTTACTGTCACTTGTTACTATGGAACTTAATCCTTTGAGGGGCTTGTTCGGGGTATCTTCACCCCGACCAGTAGAGCAAAGAGTTGCTCCTCAACCTAATGAACCTACTGAAAATGTTTGCTTTGAAATTCGTTTGGGTATGATAGAGAAACTGCTAGCTAATCCCTTTACAAGAGATGGAACATTGCATCCCGATTTGCACCTAATCTATGTGGATGAAGTTTGTGGATTATTTAAGCTTGCAGGTATACCTGAGGATGTGATCAAGAAGAAGGTCTTCCCTTTATCTTTGAAGGGAGAGGCATTGACATGGTTTAGGCTATGCGATGATATTGGATCATGGAACTATAACTGACTAAATTTGGAATTTCATCAGAAGTTCTATCCTATGCATCAGGTTCATCGTGATCGTAATTATATATATATATATATATATATATATATATATATATATATATATATATATATATATATATATATATATATATATATATATATATATATATATATATATATATATATATATATATATTGGCCTCGCGAAGGAGAAAGTATCACTCAAGCTTGGGGGGAGGCTTAAGTCAATGTTATATTCATGCCCCAATCATGAGCTCTCAAGAGAAATGATTATCCAAAAAATGTATGCTCGGCTTTCTCTCAATAATCGCTCTGTGCTCGATACTTCTTGCACTGGGTCTTTTATGATGAAGACTATTCAATTCAAATGAGATTTATTAGAAATAATTAAACGCAACTCTAAAGATTGGGATCTCGACGAAGGTAAGGAGTCAGGTATAACACCTAAGTTTGATTGTGTTAAATCGTTTATGGATACCGATGTTTTCCGTGAATTTAGCACTAAATATGGACTTGACTCTAAGATAGTAGCTTCTTTCTGTGAATCTTTTGCTACTAATGTTGATCTCCCTAAGGAGAAGTGGTTTAAATACCATCCTCCCATTGAAGTAAAAGTAGTTGAACCTGTTAGAGTTGAAGAAAAGACTATCACTTATAATGTTGATCCTATTGTTCCTACTGTTTATATTGAGAAACCACCATTTCCTGTTAGAATAAAGGATCATGCTAAAGCTTCAACTATGGTTCGTAAGAGTAATACTAGAACACCTTGCTACCTCTTGAGCTTGCGTTGTATTCCCTCGAAGAGGAAAGGGAGATGCAGCACAGTAACATAAGGATTTCCCTCAGTTTTTGAGAACCAAGGTATCAATCCAGTAGGAGACCACGCGCGAGTCCCTCGCACCTGCACAAACAAATAAGAACTTCGCAGCCAACGTGATAAGGGGTTGTCAATCCCTTTACGATCACTTACGAGAGTGAGATCTGATAGAGATGATAGTTTATATTTTTGGTATTTTTGGTTTAATAAAACAGCAAATAAAAGCGGTAAAAGGAAAGTAGATGTAGATTGGTATGTTGAGAATAGACCCGGGGGCCATAGTTTTCTCTAGTGGCTTCTCTCATGATAGCGATATTCTACGGCGGGTAAACAAATTACTGTCGAGCAATTGATAAAAAAGCGAATAATTATGAGACTATTTAGGCATGATCATTGTTTATAGGCACCACGTCCGAGACAACTAGACCGACTCCTGCCTGCATCTACTACTATTACTCCACACATCGACCGCTATCCAGCATGCATCTAGTGTATTGAGTTCATACGAACAGAGTAACGCCTTAAGTAAGATGACATGATGTAGATGGGTAAACTCAAGCAATATGATGTAAACCACATCTTTTTATCCTCGATGGCAACAATACAATACGTGCCTTGCTGCCCCTACTGTCACTGGGAAAGGACACCGCAAGATTGAACCCAAAGCCAAGCACTTATCCCATTGCAAGAACTATAGATCTAGTAGGCCAAACCAAACCGATAATTTGAAAAGACTTGCAAGGATATTATGAGCACACATAAATAGTTCAGAGAAGAAACAAATATCTTTCATAGATAACCTTGATCATAAACTCACAATTCATCGGATCTCGACAAACAAACCGCAAAAAGAGATTACATCGAATAGATCTCCTCGAAGACCGAGGAGAACTTTGTATTGAGATCCAGAGAGAGAGAAGAAGCCATCTAGATACTAGCTATGGACCCGAAGGTCTGAGGTAAACTACTCACAACTCATGGTGAGGGCGATGATGATGATGATGAAGGCCTCCGTGATGGATCCCCCTCCGGTGGAGCTCCGGAATAGGCTCCAAGATGGGATCTCCACGGGAACAGAAGCTACGGCGGTGGAATTAGGGTTTTCTCTCTGCCTATGGAGTTTCTGGGGTACGTGGACTTATATAGGAAGAAGGAGGGCACCGGGGGCCACTTGAGGGGGCCTCCAGGCAGGGGGCGCGCCCTGGGAAGGGGGGCGCGCCCCCCACCCTCGAGGTCCACCTCTCTGTCCCCTGACTTGGTCCTCAAGCTCCGCGTGCGTGATTTTCTCCAAAAATATCTCTCGCGAAGGTTTCATTCCATTTGGACTCCGTTAGATATTCTTTTTCTGCAAAACCCTGAAATAGGCAAAAAAATAGCAATCTGGACTGGGCCTTTGGGTTAGTTGGTTAGTCCCAAAAATGATATAAAAGTGAATGATAAAGCCCATTAAACATCCAAGACTTCATAAATAATAGCATGGAACAATCAAAAATTATAGATACGTTGGAGACATATCAAGCATCCACAAGCTTAATGCCTGCTCGTCCTCGAGTAGGTAAATGATAAAGAAATAATTTTTGATGTGGAATGCTAACCAATATAGTGTTTCAATGTAATTCTCTTAATTGTGGCATGAATGTTCAGATCTGAAAGATTCTAGATAAAAGTTTATATTGACATAAGAAATAATAATACTGCAAGCAATACTAACAAAGGAATCATGTCTTCTCAAAATACTATGGCTACAGAAAGTTATCCCTACAAAATCTTATAGTCTGGCTATGCTCCCTCTTCAGCACACGAAATATTCATATCATGCACAACCCAGATTTCAGCCAAGCACTTGTTTTCATACTCTATCTTTTCAAACTTTTCAACTTTCACGCAATACATGAGCGTGAGCCATGGATATAGCACTATGGGTGGAATAGAGGTGGTTGTGGAGAAGACAAAAAGGAGGGAGATAGTCTGACATCGACTAGGTGTATCGACGGGCTATGGAGATGCCCATCAATAGATATCAATGTGAGTGAGTAGGGATTGCCATGCAACGAATGCACTAGAGCTAAATATGAATGAAAGCTCAATAAAAGAAACTAGTGGGTGTGCATCCAACTTGCTTGCTCACGAAGACCTAGGGCATTTGAGGAAGCCATCGTTAGCCAAGTTCTATAATGAAAATTCCCACTAGTATATGAAAGTGACTAAACATGAGACTCTCTGCAATGAAGAACATGGTGCTACTTTGAAGCACAAGTGTGGAAAAAAGATAGTAGCAATTGTCCCTTTTTTTCTTTTTATTTTTTTCCTTTTTTTGGGCCTTTCTTTTTTTTCTTTGGCCTTTCTTTTTTTTGCAGAGGGGCTTTATAAATTTAGCCTTTCCTTCCATGGGACAATGCTCTAATAATGATGATCATCACACTTTCATTACAACTCGATACTACAACAACAAAGTATGACTCTATATGAATGCCTCCGGTGGTGTACCGGTATGTGCAATGAAACAAGAGTGACATGTATGAAGTTATGCATCGTGGCTTTGCCACAAATACGATGTCAACTACATGATCATGCATGGCAATATGACAATATGATGCGTGTCTTATAAACGGAACGGTGGAAAGTTGCATGGCAACATATCTCGGAATGGCTATGGAAATGCCATGATAGGTAGGTATGGTGTCTGTTTTGAGGAACAATATGGTGGTTGTTTTGAGGAAGGATATATAGTGGGTTTATGGCACCGGCGAAAGTTACGCGGTACAAGAGAGGCTAGCAATGGTGAAAGGGTGAGAGTGCGTATAATCCATCGACTCAACATTAGTCATAAGAACTCATATACTTATTACAAAAATCTACGAGTCATCAAAACAAAGCAATCAACGCATACTCCTAGGGGGGGGGTTGGTAGGATTTAACCATCGTGCGCCCCCGACCTCCACACAAAGGTTGGCACTCTACAAATACTTCATGCTCTAACTTCGTCACATAGCGGTTCACCATACGTGCATGATACGGGAATCACTAACCTTAACACAAGTATTTCTCGATTTCATAATAACTCCACTAGCATGACTCTAATATCACTATCCTTATGTCTCAAAACAATTATCAAGCATCCAACATCTCATTTTGTTCAATGCACTTGGTGTGAATTTTTTTACTACATTGACATTGGATGTTTATCATGTGAAGACTAGTTTCTTTAGCCTAAACACATTACCATGCTGTTTTAATAGACTCTCAAATAGATATAAGTGAAGCATGAGAGTTCAACAATTTCTACAAAATATTACCACCACCGTGCTCTAAAAGATATAAGTGAAGCGCTAGAGCAAAAACTATTCAACTGAAAAGATATAAGTCAAGCACGTAGAGTGTTCTAACAATTTCTAGGCCATACTTAACTCTATCAAATAGGTGTGTCCAGCAAGGATGATTGTGGCAAACTAACAAGCAAATACTCAAATTTTACTAGACGCTCCAAGCAAAACACATATCATGCTGCGAATAAAAATATAGCTCCAAGTATAGTTACCGATGGATGAAGACGAAAGAGGGGATGCCTTCCCGGGGCATCCCCAAGCTTAGGCTTTTGATTATCTTGAATTTACTTGGGGTGCAATGGGAATCCCCATTCTTAGGCCTTTGCTACTCCTTGTTCCATAGTCCATCAAAGCAATACTCAAAACTTGAAAACTTCACAACACAAAACTTAGACAAAAATTCTCGTGAGCTTCGTTAGTATGAGAAAGCAAACCACTACTCAAAGGTACAGCAATGAATTCATTCTTTGCCTATATTGGTGTTAAACCTACTGTACTCCAACTTCTCTATGGTTCATATCCTCCAATATTACTCATAGATGCATTGGAATAAGCAAACACCACACGAAAAACAGAATCTGTCAAAGACAGAACAGTCTGGAGTAATCTGCAGGGTTCGTGTACTTCTGGAACTCCAAAAAATTCAAAATAAATTGGTAAATTTGCGAAATTTGTCTACCAATCATCATAAAATAGAATCAACTAAAAAGCACGCTCCAGTAATTTCCCATGACTACTTTAGCGAGCGCTAACAATTCTGTTTTCACAGCAAGATCATATAAACTTCACACAAGTCTTCCCAAAGGTTCTACTTGGCACAAACACTAAACAAAACATGAAACCACATCTAATCAGAGGCTACATGAAATATTTATTCCCTAACAGCAACAAAAACAAAAAACAAAAAATTGGGTTGCCTCCCAACAAGCGCTATCGTTTTACGCCCCTAGCTAGGCACGATACAAGATAGATCTAGGGATAGCCATAGTGGTACGATATGTCGTGAAAGCTCATCTCATATTCCCTACGTTTAGCAGCAAGCTTCCTTTGTGGCAAACAAAAGTAATCAAAAGGGATAAATCTAATGGGACAAAAGTCCCCTACATCAATCTCAGGAGGAACAGGTTCCTCCTTTGGCCCTTTGTAGTGGATGACCAATTCATCATTATAGGCATTCTTTTGGCAGAAGGCCATAAGCCTTCGTTCAAGGGAGAAGCCTAACCCATTATTTTGAACAACAAAGTCATCGTTTATCTCAGAAATTCTATCAATCAAGATCTCAACATGAACCTTTTTTCTAAGGTTTTCATTAAAAGCAACATGATCAGGAGATTGCAAACGCATAAGGTCTTCTTGATTGAACAAGATAGCCTCTATAGGAGGTGGACCGGCATCTACTCCGTAATGAGCAAAGATTTCTCTGGCCTCTTTCATGATATATCTAAATTCATGAGCCAACAAGATAGTAGCTGCACGCTTAACGGAAGAATGCTCAATATTGGAGAATTCCAAAAATACTCTCTGAATACAGGAATGCATATGGATAAATTGCCTTTCAATTTCTACTATGAGCATAGATACAGCATCCGCAAGCTACTAGTTCTGTGAAGAATAGAGCCACCCATAGTGGGCAAAGCACCGGCACAAGTAAAGAAGTCTTGAAGAACCCCTTTTCCAATAATATTACCACTACCAACCCGGAACTTCTTAATATGTAAAGTGGTAGCTTCATCCGGGGGGTCAACATGAACGTTGCCCTCGGCATTGCTACCCTTCTCGATAAAATCATCCCCCATCTCAGACATGAGGGCAAGCAAGCACGCAACACACATAAGCAAACAAGAAGCAAGCGAATGATAAACACACGGCAGAAGAAGGGCAAATAAAACGGCAAGGGTGAAGTGGGGGAGAGGAAAACGAGAAGCAAATAAATGTAATGCGAAGGATAAGGGTTTGTGATACGTACTTGGTATATGACTTTTGCGTAAGCCTCCCCGGCAACGGCGCTAGAAATTCTTCTTGCTACCTCTTGAGCTTGCGTTGTATTCCCTCGAAGAGGAAAGGGAGATGCAGCATGGTAGCGTAAGTATTTCCCTCAATTTTTGAGAACCAAGGTATCAATCCAGTAGGAGACCACGGTGAGTCCCTCGCACTTGCACAAACAAATAAGAACTTCGCAGCCAACACGATAAGGGGTTGTCAATCCCTTTACGGTCACTTACGAGAGTAAGATATGATAGAGATGATAGTTTATATTTTTGGTATTTTTGGTTTAATAAAACAGCAAATAAAAGCGGTAAAAGTAAAGTAGATGTAGATTGGTAAGTTGATAATAGACCCGGGGGCCATAGTTTTCTCTAGTGGCTTCTCTCATGATAGCAATATTCTACGGCGGGTAAACAAATTACTGTCGAGCAATTGATAGAAAAGCGAATAATTATGAGACTATCTAGGCATGATCATTGTATATAGGCATCACGTCGGAGACAAGTAGACCGACTCCTGCCTGCACCTACTACTATTACTCCACACACCGACCGCTATCCAGCATGCATCTAGTGTATTGAGTTCATGCGAACAGAGTAACGCCTTAAGCAAGATGACATGATGTAGAGGGATAAACTCAAGCAATATGATGTAAACCCCATCTTTTTATCCTCGATGGCAACAATACAATATGTGCCTTGCCGCCCCTACTGTCACCGGGAAAGGACACCGCAAGAATGAACCCAAAGCCAAGCACTTCTCCCATTGGAATAACTATAGATCTAGTAGGCCAAACCAAACAGATAATTCGTAGAGACTTGCAAGGATATTATGAGCACACATAAAAAGTTCAGAGAAGAACCAAATATCTTTCATAGATAACCTTGATCATAAACTCACAATTCATCGGATCTCGACAAACACACCGCAAAAAGAGATTACATCAAATAGATCTCCTCGAAGACCGAGGAGAACTTTGTATTGAGATCCAGAGAGAGAGAAGAAGCCATCTAGATACTAGCTATGGACCCAAAGGTCTGAGGTAAACTACTCACAACTCATGGTGAGGGCGATGATGATGATGATGAAGGCCTCCGTGATGGATCCCCCTCCGGTGGAGCTCCGGAACAGGCTCCAAGATGGGATCTCCACGGGAACAGAAGCTATGGCGGTGGAATTAGGGTTTTCTCTCTGCGTATGGAGTTTCTGGGGTACGTGGACTTATATAGGAAGAAGGAGGGCACCGGGGGCCACTTGAGGGGGCCTAGAGGCAGGAGGCGCGCCCTGGGAAGGGGGCACGCCCCCCACCCTCGAGGGCCACCTCTCTGTCCCCTGACTTGGTCCTCAAGCTCCACATGCGTGATTTTCTCCAAAAATATCTCTCGCGAAGGTTTCATTCCGTTTGGACTCCGTTTGATATTATTTTTCTGCAAAACCCTGAAATAGGCAAAAAAACAACAATCTGGACTGGACCTTTGGGTTAGTAGGTTAGTCCCAAAAATGATATAAAAGTGAATGATAAAGCCCATTAAACATCCAAGACTTCATAAATAATAGCATGGAACAATAAAAAATTATAGATACGTTGGAGACGTATCACACCTACACCCTCTGAGCAAATTAAAGTTGAACCTAGTGTTACTATGATTAAGGATCTCTTGGTCGATGATATTGATGGGCATGTTATTTGTTGGAAATATGCCCTAGAGGCAATAATAAAAGAGTTATTATTATATTTCCTTGTTCATGATAATCGTTTATTATCCATGCTATAACTGTATTGATTGGAAACTCAAATACACGTGTGGATGAATAGACAGACTTTGTGTCCCTAGTGAGCCTCTACAGGACTAGCTCGTTGATCAAAGATGACCGCGGTTTCCAGGTCATAGACATGAGTTGTCATTTGATAACGGGATCACATCATTAGGAGAATGATGTGATGGACGAGACCCAAACGTTAACATAGCTTTTGATCGTATCAGTTATCGCTATAGTTTTCTGCATGTCAAGTATAAGTTCCTATGACCATGAGATCATGTAACTCACTGACACCGTAGGAGTGCTTTGTGTGTGCCAAACGTCGCAACGTAACTGGGTGACTATAAAGGTACTCTACAGGTATCTCCGAGGGTGTCTGTTGAGTTGACATGGATCGAGACTGGGATTTGTCACTCCGTGTGACGGAGAGGTATCTCCGGGCCCACTCGGTAATACGTCATCTCAGTGAGCTCAAAGTGACTAAGTAGTTGGTCACGGGATTATGTATTACGGTAACGAGTAAAGAGACTTGCCGGTAACGAGATTGAACTAGGTATAGAGATACCGACGATCGAATCTCGGGCAAGTAACATACCGACGAGACAAAGGGAACTGTATACGGGATTGCCTGAATCCTTGACATCGTGGTTCATCCGATGAGATCATCGAGAAACATGTAGGAGCCAATATGGGTATCCAGATCCCGCTATTGGTTATTGACCTGGGAGTGTCTCGGTCATGTCTACATGGTTTCCGAACCCGCAGGGTCTACACACTTAACGTTCGGTGACGCTAGGGTTGTTAGTGAGAAGAGTGCATGGTTACCGAAGGTTGTTCGGAGTCCCGGATGAGATCCCGGACATGACGAGGGTCCCCGGAATGGTCCGGAGACGAAGATTGATATATAGGATGAAAGGTTTCGGAGTACCGGAAGTGTTCCGGGGAGCATCGGGAAATCGGCGGAGTACCGGGAAGGTTTTCGGGGGGTCCGGAAGGTGTTCTGGGCCTATTGGGCCACAAGGGGGGACACCACAGCCCTCAGGGGGCTGTGCGCCCCCCCTGGGCCCTCTCCCCATGCGGCTAAGGGGGTGGGACCCCCTAGGGCTGGCCGCACCCCTTGGGACTTGGGGGGCAAGGCACCTAGGGGGGAAACCCTAGGGCCTGGGCGCCTCCCCCTGCCCTGGCCGCCGCCCCCTCCCCTTGCCCTGGCCGCCGGCCCCTAGGGGGAAACCCTAGGGCGCCCTAGCCTCTCCACCCCCCCTATATATAGTGGGGCAAAGGGAGGGCAGCCAACACAGTTCGTGCCTCGGTGCTGCCCTCCCTCTCCCGTCATATCTTCTTCTCCCGCGGTGCTTAGGCGAAGCCCTGCTGGAGTTCTTCTCCACCATCACCACCACGCCGTCGTGCTGCCGGTTCTCCATCAACCTCTCCTCCACCCCTTGCTGGATCAAGAAGGAGGAGACGTCCCCGAGCCGTACGTGTGAAGAACGCGGAGGCACCGTTGCTTCGGTGCTAGGTCTTCGGCGATCTGAATCGCGACGAGTACGACTCCATCATCCGCGTTCATAACGCTTCCGCTTAGCGATCTACAAGGGTACGTAGATCACACTCCTTCCTCGTAGTTGCATCTACTAGATTGATCTTGGTGAACGGTAGGAAAAATTTTTGTTTCCCATGCAACGTTCCCCAACAGTGGAAATATGCCCTAGAGGCAATAATAAAAGAGTTATTATTATATTTCCTTGTTCATGATAATCGTTTATTATCCATGCTATAACTGTATTGATTGGAAACTCAGATACACGTGTGGATGAATAGACAGACTTTGTGTCCCTAGTGTGCCTCTACAGGACTAGCTCGTTGATCAAAGATGACCGCGGTTTCCAGGTCATAGACATGAGTTGTCATTTGATAACGGGATCACATCATTAGGAGAATGATGTGATGGACGAGACCCAAACGTTAACATAGCTTTTGATCGTGTCAGTTATCGCTATAGTTTTCTGCATGTCAAGTATAAGTTCCTATGACCATGAGATCATGTAACTCACTGACACCGTAGGAGTGCTTTGTGTGTGCCAAACGTCGCAACGTAACTGGGTGACTATAAAGGTACTCTACAGGTATCTCCGAGGGTATTTGTTGAGTTGACATGGATCGAGACTGGGATTTGTCACTCCGTATGACGGAGAGGTATCTCCGGGCCCACTCGGTAATACGTCATCTCAATGAGCTCAAAGTGACTAAGTAGTTGGTCACGGGATTATGTATTACGGTAACGAGTAAAGAGACTTGCCGGTAACGAGATTGAACTAGGTATAGAGATACCGACGATCGAATCTCGGGCAAGTAACATACCGACGAGACAAAGGGAACTGTATACGGGATTGCCTGAATCCTTTACATCGTGGTTCATCCGATGAGATCATCGAGAAACATGTAGGAGCCAATATGGGTATCCAGATCCCGCTATTGGTTATTGACCTGGGAGTGTCTCGGTCATGTCTACATGGTTTCCGAACCCGCAGGGTCTACACACTTAACGTTCGGTGACGCTAGGGTTGTTAGTGAGAAGAGTGCATGGTTACCGAAGGTTGTTCGGAGTCCCGGATGAGATCCCGGACATGACGAGGGTCTCCGGAATGGTCCGGAGACGAAGATTGATATATAGGATGAAAGGTTTCGGAGTACCGGAAGTGTTCCGGGGAGCATCGGGAAATCGGCGGAGTACCGGAAGGGATTTCGGGGGGTCCGGAAGTTGTTCTGGGCCTATTGGGCCACAAAGGGGGACACCACAGCCCTCAGGGGGCTGTGCGCCCCCCCTGGGCCCTCTCCCCATGCGGCTAAGGGGGTGGGACCCCCTAGGGCTGGCCGCACCCCTTGGCCTTGGGGGGCAAGGCACCTAAGGGGGGAAACCCTAGGGCCTGGCCGCCCCCCTGCCCTGGCCGCCGCCCCCTCCCCTTGCCCTGGCCGCCGGCCCCTAGGGGGGAAACCCTAGGGCGCCCTCACCTCTCCACCCCCCCTATATATAGTGGGGCAAAGGGAGGGCAGACAACACAGTTTGTGCCTCGGTGCTGCCCTCCCTCTCCCGTCATATCTTCTTCTCCCGCGGAGCTTAGGCGAAGCCCTGCTGGAGTTCTTCTCCACCATCACCACCACGCCGTCGTGCTGCCGGTTCTCCATCAACCTCTCCTCCACCCCTTGCTGGATCAAGAAGGAGGAGACGTCCCCGAGCCGTACGTGTGAAGAACGCGGAGGCACCGTTGCTTCGGTGCTAGGTCTTCGGCGATCTGAATCGCGACGAGTACGACTCCATCATCCGCGTTCATAACGCTTCCGCTTAGCGATCTACAAGGGTACGTAGATCACACTCTCCCCTCGTAGTTGCATCTACTAGATTGATCTTGGTGAACGGTAGGAAAATTTTTGTTTCCCATGCAACGTTCCCCAACAGTGGCATCATGAGCTAGGATCTTGCGTAGATGCTTTCTCGAGTAGAACACAAAAGAGTTTGTGGCGTTGATGTTTAAATTGCTGCCCTCCTTAGTCTTTCTTGATTCAACGGTATTATGGGATGAAGCGGCCCGGACCAACTTTACATGTCCACGTACATGAGACCGGTTCCATCGACAGACATGTGACTTTTGTTGCATAAGATGGCTGGCGGGTGTCTGTCTCTCCTATCTTAGTTGAATCGGAATAGAACAAGGCGGTCCTTGTAGAAGGTTAAATAGCAACTTGAATATCACCGTTGTGGTTTTGCGTAGGTAAGAAGCGTTCTTGCTAGATACCCATAGCAGCCACGTAAAACATGCAACAACAAATTAGAGGACGTCTAACTTGTTTTTGCAGGGTATGCATGTGATATGATATGGCCAATGACATGATGAGATATATTTGATGTATGAGATGATCATGTTGTAATAGTTAATATCGACTTGCATGTCGATGCATACGGCAACCGGCAGGAGCCATAGGGTTGTCTTTATTTTTTGTATGACCTGCGTGTCAATCATTAAGCGCTTTGTAATGCTTTACTTTATCGCTAAACGGTAGCAATAGTAGTAAGAGCATGGTGGGCGCCGACAACCCCGATGGCGACACGATGATGGAGATCATGATGATGGAGATCATGGTGTGGCACCGGTGACGATGGAGATCATGCCGGTGCTTTGGAGATGGAGATCAAAAGCACGAGTTGATGGCCATATCATGTCACTTATGATTTGCATGTGATGTTAATCCTTTTATGCATCTTATTTTGCTTAGGACGACGGTAGCATTATAAGATGATCCTTCACTAAAATTTCAAGATAAAATTGTGTTCCCCCCGAGTGTGCGCCGTTGCGAAGGTTCGTCGTTTCGAAGCACCACGTGATGATCGGGTGTGATAGACTCTACGTTCGCATACAACGGGTGCAAGCCAGTTTTGCACATGCAGAACACTCGGGTTAGAATTGACGAGCCTAGCATGTACAGACATGGCCTCGGAACACGGAGGACCGAAAGGTCGAGCATGAGTCATATAGTAGATATGATCAACATGTTGATGTTCACCATTGACACCACCTCATCTCACGTGATGATCGGACTTGGGTTGGTGAATTTGGATCATGTCACGCTCGAATGACCGGAGGGATGTCAATTTGAGTGGGAGTTATAATTAATTTGATTAGGTAATAACTCACTTATCATGAACAATAGTCTAAAAATGTCTTTGCAAATTTATGTTGTAGATGGCTCGCGCAGGAGTTCCCCTGAATTTTAATGCGTTCCTAGAGAAAGCTAAACTGAAAGATGATGGGAGCAACTTTGTGGACTGGCTCCGCAATCTGAGGATCATCCTCACAGCTGCCCAAAAGGTTTATGTCCTAAATGCACCGCTAGGTCAACCCCCCGCTCCTGGAGCCTCTGCAGACAATATGAACGTCTGGCAGACGCGTTCGGATGACTATTCGATAGTACAATGTGCCATGTTGTACGGCTTGGAAGGAGGACTCCAAAGGCGTTTTGAACGTCATGGTGCATATGAGATGTACACGGAGTTGAAATTCATCTTTGAGAAGAATGCTAAGATCGAGAGGTATGAGACCACCGATAAATTCTTCGCTTGCAAGATGGAGGAGAATTCATCTGTCAGTGAGCACTTACTGAAGATGTCTGGGTACTATACCCGCATAGCTGATCTGGGACTTGTGTTCCCGGATGAGGCTATCATTGACAGAATTCTCCAGTCACTCCCTCCAAGCTACAAGAGCTTCGTCCAGCAGTACAACATGCAAGGGATGAATAAAACCATCGCCGAGCTGTTTTCGATGCTGAAAGTCGCTGAGGCAGACATCCAGAAGGAGTATCAAGTGTTGATGGTCAATAAGACCACCAGTTTCAAGAAGAATGGCAAGGGCAAGAAGGGTAACTCTAAGAAGGGTGGCAAAGCAGTTGCTAATCCAGTGAAGAAACCCAAGGCTGGGCCCAAGCCGGAGACTGAGTGTTTCTATTGCAAGGGGAATGGCCACTGGAAGCGGAACTGCCCCAAGTATCTGGCGGACAAGAAGGGGGTCAACAACAACAAAGGTATATATGATATACATGTTATTGATGTGTACCTTACCAACTCTCGTTGTAGTGCCTGGGTATTTGATACCGGTTCGGTTGCTCACATTTGCAACTCTAAACAGGAACTGCGGAATAAACGGAGGCTGGCGAAGGACGAAGTGACGATGCGCGTGGGAAATGGTTCCAAGGTTGATGTGATCGCCGTCGGCACGCTCGCTCTTCGATTACCATCGGGATTAGTTATGAACCTGAATAATTGTTATTTAGTGCCTGCGTTAAGCATGAACATTATATCTGGATCTTGTTTATTGCGAGACGGTTACTCATTTAAGTCAGAGAATAATGGTTGTTCTATTTATATGAGTAATATCTTTTATGGTCATGCACCCGAAGTTAGGGGTTTATTCTTATTGAATCTCGATAGTGATGATACACATGTTCATAACATTGATGCCAAAAGATGTAGAGTAGATAATGATAATACCACTTTCTTGTGGCACTGCCGTTTCGGTCATATCGGCGTGAAACGCATGAGGAAGCTCCATGCTGATGGACTTTTGGAGTCTCTTGATTTTGAATCACTTGACACGTGCGAGCCGTGCCTCATGGGCAAGATGACAAGGACCCCGTTTTCAGGGACAATGGAACGGGCAAGTGACTTATTGGAAATCATACATACTGATGTGTGCGGTCCGATGAGTGTAACGGCGCGCGGTGGATATCGTTATTTTCTCACCTTCACTGACGACTTAAGTAGATATGGGTATATTTACTTGATGAAGCATAAGTCTGAAACTTTTGAAAAGTTCAAGCAATTTCAGAGTGAAGTTGAAAATCATCGTAACAAGAAGATCAAGTTCCTACGATCTGATCGAGGGGGAGAATATCTGAGTTATGAGTTTGGTGATCACTTAAGAAAATGTGGAATTGTTTCAAAGTTGACGCCACCTGGAACACCACAGCGTAATGGTGTGTCCGAACGTCGTAATCGAACCCTATTAGATATGGTACGTTCTATGATGTCTCTTGCCGATTTGCCACTATCGTTTTGGGGATATGCGTTAGAGACAGCTGCATTCACTTTAAATAGGGCTCCATCTAAGTCCGTTGAGACAACACCGTATGAACTGTGGTTTGGTAAGAAACCTAAGTTGTCTTTTCTCAAGGTTTGGGGTTGCGATGCTTATGTCAAAAGGCTTCAGCCAGAAAAGCTCGAACCCAAAGCGGACAAATGTGTCTTCATAGGATACCCAAAAGAAACAGTTGGGTACACCTTCTATCTCAGATCCGAGGGCAAAGTGTTTGTCGCTAAGAACGGGTCCTTTCTCGAGAAAGAGTTTCTCTCGAAAGAATTGAGTGGGAGGAAGGTAGAACTTGATGAGGTTGTTGAACCTCTGCTTCAACCAGAGAGTAGCGCAGCACAGAAAGATGTTTTTGTGGAGCCTGCAGAGGTTGAAGAGGAAGCCAATGATGATGATCAAGGAGTTTCTGATCAAGTTACTACCGAACCTCGTAGGTCGACAAGGGTACGCACTGCGCCTGAGTGGTATGGTAACCCTGTCTTGGAGGTCATGTTGTTAGACAACGGTGAACCTGCGAGCTATGGAGAAGCGATGGTGGGCCCGGATTCCGACAAATGGTTAGAGGCCATGAAATCCGAGATGGGATCCATGTATGAAAACAAAGTATGGACTTTGGAAGTATTACCTGAAGGGCGGAAGGCCATTCAGAATAAATGGATTTTTAAGAGGAAGACGGACGCTGACGGTAATGTCACCGTGTATAAAGCTCGACTTGTGGCAAAGGGTTTTTCACAAGTTCAAGGGCTTGACTACGATGAGACTTTCTCACCCGTAGCGATGCTTAAATCCGTCCGAATCATGTTAGCAATAGCTGCATATTTCGATTATGAAATTTGGCAGATGGATGTCAAAACAGCGTTCCTTAATGGTTTTCTTAAGGAAGAGTTGTATATGATGCAACCGGAAGGTTTTGTCGATCCAGAGAATGCTGACAAAGTATGCAGGCTCCAGCGTTCCATTTATGGGCTGGTGCAAGCATCTCGGAGTTGGAATCTTCGCTTTGATGAGGTGATCAAAGCGTTTGGGTTTATACAAGTTTACAATGAAGCTTGTATTTACAAGAAAGTGAGTGGGAGCTCTATAGCGTTTCTTATATTATATGTGGATGACATATTGCTGATTGGAAACAATATAGAATTTTTGGATAGCGTGAAGGGGTATTTGAACAAGAGTTTTTCGATGAAGGATCTCGGTGAAGCTGCTTTCATATTGGGCATCAAGATCTATAGAGATAGATCAAGACGCTTGATAGGACTTTCACAAAGTACATACCTTGATAAAGTTTTGAAGAAGTTCAAAATGGATCAATCCAAGAAGGGGTTCTTGCCGGTATTGCAAGGTACAAAGTTGAGTAAGACTCAATGCCCAGTGACTGCGGAAGATAGAGAAAAGATGAGTGTCGTCCCCTATGCTTCAGCCATAGGCTCTATCATGTATGCAATGCTGTGCACAAGACCAGATGTCAGCCTTGCCATAAGTATGGCCGGAAGGTTTCAAAGTAATCCTGGTTTGGATCACTGGACAGCGGTCAAGAATATCCTGAAGTACCTGAAAAGGACTAAGGATATGTTTCTCGTTTATGGAGGTGATCAAGAGCTCGTCGTAAAGGGTTACGTCGATGCAAGTTTTGACACTGATCCGGATGACTCTAAGTCTCAAACCGGATACGTATATATTCTCAACGGGGGAGCGGTAAGCTGGTGCAGTTCCAAGCAGAGCGTGGTAGCTGATTCTACATGTGAAGCGGAGTATATAGCTGCCTCGGAGGCGGCTAAGGAAGGTGTCTGGATGAAGGAGTTCATGACAGATCTTGGAGTTGTGCCTAGTGCACTGAACCCAATGACTCTGTTCTGTGACAACACTGGTGCCATTGCTCTAGCCAAGGAACCAAGGTTTCACAAGAGGACCAGACACATAAAGCGACGCTTCAATTCCATCCGAGATTCAGTCAAGGAGGAGGACATAAACATTTGCAAAGTACACACGGATTTGAATGTTGCAGATCCGTTGACTAAGCCTCTTCCACGGGCTAAGCACGATCAACACCAAGACTCTATGGGTGTTAGATTCATTACCTTGTAATGCTAGATTATTGACTCTAGTGCAAGTGGGAGACTGTTGGAAATATGCCCTAGAGGCAATAATAAAAGAGTTATTATTATATTTCCTTGTTCATGATAATCGTTTATTATCCATGCTATAACTGTATTGATTGGAAACTCAGATACACGTGTGGATGAATAGACAGACTTTGTGTCCCTAGTGTGCCTCTACAGGACTAGCTCGTTGATCAAAGATGACCGCGGTTTCCAGGTCATAGACATGAGTTGTCATTTGATAACGGGATCACATCATTAGGAGAATGATGTGATGGACGAGACCCAAACGTTAACATAGCTTTTGATCGTGTCAGTTATCGCTATAGTTTTCTGCATGTCAAGTATAAGTTCCTATGACCATGAGATCATGTAACTCACTGACACCGTAGGAGTGCTTTGTGTGTGCCAAACGTCGCAACGTAACTGGGTGACTATAAAGGTACTCTACAGGTATCTCCGAGGGTGTCTGTTAAGTTGACATGGATCGAGACTGGGATTTGTCACTCCGTATGACGGAGAGGTATCTCCGGGCCCACTCGGTAATACGTCATCTCAATGAGCTCAAAAGTGACTAAGTAGTTGGTCACGGGATTATGTATTACGGTAACGAGTAAAGAGACTTGCCGGTAACGAGATTGAACTAGGTATAGAGATACCGACGATCGAATCTCGGGCAAGTAACATACCGACGAGACAAAGGGAATTGTATACGGGATTGCCTGAATCCTTGACATCGTGGTTCATCCGATGAGATCATCGAGAAACATGTAGGAGCCAATATGGGTATCCAGATCCCGCTATTGGTTATTGACCTGGGAGTGTCTCGGTCATGTCTACATGGTTTCCGAACCCGCAGGGTCTACACACTTAACGTTCGGTGACGCTAGGGTTGTTAGTGAGAAGAGTGCATGGTTACCGAAGGTTGTTCGGAGTCCCGGATGAGATCCCGGACATGACGAGGGTCTCCGGAATGGTCCGGAGACGAAGATTGATATATAGGATGAAAGGTTTCGGAGTACCGGAAGTGTTCCGGGGAGCATCGGGAAATCGGCGGAGTACCGGGAAGGTTTTCGGGGGGTCCGGAAGGTGTTCTGGGCCTATTGGGCCACAAGGGGGGACACCACAGCCCTCAGGGGGCTGTGCGCCCCCCCTGGACCCTCTCCCCATGCGGCTAAGGGGGTGGGACCCCCTAGGGCTGGCCGCACCCCTTGGGACTTGGGGGGCAAGGCACCTAAGGGGGAAACCCTAGGGCCTGGGCGCCTCCCCCTGCCCTGGCCGCCGCCCCCCTCCCCTTGCCCTGGCCGCCGGCCCCTAGGGGGAAACCCTAGGGCGCCCTAGCCTCTCCACCCCCCCTATATATAGTGGGGCAAAGGGAGGGCAGCCAACACAGTTCGTGCCTCGGTGCTGCCCTCCCTCTCCCGTCATATCTTCTTCTCCCGCGGTGCTTAGGCGAAGCCCTGCTGGAGTTCTTCTCCACCATCACCACCACGCCGTCGTGCTGCCGGTTCTCCATCAACCTCTCCTCCACCCCTTGCTGGATCAAGAAGGAGGAGACGTCCCCGAGCCGTACGTGTGAAGAACGCGGAGGCACCGTTGCTTCGGTGCTAGGTCTTCGGCGATCTGAATCGCGACGAGTACGACTCCATCATCCGCGTTCATAACGCTTCCGCTTAGCGATCTACAAGGGTACGTAGATCACACTCCTTCCTCGTAGTTGCATCTACTAGATTGATCTTGGTGAACGGTAGGAAAAATTTTTGTTTCCCATGCAACGTTCCCCAACAGTACTGTTGGAAATATGCCCTAGAGGCAATAATAAAAGAGTTATTATTATATTTCCTTGTTCATGATAATCGTTTATTATCCATGCTATAACTGTATTGATTGGAAACTCAGATACACGTGTGGATGAATAGACAGACTTTGTGTCCCTAGTGTGCCTCTACAGGACTAGCTCGTTAATCAAAGATGACCGCGGTTTCCAGGTCATAAGACATGAGTTGTCATTTGATAACGGGATCACATCATTAGGAGAATGATGTGATGGACGAGACCCAAACGTTAACATAGCTTTTGATCGTGTCAGTTATCGCTATAGTTTTCTGCATGTCAAGTATAAAGTTCCTATGACCATGAGATCATGTAACTCACTGACACCGTAGGAGTGCTTTGTGTGTGCCAAACGTCGCAACGTAACTGGGTGACTATAAAGGTACTCTACAGGTATCTCCGAGGGTGTCTGTTGAGTTGACATGGATCGAGACTGGGATTTGTCACTCCGTGTGACGGAGAGGTATCTCCGGGCCCACTCGGTGATACGTCATCTCAATGAGCTCAAAGTGACTAAGTAGTTGGTCACGGGATTATGTATTACGGTAACGAGTAAAGAGACTTGCCGGTAACGAGATTGAACTAGGTATAGAGATACCGACGATCGAATCTCGGGCAAGTAACATACCGACGAGACAAAGGGAACTGTATACGGGATTGCCTGAATCCTTGACATCGTGGTTCATCCGATGAGATCATCGAGAAACATGTAGGAGCCAATATGGGTATCCAGATCCCGCTATTGGTTATTGACCTAGGAGTGTCTCGGTCATGTCTACATGGTTTCCGAACCCGCAGGGTCTACACACTTAACGTTCGGTGACGCTAGGGTTGTTAGTGAGAAGAGTGCATGGTTACCGAAGGTTGTTCGGAGTCCCGGATGAGATCCCGGACATGACGAGGGTCTCCGGAATGGTCCGGAGACGAAGATTGATATATAGGATGAAAGGTTTCGGAGTACCGGAAGTGTTCCGGGGAGCATCGGGAAATCGGCGGAGTACCGGGAAGGTGTTCGGGGGGTCCGGAAGGTGTTCTGGGCCTATTGGGCCACAAGGGGGGACACCACAGCCCTCAGGGGGCTGTGCGCCCCCCCTGGGCCCTCTCCCCATGCGGCTAAGGGGGTGGGACCCCCTAGGGCTGGCCGCACCCCTTGGGACTTGGGGGGCAAGGCACCTAGGGGGGAAACCCTAGGGCCTGGGCGCCTCCCCCTGCCCTGGCCGCCGCCCCCCTCCCCTTGCCCTGGCCGCCGGCCCCTAGGGGGAAACCCTAGGGCGCCCTGGCCTCTCCACCCCCCCTATATATAGTGGGGCAAAGGGAGGGCAGCCAACACAGTTCGTGCCTCGGTGCTGCCCTCCCTCTCCCGTCATATCTTCTCCTCCCGCAGTGCTTAGGCGAAGCCCTGCTGGAGTTCTTCTCCACCATCACCACCACGCCGTCGTGCTGCCGGTTCTCCATCAACCTCTCCTCCACCCCTTGCTGGATCAAGAAGGAGGAGACGTCCCCGAGCCGTACGTGTGAAGAACGCGGAGGCACCGTTGCTTCGGTGCTAGGTCTTCGGCGATCTGAATCGCGACGAGTACGACTCCATCATCCGCGTTCATAACGCTTCCGCTTAGCGATCTACAAGGGTACGTAGATCACACTCCTTCCTCGTAGTTGCATCTACTAGATTGATCTTGGTGAACGGTAGGAAAATTTTTGTTTCCCATGCAACGTTCCCCAACATTATTTACCTCTGTGATGAAGCTGCTAGAATTGCTAGACCCGATACTAAGAATAAACATAGACCTGTTGTAGGCATGCCTGTTATTTCTGTTAAAATAGGAGATCATTGCTATCATGGCTTATGTGACATGGGTGCTAGTTCTAGTGCAATACCCCATTCCTTATAAGAAGAAATTATGCATGATATTGCACCTGCTAAGCTAGAAGGTATTGATGTTTCAATTAAGCTTGCCAATAGAGACACTATTTCTCCAGTTGGAATTGTTAGAGATGTTAAAGTCTTGTGTGGGAAAGTTAAATACCCTGCTGATATTCTTGTTCTTGGTTCCCCACAAGATGATTTTTGCCCCATTATATTTGGTTGACCCTTCTTGAATATTGTTAATGCTAAGATAGACTACAAAAAGGACATTGTTACTGTTGGTTTAGGGGATATGTCTCATGATTTTAACTTTGCTAAATTTCGTAGACAACCTAATGATAAAGAATTGCCTAGTAAGGATGAAATTATAGGTCTTACTTTTATTGTCGTGGCTCCTAACGATCCTTTAAAACAATATCTGCTAGACCATGAAAATGATATGTTTATGAATGGAAGAAGGGAAATATATTAAATATTCTTTAAACAAGGACCCTTATTGAAACACAACTTGCCTGTTGAAATTATAGGGAATCCTCCTCCACCCAAGGGTGATCCTATGTTTGAACTCAAACCATTACCTGGTACTCTTAAGTATGCTTATGTTGATGAAAAGAAGATATATCCTGTTATTATTAGTGCTAACCTTTCAGACCAAGAAGAAGAGAAATTATTGAAAACTCTGAAGAAGCACTGTGCTGCTATTGGATATACTCTTGATGGTCTTAAGGGCATTAGTCCCACTCTATGCCAACACAAGATAAAATTGGAGAAGGAAGCTGAACCGGTTATTGATCACCAACGACGGTTAAATCCTAGGATGAGGGAAGTGGTAAGGAAAGAAATACTAAAGCTTTTAGAGGTAGGTATAATTTATCCAGTCGCTGATAGTCAGTGGGTAAGCCATGTCCATTGTGTCCCTAAGAAGGGAGGTATTACTGTTGTTCCTAATGATGAAGATGAATTGATCCCACAAAGAATTGTTACAGGTTATAGGATGGTAATTGATTTCCGCAATTAAATAAAGCTACTAAGAAAGATCATTACCCTCTACCTTTTATTGATCAAATGATAAAAAGGTTATCCAAACATACTCATTTTTGCTTTCTAGATGGCTATTCCGGTTTCTCTCAAATACCTGTGTCAAAAGAGGATCAAGAAAAGACCACTTTTACTTGCCCTTTTGGTACCTTTGCTTATAGGCGTATGCCTTTTGGTTTATGTAATGCACCTGCTACCTTTCAAAGATGCATGATGGCTATATTCTCTGATTTTTGTGAAAAGATTGTTGATGTTTTCATGGATGATTTTTCTGTTTATGGAGCTTCTTTTGATGATTTCTTAAGCAACCTTGATCGAGTTTTGTAGAGATGTGAAGAAACTAATCTTGTCTTGAATTGGGAAAAGTGCCACTTTATGGTTAATGAAGGTATTGTCTTGGGGCATAAAATTTCTGAAAGAGGTATTGAAGTTGATAAAGCTAAAGTTGATGCTATTGAGAAGATGTCGTGTCCCAAGGACATCAAAGGTATAAGAAGTTTCCTTGGTCATGCCGGTTTTTATAGGAGGTTCATTAAGGACTTCTCCAAAATCTCTAGGTCTCTGACTAATCTCTTACAAAAAAGATGTTCCTTTTGTCTTCGATGATGATTGTGTAGAAGCATTTGAGATACTTAAGAAAGCATTGATCTCTGCACCTGTTGTCCAGCCTCCTGACTGGAATTTACTATTTGAAATTATGTGCAATGCTAGCGAGTATGCTGTAGGTGCTGTTCTAGGACAAAGAGTTGATAAGAAATTGAATGTTATCCAATATGCTAGTAAAAATCTAGACAGTGCCCAGGGAAATTATGCTACTACTAAGAAAGAATTTTTAGCGGTTGTATTTGCTTGTGATAAGTTTAGGCCTTATATTGTTGATTCTAAAGTAACTATTCGCACTGATCATGCTGCAATAAAATATCTTATGGAAAAGATGTTGGAGAACGTAGTATTTCAAAAAAAATCCTATGAACACGCAAGATCTATCTACTAGATGCATAGCAACGAGAGGGGAGAGTGTGTCTACGTACCCTCGTAGACCGAAAGCGGAAGCGTCTAGTGACGCCGTTGATGTAGTCGAACGTCTTCGCGATCCAACTGATCAAGCACCGAATGTACGACACCTCCGCGCTTAGCACACGTTCAACTTGATGACGTCCCACGAGCTCTTGATCCAGTTGAGCTTCACGGAGAGTTTTGTCAGCACGACGGCGTGGTGACGGAGATGATGAAGCTACCGATGCAGGGCTTCGCCTAAGCACTGCAAGGATATGACCGAGGTTTGTTTCTGTGGAGGGGGGCACCGCACACGGCTAGAACAATGTTTCTTCTGCGTCTTTGGGTTCCCCTGCCCCCGTATATAAAGGAGCAAGGGGGAGGTGCGGCTGGCCAAGGGGCGGGCGAGGGAGTAGGATTCCTACTCCTAGAAGGAAAAGGAACCCCCTTTCCTATTCCTACTAGGAGTAGGAAAAGAAAGGGGAGAGGAGAAGGAAAGGAGAGGGGGCACCTCCCCCCTTTTCCTAGTACAACTAGGAACCCTAGGGGGGTGCGGCCAGCCCTATGGGCTGCCCTCTCTTTCCCTCGATGGCCCACTATGGCCCATACTCCCTCGGGAGGGTTTTGGTAACCCCCTCCGACACTCCGATTTTACCCGGTAACACCCGGAACACTTCCGGTGTCTGAATATAGTCGTCCAATATATTAATCTTTATTTCTCGGACATTCCGAGACTCCTCGTCATGTCTGTGTTCTCATCCGGGACTCCGAACTACCTTCGGTACATCAAAACTCATAAACTCATAATACCGATCGTCATCAAACGTTAAGCGTGCGGACCCTACGGGTTCGAGAACTATGTAGACATGACCGAGACTCTCTCCGGTCAATAACCAATAGCGGAACCTGGATGCTCATACTGGCTCCTACATATTCTACAAAGATCTTTATCGGTCAAACCGCATAACAACATACGTTGTTCCCTTTGTCATCGGTATGTTACTTGCCCGAGATTCGATCGTCGGTATCTCAATACCTAGTTCAATCTCGTTACCGGCATCTTTACTCATTCCGTAATACATCATCTCATGACTAACTCATTAGTCATTTGCTTGCAAGGCTTATTATGATGTGTATTACCGAGAGGGCCCAGAGATACCTTTTTGACATTCGGAGTGACAAATCCTATTCTTGATCTATGCCAACACAACAAACACTTTCGGAGACACCTGTAGAGCATCTTTATAATCACCCAGTTACGTTGTGACGTTTGATAGCACACAAGGTGTTCCTTCGGTATTCGGGAGTTGCATAATCTCATAGTCATAGGAACATGTATAAGTCATGAAGAAAGCAATAGCAGTAAAACTAAACGATCATAGTGCTAAGCTAACGGATGGGTCTTGTCCATCACATCATTATCCTAATGATGTGATCTCGTTGATCAAAGGACAACTCATGTCCATGGCTAGGAAACATAACCATCTTTGATCAATGAGCTAGTTTAGTAGAGGCATACTAGGGACATTCTGTTTTGTCTATGTATTCACACATGTACTAAGTTTCCGGTTAATACAATTCTATCATGAATAAAAGGCATTTATTATGATATAAGAAAATACAAATAACATTTTTTATTATTGCCTCTAGGGCATATTTCCTTCAAAAGAAAGATGCTAAACCTAGACTTATGAGATGGGTTCTCCTGCTAGAAGAATTTGATTTGCATATTACTGATAGAAAGGGAGCTGAGAACCCCATTGCAGACAACTTGTCTAGGTTAGAGAATATTCTTGATGACCCACTACCTATTGATGATAGCTTTCCTGATGAACAATTAGTTGTCATAGATGCTTCTCGTACTGCTCCATGGTATGCTGATTATGCCAATTACATTGTTGCTAAATTTATACCACCTAGTTTCACATACCAGCAAAATAAATAGTTCTTCTATGATTTAAGACATTACTTCTGGGATGACCCACACCTTTATAAAGAATGAGTAGATGGTATTATTAGACGTTGTGTACCTGAGCATGAACAGGAACAGATCCTACGCAAGTGTCATTCTGAGGCTTATGGAGGAAAGATAGAACTGCACATAAGGTACTGCAGTCTGGTTTTTATTGGCCTACTCTATTCAAGGATGCCCATAAGTTTGTCTTGTCTTGTGATGAATGTCAAAGAATAGGTAATATTAGTAGACGTCAAGAAATGCCTATGAACTATTCACTTGTTATTGAACCATTTGATGTATGGGGCTTTGACTATATGGGATCGTTTCCTTCCTCTAATGGGTATACACATATTTTAGTTGATATTGATTACGTTACTAAGTGGGTAGAAGCTATTCCAACTAGTAGTGATGATCACAACACCTCTATTAAGATGCTTAGAGAAGTTATTTTTCCGAGGTTTGGAGTCCCTAGATACTTAATGACTGATGGTGGTTCACATTTTATTCATGGTGCTTTCCATAATATGCTTGCTAAGTATGATGTTAATCATATAATTGCATCCCCTTACCACCCACAGTCTAGCGGTCAAGTAGAACTAAGTAACAGAGAGCTGAAATTAATTTTGCAAAAGACTGTTAATAGATCTAGAAAGAATTGGTCCAAGAAACTTGATGATGCGTTATGGGCCTATAGAATTGCATAAAAAAATCCTATGGGTATGTCTCAGTATAAAATGGTTTATGGAAAAGCATGTCACTTACCTCTTGAGCTAGAACATAAGGCATATTGGGCTATTAAAGAGCTCAATTATGATTTCAAACTTGCCGGTGAGAAGAGGCTTTTTGACATTAGCTCACTTGATGAATGGAGATTATGTCTTGCCTATGAAAATGCAAAACTGTTTAAAGAAAAGTTAAAACACGGCATGACAAAAGGATACAAAAGCGTGAGTTTAACATAGGTGATTATGTCTTGTTATACAACTCTCGTTTAAGATTTTTGGCAGGAAAACTTCTCTCTAAATGGGAAGGTCCTTACGTTATCGAGGAGGTCTATCGATCCGGTGCCATAAAAATCAACAACTTCGAAGGCACAAATCCGAAGGTGGTGAACGGTCAAAGAATCAAACATTATATCTCAGGTAATCCCATAAATGTTGAAACAAATGTTATTGAAACCGTAACCCCGGAGGAATACATAAGGGGCACTTTCCAGAATGATTCATACTCCGAAAAGGAAGAGGTATGTGGTACGGTAAGTAAACCGACTCCAAAATAGTTCTAATGGCAATTTTTCCCGTTTTGGAATATTTAGAAAACTAGAAAAATAAGAGGCAGTCCGGTAAGGACACGAGGCGTCCACGAGGGTGGAGGGGGCGCCCTACCCCTTGGGCATGCCCCCCTACCTTGTGGGCACCGTGTGTGCCTCCCGGACTCCGTTTTCTTGCATGTTACTTGTTTTGGTCGGTAAAAATTCATTATATATTCTCCCGAAAGGTTTTGACCTATGTATCACGTGATTCTATTCTTTTGTTTCAAGCTATTTTCTGCCAAGGTTGACAAGGTCAGGCATCATGTCGTCCTCCTCCTCCAACAATGAGGGCAACGATGCTTGGTTGATGAAGATAGAGTTGAAGAGAGAAGAACCTGGGGAGATCAACAAGGAGAATAGGATCAAGAAGGCTATGGAAGATCAGGCTCCGGCAGCAGAAGAAGAAGACATCCTTCAACCCCTTCCAACCCTTTTTACTCCAACTGAGATTGAAGCTTTCAAGATGATTGAATTAGCTCAAATACAAAACAAGTATCTCATAAGTGAAAATATTTTGCTGAAGGAGCATATCGTTGCACTCAAGGGTATTATGCGCAAGTTGGAGGATCACCTACGCTCGATGTACGATACTCCGTCATCACTGCTACCAACTCCATCATCACCACCTTCAAAGACGGATACATAATCACATGGGTATGGGCACTCCCCTTGGCAATTGCCAAGCTTGGGGGAGGTGCCTCGGTATCGTATCACCATCATACTCCTATCTTTACCGTTTTTCTTAGTTCGATCCTTTTGGTAATATCTTGATCTAGTAGAATAAAATTTAGTATGATCTAGTTATGAGCTTTGCTTTATGATCTTTAGCTATGTAATCGAGTCCGTGAGCTATATAATAAATATTAGTTTTGATTCAAGTGCTTGATTATCTCACCATGATCATGAGAGGACGAAAGAAAACATAAAAGGAACCAAAGAGATCATATTGATCTTATGGAAAGTAATGAATTCACATATAAAGAGTATGATGAATAAAAATTGTTGAGAGTTGACAAACCTAGTTTTGGTCATCGTTGCAATTAATAGGAAGTAATAAGGAAAGAGAGGTTTTCACATATAAATATACTATTAGACATCTTTAATGATTGTGAGCACTCATTAAAATATGACATGCTACAGAGTTGATGTTGGACAAGGAAGACAACGTAATGGGTTATGTTTTCTTATATCTGAAATAAAGTATATCATGGATCATCCAACATGTTGAGCTTGCCTTTCCCCCCATGCTAGCCAAAACTCCTTGCACCAAGTAGAGATACTACTTGTGCTTCCATACATCCTTAAACCCAGTTTTGCCATGAGAGTCCACCATACCTACCTATGGATTGAGTAAGATCCTTCAAGTAAGTTGTCATTGTTCCAACTCTCTAAGCATATATGATCTATTAGTGTGGAGAAAATAAACTTTACACGATCTTGTGATATGGAAGCATAAAAGCAACATACTGCATAATAAAGGTCTATATCACAAGTGGCAATATAAAGTGACGTTCTTTTGTGCTAAGATTTTGTACATCCAACACCAAAAGCACATGACAACCTCTACTTCCCTCTGCGAAGGGCCTATCTATTGTTCTTACCTTATAAGAGTCAACGTGATCTTCACCTTTCCCTTTTACATTTTATCCTTTTGCAAGCACATTGTGTTGGAAAGATCCTAACATATATACCCACTCGGATGTAAGCTATCATGATCTATTACTGTTGACATTACCCTTGAGGTAAAAAGTTGGGAGGCAATACTATAAGCCCCTATCTTTCTATGTGTCCGATTAAAACTCCATACCCATAAGTATTGCATGAGTGTTAGCAATTGTGAAAGACTAAATGATAGTTGAGTATGTGGACTTGCTGAAAAGCTCTTATATTGACTCTTTATGATGTTATGATAAATATAAGAGCTTTTCAGCAAGTCCACATAGTTTGTTAGTTTTCAATGAAGTTTCTGATTCATACTTGACATTGTGAATGGATTGTTACTTTAGCATAAGAAATCATATGACAATATATATATATATATATATATATATATATATATATATATATATATATATGTTGTTGTTATAAGAATGATCATGATGCCCTCATGTCCGTATTTTATTTTATCGACACCTCTATCTCTAAACATGTAGACATATTTTTTCGATATCGGCTTCCGCTTGAGGACAAGCGAGGTCTAAGCTTGGGGGAGTTGATACGTCCATTATGCATCATACTTTTATATTTATGTTTATTGCATTATGGGCTGTTATTACACATTATGTCATAATACTTATGCCTTTTCTCTCTTATTTTACAAGGTTTACATGAAGAGGGAGAATGCCAGCAGCTGGAATTCTGGGATGGAAAAGGAACAAATATTGGAGACCTATTCTACACAACTCAAAAAGCCCTGAAAATCCACTAAAGTCCATTTCGTAAAATATAAAAAATATCTGGCGAAAGAAGTACAGGAGGGGGGCCACCCACCGTCCACGAGGGTGGGGGCGCCCCCCCTGGGAGCCCCCTGCCTCGTGGGCCACCTGGCAGCCCCCCGGTGCCCATCTTCTGCTATATGAGGTGTTTTGACCTGGAAAAAATCATAAGGAGGTTTTCGGGACGAAGCGTCGCCGTCTCGAGGCGGAACCTTGGCGGAACCAATCTAGGGCTCCGGAGGAGCTGTTTTGCTGGGGATACTTCCCTCCGGGAGGGGGAAATCGTCACTGCCGTCATCACCAACAACTCTCCCATCTTGAGGAGGGTTATCTTCATCAAATCTTCACCAGCACCATCTCCTCTCAAACCCTAGTTCATCTCTTGTATCCAATCTTTGTATCAAAACCTCAGATTGGTACCTGCGGGTTACTAGTAGTGTTAATTACTCCTTGTAGTTGATGATAGTTGGTTTACTTGGTGGAAGATCATATGTTCAGATCCATTATGCATATTAATAACCCTCTGATTATGAACATGAATATGTCTTGTGAGTAGTTACGTTTGTTCCTGAGGACATGGGAGAAGTCTTGCTATAAGTAGTCATGTGAATTTGGTATTTGTTTGATATTTTGATGAGATGTATGTTCTCTTTCCTCTAGTGGTGCCATGTTAACGTCGACTACATGACACTTCACCATTGTTTGGGCCTAGAGGAAGGCATTGGGAAGTAATAAGTAGATGATGGGTTGCTAGAGTGACAGAAGCTTAAACCCTAGTTTATGCGTTGCTTCGTAAGGGGCTGATTTGGATCCATATGTTTCATGCTATGGTTAGGTTTACCTTAATACTTCTTTTGTAGTTGCGGATGCTTGCAATAGAGTTTAATCATAAATGGGATGCTTGTCCAAGTAACAGCAACACCCAAGCACTGGTCCACCCACATACCAAATTATCAAAGTAACGAACGCGAATCATATGAACGTGATGAAAACTAGCTTGACGATAATTCCCATGTGTCCTCGGGAGCGCTTTTCCTTATATAAGAGTTTTTCTAGGCTTGTCATTTACTACAAAAGGGATTGGGCCATATTGCTGCACCTTATTTACTTTTACCACTTGTTACTTGTTACCAATTACCTTATCGCAAAACTATCTGTTACCGATAATTTCAGTGCTTGCAGAGAATACCTTACTAAAAACTGCCTATCATTTCATTCTTCTCCTCGTTGGGTTCAACACTCTTACTTATCGAAAGGACTACGATAGATCCCCTACACTTGTGGTCATCACTCGTCCTCGAGTAGGTAAGTGATAAAAATAGATTTTTTTATATGTGGAATGCTGCATCATATTCTTTTCCTTATAGCATGGACATTTGGACTTTTATATGGTTTAAAGCAATAGTCTTGTTTTGACATGAGATTTAAATACTCAAACATAGCAATAAGCAACCATGTCTTTCAAAATATCAATGCTAAAACAAGTTATCCCTAGCCCATCATGCTCAACCATTGATCCATTCAAGAAACACACTTGCATATTAGTTACACCCAATGCCCAAAGTACGCTCATAGTGTTTACTAGTTGGTGCTTGTAAGAGAAGATGGAGACTCAAATTCAAAATAAAAAAATGCATAAGTAAAAGAAAGGCCCTTCGCAAAGGGAAGTAGGGATTTGTAGAGGTGCCACAGCTCAAAGCTTAAATTGAGAGATACTTTTTTTGGGAGGTATACTTTTCCCACCAACGAGAACGACTTGAGGTTCCCAACACTTTCCATGCTAGATATATCATAGGCGGTTCCCAAACAGAAAATAAAGTTCATTCCTTTTCCACCAAACTTTCACAAGCCATGGCTAGCCGAATCCACGGTTGCCTTCCATACCAACACTAGTAGAAAAAGGACCTAATGTGAAGCTCATTAGTCCCGGTTTGTAATTGAACCGGCACTAATGTAACCATTAGTGCCGGTTCCAACGGCTAGCCGGGCGACGCTCATTAGTACTAGTTCATGGCGAACCTTTAGTACTAGTTCGTGCCATGAACCGGTACTAAAGAGGTGGTGGCCTTTAGTATGGGTTGGTGGCTCCAACTCGTACTAAAGACCCCCCCCCTTAGTACCGGTTGGAGCCACCAACCGGTACTAAAGGGGTGCGCTACCACGTCTCCCCTCCCCTGGCGCGGGCTCATGCCATGTGGTGGCCCTTTAGTGGTGGTTCGTGTCGAACCGGTACTAAAGGGGGGACCTTTAGTCCCCACCCTTTAGTGCCGGTGCTATAGCCCGGTTCTGCACTAGTGCAACACTTTCCAAGGAATTTATTATTTGATAACATAAAGTAAATTTGTTTTTTCATTTCGGGACTGGGCTTCCCTAATACCTTTGCCTTACTCTCGTGCAATGACAAGTGAATAAACACTCATCGTGAGAATACCACTTCTAGCATGGAGAATATTGGCCACCCCTCACTGCCTCGCGAGCGGTACGGGCACACAAAAGGGAAATTTATTTTGAAAATTAGAGATGGCACATACAAATTTGCTTAGAACGGAAAGGAAACACTGCATATAGGTAGGTATGGCGGAGTCATGTGGCAAAACTGGGATAAAATATTTTGGATGCACAAGTAGTGATCATACTTAGTGCAAAATGAAGGCTAGCAAAAGACTAGGAAGCGACCAACCATGAAACGAATAATCTCATAAGCGAACATTGAGCATAAATAACACCGAATAATGCACCACAAGTAGGATATAATTTAATTGCATAATTATTAACTTTCGTGCTTGCATAGGGAATCACAAACCTTACCACGAATATTCTTACTAAAGCATAATTACTCATTAACATGACTCACATATCATATCATCATGTCTCAAAACTATTACAAGGAATCAAGTTTATTATGTCCAATGATCTTCATGAAAGTTTTTATTATATCCTTCTTGGATATCTATCACTTTGGGACTAATTTTCATGTGTTGCTTTTGATAAGCTCGAACAAATATAAGTGAAGATCATGAGCATAATAATTTTCTTTCTCTCAAAATAATTTAAGTGAAGCAAGAGAGAATTTCTTAAAAATTTACTAACTCTCAAAATAAATCTAAGTGAAGCAAGAGAATATTTCTCCAAATATACTAAAGCACACCATGCTCAAAAAGATATAAGTCAAGCACTAGAGCAAATCCATAGCTCATAAAAAATTTAAGTGAAGCATAGATAGCTATTCTAACAAGTCATGGCATAATTTTGGCTCTCTCAAATAGATCTGTACAACAAGGATTGATGACTTAAAAAGCAAAACAAAACAAGCAAAGACTCATATCATACAAGACGCTCCAAGCAAAACACATATCATATGATGAATAAAAATATAGTTTCAAGTGAAATACCGTTGGTGGTTAGAAGAAAGAGGGGATGCCTCTCAAGGGCATCCCCAAGCTTAGTTTATTTCTTCTCTTTGGATAATAGCTTGGTATGTCAGAGCATCCCCAAGCTTAGGTTTTTTCTTACTCCTTACTCCTTATTCCTTTATCCATCGTAAGATAACCCAAAACTTGAAAACTTCATTCACACAAAACTCCAACAAAACTTCCGTGAGATCCGTTAGTATAAGAAAACAAATCACTACTATAAGTACTGTGGTAAACCCATTCATATTTTGTCTTTGCATTATATATACTGTATTCCAACTTTTCTAGGGTAAAAACTCATCAAAGAAAACCATAGAATCATCAAAACAAGCACATAACACAATGAAAATAGAATATGTCAAAAACAGAACAGTTTGTAGTAATCTGGAAGTTTTGAATACTTCTGTAACTCTAAAAATCTTGAAAAAATAGGGCCACGTGGGAAATTTGTATATTTATCTTCTGCAAAAACAATAAACCACACATCACTCTTCTCTTAAAAATGAGATTTTTTTTCTCGTGAGCGCAAAAGTTTCTGTTTTTTCAGCAAGATCAAATCTACTAACACCCAACGTGTTCCTAAGGCTTTGCTTGGCACAAACCTTTATTCAAACCACAAAAACACATCTCAACAGAGATATTAAAGGTTTTTTTAATTGAAAACAGCAAGGAAATCAAAGAGCAAAAAGATACAAGTTGGGTTGCCTCCCAACAAGCGCTCTCGTTTTATGCCCTTGGCTAGGCATAATACAAGGATTTCTGGTATTGTCATTCTTGTTTTTAATTTCCTTAGGGGTATCCCTGTCATGAGGTTTTGTAAAGACAACGTAGAACATATTATCCATAGACACCTTAGCATTTCTAAGTTGATTTTCATCATAACCCCTTTGATTTCCAGCAACAATCCAAGAGTGGTGTTGGTTAACATTATTGAAAACTTGTTGGAATATATCTAAAACGGGGACTTCCTTCTTAAGATTCTCATCAAAGATTCTATTATCCCCAAGCAAATGTGTAAAAGCATAATCACTATTGTAAAGAATTTCATCTATCATGGGTTTTTCACGATTCATACCATAAAAATCAAAGATTTCTCTAGCTTCCCGTATTATGTAATCAAATTCATTCATAAGGACAAGAGTAGCCAACTTTTTAGCTCTAGGATTTTTTATACCGGGAAGCTCAAAAAAGAATCTTTGCAAAGTGGGATGGGTACGGATAAATTTACTTTCAAGTTTCAGAACTAGTGCTGAAATAGCATCCGCATAAGATCTAGTAGTTCTAAGTATAGGAGCATCATCAAGACTTAAATTCCCAACACAATTGAATAACTCTTGGATACGTTCTTTTCCCATAACATTCCCTTCCCCAAGATAAAAGTTTTAGCATCCAGATTACCTTTACGTCCAATCTTAGGAGTTAGGCCATCATCTGTTGGTGCCATACCAAAATCACTCATGATTGCAAGCAAAGAATAGATCTGATGAGAAAACGGCAAACGGAAAAGAGGGCGAATAAAAAGGCAAATATTTGTGAAGTGGGGGAGATGAAAACGAGAGGAAAATGGCAAATAATATAATTGCGAGGAGATGAGATTTGTGATTAGGAACCTGGTATATGTTGAAGGTGCTCGCCGGCAACGGCGCCAGAAAATTCCTTTTGATGGCTACTAAAGCTACGTCGGTTCTTTCCCCAAAGAGGAAGTGATGATGCAGTATAGCAGCGGTAGGTATTTCCCTCGGTGACAAAACCAAGGTTATCAAACCAGTAGGAGAACCAAGCAACACAACGTAAACAACACCTGCACACAAATAACAAATACTCGCAACCCGACGTGTAAAAGGGGTTGTCAATCCCTTTCGGGTAATAGACGTGAGAGAGATAAAAATATTGATAGATTGGACAATAAATAAGATAAATTGCAGAAAGGTATTTTTGGTTTTTGGTTTAAGATATCTGAAAATAAAAGCAAAGGAAAAATAGATCGCAAAGGCAAATAATATGATGAAGAGACCCGGGGGCGTAGATTTCACCAGTGGCTTCTCTCGAGAAAATAACAAATGGTGGGAAAACAATTACTATTGAGCAATTGATAGAACTTCAAATAATCATGACGATATCCAGGCAATGATCATTATATAGGCATCACGTCCATGATTAGTAGAACGACTCCTGCCTGCATCTACTACTATTACTCCACACATCGGCCGCTATCCAGCATGCATCTAGTGTATTAAGTTCATGGATAAACGCAGTAATGCAATAAGAACGATGACATGATGCAGACAAGATCTATTTATGTAGAAATAGACCCCATCGTTTTATCCTTAGTAGCAATGATACATATGTGTCGGTTCCCATTCTGTCACTTGGATCAAGCACTGTAAGATCGAACCCACTACAAAGCACCTCTTCCCATGGCAAGATAAAGAGATCAAGTTGGCCAAACAAAACCCAATATCGGAGAAGAAATGCGAGGCTATAAGAATCATGCATATAAGAGATCAAAAGAAGACTCAAATAACTTTCATGGATATAAAAAGATAGATATGATCATAAACTCAAAGTTCATCGGATCCCAACAAACATACCGCAAAAGAGTTACATCATATGGATCTCCAAGAGACCATTGTATTAAAAATAAAAAGAGAGAGATGAAGCCATCTAGCTACTAACTACGGTCCCGAAGGTCTACAAGGAACTACTCACGCATCATCGGAGAGGCACCAATGGAAGTGGTGAACCCCTCCGTGATGGTGTCTAGACTGGATCTGGTGGTTCTGGATTCTGTGGTGGCTGGATCGAAATTTCGTCTGCTCCCCTAGGGTTTCTGGAATACCGGGGTATTTATAGAGCAAAGAGGCGGTCCAGGGGCACCCGAGGTGGGCAGAACCCACCTGGGCGCGCTTGGGCCTCCTAGCGCGCCCTGGTGGGTTGTGCTCCCCTCGGAGCACCCCTCCAGGTGTTGCCTTGGCCCATTGGGTTTCTTCTAGTCCATAAAAATCTCCAAACAGTTTCGCTGCGTTTGGACTTCGTTTGATATTGATTTCCTGCGATGTAAAAACATGCAGAAAACGGCAACTTACACTTGGCACTATGTCAATAGGTTAGTACCAAAAAAAATGGTATAAAATGACTATAAAATGATTGTAAAACATCCAAGAATGATAATATAACAGCATGGCACAATAAAAATTATAGATACGTTGGAGACGTATCATATATTAACAAAACAATCATCATATAAAAAGTAGACATATTAAAGAAAAAATCTACAAAGAGCTCGGGCGGCGGCGGCTCACAGCGGGGGCGACCGGCGAGGGCGACGGCGGGGGCGGAGAGGGGACGGCGACGGCGACGGTGGGGGCTGGTCGGGCAGGGGCGCGGCCGTCCGACGAGCTCGAGGCCGGGGAAGGGCGGGGGCAGGGGCGCGGGGGCTTGGGGATGACGGCGGCGACGGCGACGGCAACGACGGGGCACGGGCGACGGCGACGGCAGGGGCGGCGGACGGCGTCGGTCAGCCTGGCGGCGACGATGTCGTCGGCGTCGTCGGGGGCAACTGCGAGGTGAGAATGAAATTTTCACAAGTGTTTGCTTATATACAAAGAGTATTGGTCCCGATTCGTGGCACAAACCGGGACGAATACCCACCTTTGGTCCCGTTGATGGCACGAACCGGGACCAATGATCAATTTTCAGCAGCCAAAGGGCGGGAAGCAGAGACCTTTGGTTTCAGTTGGTTGCAGAAACCGGGACCAAAGGTGGGTATTCATCCCGGTTTGTGCCACGAACCAAGACCAAAGGTAGGCATTGGTCCCAGTTGGTGCCACCAACCGGGACCAATAGACTGGCACAACGGTGGTGTGGTAGGAGTTTAGTCCCACCTCACTAGCCGAGAGAGTTGTGCACCTGTTTATAAGCTGCGTTGCGGCAAAGCTTTCGAGCTCCTCTCTAATTCGCAGGTAGTACTTGCCTACCCTTGTCACTGCCATGTTGGGCCTGTTGGGCCTGCGGGCCTGCATCCTGGCCCATGTACAGCTGGGTTTCTAGGCATATGCAGACCATGTGGCCTAGTAGGTGGCATTTTTTAAAAAAAAATCCAGTATTTTTGTTTTGTTTTTTGCATTATTTCTTTTATTTTCTTTTTTGCTTTATTTTTAAAAACTCTTTTTGCTTTTAGGTCACTAGTTGTGGCCCAGTAAGCGGCATTTTTTTAGTTTTTTCCAGTATTTTGTTTGGTTTTTTGCATCATTTATTTTCTTTTGTTTTTTGCTTTATTTTTTAAAATTCTTTTTGCTTTTAGGTTACAAAAATTATAAACTTTTTGTTAGTGCCATTAGTTTTCAAATTTGAATAGTTTAAATTTCAATTCTTTGAAATTTGTGTGCATCACTAGTTTGTGAATAACATCACTATAAAATAGATTTTTGAGTGATTCTTTTTTCTGCTATTTAATATTACTGTTCTTATCATTATATTCAATTTGGTAATTTTTAGGTTATTTTAAATATTTTTCTGGAGTTGTAATAAATTAAAAAAAGTGAATTGCCTTTCTAAGATGTGTTTTCGTCCGAAACCCTGATACTTCGAAAGAGATTGTCCAGTTTGTACACGAAGTGCATCCAGTTTTTGCCGTAACCCTCTCTACTTTTTTGCACATGCTATGTGGGTGAAATGATGATACCATGCCAACTTTCAACCTTTTCAGAGTTCATTTGTAGTGCTTTTCAACTTTAGGGTCTAAACGCACAAAAAGTCTGGAGTTGTAATAAGTTATTAAAAATGAAGGAGAGGTGCAATGCTCACCTGCACGTTGCTTAGCTTCAAGCCTTGAGAAACTACACATGCATAGCTCCGTGCAGTCTACACCATTTCCTCAAGGCCTGAAGCAAAGCAATGTGCATGTGAGCATTGCGTCTCCTTCATCGTTCCTCGTCTCTGCACTCAGGGCTTATAAACCGCTGCGAGTCCCTCTCGCTTGGCGAGGTGGGACTAAATTTTAGCCACCGCCAGGACAAGGCCTTTATTACCGGTTCGTGGCTTGAACCCGTACAAAATGGACAGTCTCTTTCGAAGTATGAGGGTTTCGGACGAAAACTCATCTGTTACAAAGGGATTTCATTTTTTGAACTTATTTGAACTCTAGGCTTTCTGTGTGTTCAAAATGCACCATTCAAAGCCACCTCATCAATTTTCAACCCTTTCTGACTTCATTTGGTATTTTTCATGCATTTACTGATTTTTTGAGCTAAATGAATCTGAAATTGAAAAACACTTCAAATGAACCCTGAAGAGGTTGAAAGTTGGCATGGTATCATCATTTCACCCACATGGCATGTTATAAAAATTTGAGAGGGTTACGGCAAAAACTGGATGCACTTCGTGTACAAAACGGACAATATATTTCAAAGTTCAGGGCTTCATACGGAAACTCATCTTTTACAAAAGGTATTTCATTTGTTCACATGTAACTGCAGTGATATTCTAGATCAAAGGCATCATCATAATAGCTGTGGAGATCAAGTCTTCACTTTTTCTTCGCTTGTGTCCTTTTCTTATTGCGCCGTAACCATGGATAATCTTCATCGTTTAACAGGGTGCTTGGGTCAGCCTTGACTTTGAAGGGAGGAATTTCATGAAACTTTTCATAATCTTCAGACATGTCTGTCGTGCCCTCCAATCCCACGATGTCTCTTTTTCCTGAAAGAACAATGTGGCACTTTGGCTCATCGTATGATGTATTTGCTTCCTTATCTTTTCTTTTTCTCGGTTTGGTAGACGTGTACTTCACATAGAAAACATGCGCCACATCATTGGCTAGGACGAATGGTTCGTTTGTGTACCCAAGATTGTTTAGATCCACTGTTGTCATTTCGTACTATGGGTCTACCTATACCCCGCCTCCTGACAGATTGACCCATTTGCACTAAAACAAAGGGACCTTAAAATCATGTCCATAGTAAAGTTCCCATATGTCCACTATGTAACCATAATTTGTGTCCTTTCCCGTCTTGGTTGCTGCATCAAAGCAGACACCGCTATTTTGGTTGGTGCTCTTTTGATCTTGGGCGATTGTGTAAAATGTATTCCCATTTATCTCGTACCCTTTGTAAGTCAATACAGTCGAAGATGGTCCCATGGCCAATGATTACAGCTCATCAGAAACAGTGTCTCATCCATGAGACGTGTTTGCAGCCAACTGCCGAAAGTCTTGATGTGTTCACATGTAATCCAGTCGTCACACTGCTCCGGGTGTTTGGAGCGCAGAATATTCTTGTGTTCATTGACATAC
This sequence comes from Secale cereale, assembly GCA_902687465.1. Classification (NCBI taxonomy): domain Eukaryota; kingdom Viridiplantae; phylum Streptophyta; class Magnoliopsida; order Poales; family Poaceae; genus Secale; species Secale cereale. The sequence goes on along the minus strand of LR738714.1, from coordinate 644,382,299 downwards.
GGGGTCACCAAGGTTGAATTCTTAAAACTGTATAGTGTGCGTGAGACCAAGAATGCCCGTCCCTACATATTATTGAGTCTGCTCCTAGTGTGCCTTTTCCAGTAAGTCTCCCCTCGTATCGTGATTTAGGCAGACCCATCTTCTTAAGGTCAGGAATGAAGTCAAAACAAAACCCAGGGACCTCTTCAGTTTGATGTCCCATGGAGATGCTTCCTTCTGGCCTAGCACGGTTACGAACATATTTCTTTAAGACTCCCATGAACCTCTCAAAGGGGAACATATTGCATAGAAATACAGGGCCCAGAATGGCAATCTCGTCGACTAGATGAACTAGGACGTGCGTCATGATATTGAAGAAGGATGGTGGGAACACCAACTCGAAACTGACAAGACATTGCGCCAGATCACTCCTTAACCTTGGTAGGATTTCTGGATCGATCACCTTATGAGAAATTGCATTGAGAAATGCACATAGCTTCACAATGACTAATCGAATGTTTTCCGGTAGAAGCCCCCTCAATGCAACCGGAAGAAGTTGCATCATAATCACGTGGTAGTCATGACACTTTAGGTTCGGGAACTTTTTCTCTGCCATATTTATTATTCCCTTTATAATCGACGAGAAGCTAGACGGGACCTTCATATTGAGCAGGCATTCAAAGAAGATTTCCTTCTCTTCTTTGGTAAGAGCGTAGCTGGCAGGACCTTTATACTCCTTTGTAGGCATGCCGTCTTTTTTGTGCACATGTTGCTGGTCCTCCCATGCCTTTGGTGTGTATTTTGTCTTCCCATACACTCCCAAGAAGCCTATCAGGTTCACGCAAAGATTCTTCGTCACGTGCATCACGTCGATTGCAGAGCGGACCTCTAGGTCTTTCCAATAGGGTTAGTCCCAAAATATAGATTTCTTCTTCCACATGGGTGCGCGCCCCTCAACGTCATTCATAACATATAGTCCATTGGGACCCTTTCCAAAGATTACTTGTAAATCATTGACCATACCAAGTATGTGATCGCCAGTACGGAGGGCGGGCCTCTTCCGGTGATCTGACTCGCCTTTGAAATGCTTGCCTTTCTTTCGACATTGATGGTTGGTCGGAAGAAATGCCCCAGGTACACATTCTTCATGCATTTGTCCAAATATATACTTTCGGTGTCATGTAAATAGTGTGTGCATGCGTGGTATCCCTTGTTTGTTTGTCCTGAAAGGTTACTGAGAGCAGGCCAATCATTGATGGTTACAAACAACAACGCATGTACGTCAAATTCCTCCTGGTTGTCCTCATCCCACACATGTACATGAAAGATCGTGGATGTCGCCTAGAGGGAGGGTGAATGGGCGCTTTAAAATAATTACGGTTTAGGATTGAACAAATGCGGAATAAACCTAGCGGTTAATTTTTCAAGCACAAAACCTACAACAACTAGGCTCACCTATGTGCACCAACAACTTATGCTAAGCAAGATAAACATCTAGGTGATAGAAAGATATATGAAGATAAACAATATGGCTATCACAAAGTAAAGGGCTCGGGTAAGAGATAACCGAGGCACACTGAGACGACGATGTATCCCGAAGTTCACAGCCTTGCGGATGCGAATCTCCGTTTGGAGCGGTATGGAGGCACAATGCTCCCCAAGAAACCACTAGGGCCACAGTAATCTCTTCAAGCCCTCGCACAATGCAAGATGCCATGATTCCACTAAGGGACCCTTGAGGGCGGTCACCGAACCCGTACAAATGGCAACCCTTGGCGGTCACCGAACCTATACAAATTGCTCGGGGCGATCTCCACAACCTAATTGGAGACCCCGACGCTTGCCCAGAGCTTTACACCACAATGATTGAGCTCTGAACACCACCAAGGTTGGGGCTACCTCCACAACTTAATTGGAGGCTCCCAACGACACCACGAAGCTTCACCACAATGGAATATGGCTCCGCGGTGACGTCAACCGTCTAGGGCGCCCAAGCACCTAAGAGGAACAAGCTCAAGGGTACCAAGCACCCAAGAGTAATAAGCTTCTCAACTTGTAACTTCCACGTATCACCGTGGAGAACTCAAACCGATGCACCAAATGCAATGGCAAGGGCACACAGAGTGCCCAAGTCCTTCTCTCTCAAATCCCACCAAAGCAACTAATGCTAGGGAGGGAAAAGAGAGGAAGAACAAGAAGGAGAACACCAAGAACTCCAAGATCTAGATCCAAGGGGTTCCCCTCACCTAGAGGAGAAAATGATTGGTGGAAATGTGGATCTAGATCTCCTCTCTCTTTTCCCCCAACAACTAGCAAGAATCCATGGAGGGATTGAGAGATAGCAAGCTCGAAGAAGGTCAACAATGGGGGAAGAACACGAGCTCAAGAGATAGGAAGCAATGGGGGAAGAAGACCCACTTTTATAGGCCCCCACGAATCTGCTCGTTACAGTCGTTTTACACTGCAACGGTACAACCGCTTGAACCACCGGTACTACCGGAATTTGCGGGTTCCCCTTGCAGAAATGCACCAGCAGTACAACCGGTGGAGCTACCGGTAGTACCGGTCGGCCGGAGCCAACCGGAACTACCGCTCCACCACCGCCCAACAACTGCCTTTGAACCCCGGTTTCAGCCAAGCAATTGTTTCACACTTTAATTCTTTCAAACCTTTCAACTTTCACACAATACATGAGCGTGAGACATGGATATAGCACTATGTGGGATAGAGTGGTGGTTGTGGAGAATACAAAAGAGAAAGATAGTCTCACATCAACTAGGCGTATCAATGGGCTATGGAGATGACCATCAATAGATATCAATGTGAGTGAGTAGGGATTGCCATGCAACGGATGCACTAGAGCTATAAGTGTATGAAAAGCTCAACAAAAGAAACTAAGTGGGTGTGCATCCAACTTGCTTGCTCATGAAGACCTAGGGCATTTGAGGAAGCCCATCATTGGAATATACAAGCCAAGTTCTATGATGAAAATTCCAACTAGTATATGAAAGTGACAAAACAAGAGACTCTCTATCGTGAAGATTATGGTGCTACTTTGAAGCACAAGTGTGGAAAAGGATAGTAGCATTGTCCCTTCTCTCTTTCTTTTTTTGGAGGGGCTTTTTCTCATATATTTTTTATTTTTAGCCCCCCTCTCTTTTTGGGGCCTTCTATTTTTCTTTTTCTTTTTTTGGCCTTTCTCTCTTTTTTTTATTTTGTTTCCTCACACGGGACAATGCTCTAATAATGAAGATCATCACACTTTTATTTACTTACAACTCAAAGATTACAACTCGAAACTAGATATATGACTCTAAGTGGATGCCTCCGGCGGTGTACCAGGATGTGCAATGAATCAAGAGTGACATGTATGAATGAATTGTAAATGGTGTCCTTGCCACATATACGATGTCAACTACATGATCATGCATCGCAATATGACAATATGAAGCGTGTCATAATAACGGAACGGTGGAAAGTTGCATGGCAATATATCTCGGAATGGCTATGGAAATGCCATGATAGGTAGGTATGGTGGCTGTTTTGAGGAAGGTATATGGTGGGTGTATGGTACCGGCGAAAGTTGAGCGGTACAAGAGAGGCTAGCAATGGTGGAAGGGTGAGAGTGTGTATAATCCATGGACTCAACATTAGTCATAAAGAACTCATATACTTATTGCAAAAATCTACAAGTCATCAAAACAAAGTATTCAACGCATGCTCCTAGGGGGAGTGTTGGTGGGAGTTAACCATCGCGCGATCCCGACCTCCACACAAAGGATGACACTCAATAAATAAATCATGCTCCAACTTCATCACATAACGGCTCACCATACGTGCATGCTACGGGAATCACAAACTTTAACACAAGTGTTTCTCCAATTCAAAATTACTCCACTAGCATGACTCTAATATCACCATCCTCATATCTCAAAACAATCATCAAGTGTCAAACTTCTCATAATATTCAATGCACTCGTATGAAAGTTTTTACTATACCCAACTTGGATGCCTATCATATTAGGACTAGTTTTTATAACCAAAGCACATTACCATGCTGTTCTAAAAGACTCTCAAAATAATATAAGTGAAGCATGAGAGTTCATCTATTTCTTCAAAATAAAACCACCGTTGTACTTTAAAAAGATATAAGTGAAGCACTAGAGCAAATGACAAACTACTCCAAAAGATATAAGTAAAGATCAATGGGTAGTTGAATAATTATGTAACTATGTTAAGACTCTTTAACGTTTAAGAATTTTAGATCTTGGGATATTGTTCAAACAGAAAGCAAAACAAAATAGAACAAAATGACGCTCCAAGCAAAACACATATCATGTGGTGAATAAAAATATAGCATCGAGTAAAGTTACCGACGGACGAAGACGAAAGAGGGGATGCCTTCCCGGGGCATCCCCAAGCTTAGGCTCTTGGTTGTCCTTGAATTTTACATTGGGGTGCCTTGGGCATCCCCAAGCTTAGGCTCTTGCTACTCCTTATTCCATAGTCCATCGAATCTTTACCCAAAACTTGAAAACTTCACAACACAAAACTCAACAGAAGACTCGTGAGCTCCGTTAGTATAAGAAAATAAAACCACCACTTAGGTACTGTTGTGAACTCATTCTAAATTCATATTTGTGTTATATATACTTTATTCCAACTTCTTATGGTTCATACCCATCGATACTACTCATAGATTAATCAAAATAAGCAAACAACACAATGAAAACAGAATCTCTCAAAAACAGAACAGTCTGTAGTAATCTGTAACTTTCGAATACTTCTGTAACTCTAAAAATTCTGAAATAAATTGATGGATGTGAGGAATTTTTCTATTAATCATCTGTAAAAATAATCAACTAAAAATCACTCTTCAGTAAAAAATGGTAGCCAATCTCGTGAGTGCTAAAGTTTCTGTTTTTTACAACATGATCGCATAAACATCACACAAGTCTTCCCAAAGGTTCTACTTGGCACAAGCACTAATTAAAACACAAAACCACATCTAAACAGAAGCTAGATGCAATACTTGTTCCTGAACAGAAGCAAAAACAAAGAAAATAAAATTGGGTTGCCTCCCAACAAGCGCTATCGTTTAACGCCCCTAGCTAGTCACAATGATTTCAAAGAGGCTCGCATAAAAGATAAGAATTGAAACATAAAGGGAGCATCATGAAGAATATGACTAGAACATTTAAGTCTAACCCACTTCCTATGCATAGGGATTTTGTGAGCAAACAACTTATGGGAACAATAATCAACTAGCATAGGAAAGCAAAACAAGCATGGCTCCAAGATTTTAAGCACATAGAGAAGAAACTTGATATTATTGCAATATGTCGAAGCATATGATCCTCTCTCATAATAATTTTTAGTAGCATCATGAATGAATTCAACCATATAACCAGCACATAAAGCATTCTTTTCATGATCTACTTGCATAGGAATTTTACTACTCTCCACATAAGAAAATTTATTCTCATTCATAGTAGTGGGAGCAAACTCAACAAAATAACTATCATGTGAAGCATAATCCAATTGGAAATTAAAATCATGATGACAAGTTTCATGGTTATCTTTATTCTTTATAGCATATGTGTCATCACAATAATCATCATAAATAGGAGGCATGCTTTCATCATAATAAATTTGCTCATCAAAACTTGGGGGACTAAACATATCATCTTCATCAAACATAGCATCCCCAAGCTTGTGGCTTTGCATATCATTAGCATCATGGGTATTCAAAGAATTCATACTAACAACATTGCAATCATGTTCATCATGCACATATTTTATGCCAAGCATTCTATGTAATTCTTCTTCTAGTACTTGAGCACAATTTTCCTTCCCATCATTTTCACGAAAGATATTAAAAAGATGAAGCATATGAGGCAACCTTAATTAATTTTTTTGTAGTTTTCTTTTATAACTAAACTAGTGATAAAACAAGAAACTAAAAGGTTCGATTGCAAGATCTAAAGATATACCTTCAAGCACTCACCTCCCCGGCAACGCCGCCAGAAAAGAGCTTGATGTCTACTACGCAACCTTCTTCTTGTAGACGTTGTTGGGCCTCCAGGTGCAGGGGTTTGTAGGACAGTAGCAAATTTCCCTCAAGTGGATGATCAAAGGTTTATTAATCCGTGGAAGGCGTAGGATGAAGATTGTCTCTCTCAAACAACCCTGCAACCAAATAACAAAGAGTCTCTTGTGTCCCCAACACACCCAATACAATGGTAAATTGTATAGGTGTACTAGTTCGCCAAAGAGATGGTGATACAAGTGCAATATGGATGGTAGATATAGGTTTTTGTAATCTGAAAATATAAAAACAACAAGGTAACTAATGATAAAAGTGAGCATAAACAGTGTTGCAATGATCGTAAACAAGGCCTAGGGTTCATACTTTCACTAGTGCAAGTTCTCTCAACAATAGTAACATAACTAGATCATATAACAATCCCTCAACATGCAACAAAGAGTCACTCCAAAGTCACTAATAGCGGAGAACAAACGAAGAGATTATTGTAGGGTACGAAACCACCTCAAAGTTATTCTTTCTGATCGATCTATTCAAGAGTCCGTAGTAAAATAACATGAAGCTATTCTTTCTGTTCGATCTATCATAGCGTTCGTACTAGAATAACACCTTAAGATACAAATCAACCAAAACCCAAATGTCACCTAGATACTCCATTGTCACCTCAAGTATCCGTGGGCATGGTTATACGATATGCATCACACAATCTCAGATTCATCTATTCAACCAACACAAAGAACTTCAAAGAGTGCCCCAAAGTTTCTATCGGAGAGTCAAGACGAAAACGTGTGCCAACCCCTATGCATAGATTCCCAAGGTCACGGAACCCGCAAGTTGATCACCAAAACATACATCAAGTAGATCACGTGATATTCCATTGTCACCACAGATAAGCACATGCAAGACATACATCAAGTGCTCTCAAATCCGGTAAGATAACTTCAAAGGGAAAACTCCATTCAGCACAAGAGAGTAGAGGGGGAGAAACATCATAAGATCCAACTATAATAGCAAAGCTTGCGATACATCAAGATCGTGCCATCTCAAGAACACGAGAGAGAGAGAGAGAGAGAGAGAGAGAGAGATCAAACACATAGCTACTGATACATACCCTCAGCCCCGAGGGTGAACTACTCCTCCCTCGTCATGGAAAGCGCCGGGATGATGAAGATGGCCACCGGAGGGGGATTCTCCCCTCCGGCAGGGTGCCAGAACGGGTCTAGATTGGTTTTCGGTGGCAACAGAAGCTTTCAGCGGCGGAACTCCCGATCTAGGTTATTTTTCGGAGGTTTCAGTATATATCACTGTTCAAGAAATCTTCCGATTCACCGATTAATCTTCTGATTTATCGCTAATCGGGGGGTGACCAATAAGATTATGCCTTATCTTTGCCGTTTATCTTTTGAACCGATTTATCGTTCTGATAAGCGATTTATCGAGAATCTACCAATAAATCACACCTACTCATAACACTATGTTTGCAAAATCTATGTTTATTTATGTTTTGTGGACCTTGTTACGGAATCTGTACTGTTGTCCTATTTTGTTTGCCATTATACAAGGATTCAAAGGCTAGAAATCAAAGTAACACTTTTGTCAAATATATTTTTGGTGTTGAATATAGCATATTTTAGTGTTGAGAACCTGAGATTTGAGACAAATTAACCGATTAATAGTCGATCGATAAAATCGATTAATCGGCCGATTTTCGATTAATCTCTAATCCTTAGCTGACCGAGACGATAACGATAAGCGATATCCTCAACATTGGTATATATAGGAGGTGTTGGAGTCAGGGACAAGTAAAGGGGGTCTCCGGGCTGTCCACGAGGCAGGGGCGCGCCCAGGGGGCGCCCCCACCCTCGTGGGCAGCCCGTGGACCTTCTGGTCCTCCTCCGGTACTCTCTGGTCTTCTTCTGGTCCAAAAATAAGCTCCGTTGAGTTTCAGGTCAATTGGGCTCCGTTTGATATTCCTTTTCTGCGATACTCTAAAACAAGAGAAAAACAGAAACTGCCACTGGGCTCTGGGTTAATAGGTTAGTCCCAAAAATCATATAAAAGTGTATATAAAAGCCCATAAAAACATCCTAGAAGGATAATATAATAGCATGGAACAATCAAAAATTATAGATACGTTGGAGACGTATCACGTACTGTCGGGCAATTCGTTATCCTTTGGAAGCTTCTTCTTCAATATTTTCAATAGCTTCTCAAATCCGATGTCAGATACACCATTGTCTGCCTTCCACTGCAGCAATTCCAGTTTGGTATCGAGCTTTGTGTTGCCATCTTCGCAATTTGGGTACAACCCTTTTTTGTGATCCTCTAACATGCAATCGAAATTCAACTTCTTCTTTTCACTTTCGCATTGTCTCTTTGCATCAACAATGACCCGGCGATGATCATCATCACGCACATCGTCTGGTTCCTCTCGATCTTCAGTTTCCCTCGTTGTAGCATCACCGTATTCAGGGGGCACATAGTTGTCATCATACTCTTCTTCTTCGTTGTCTTCCATCATAACCCCTCTTTCTCCGTGCTTGGTCCAAACATTATAGTGTGGCATGAAACCCTTATAAAGCAGGTGGGTGTGAAGGATTTTCCTGTCAGAGTAAGACTTTGTATTCCCACATATAGGGCATGGTCAACACATAAAACCATTCCGCTTGTTTGCCTCAGCCACTTCCAGAAAATTATGCACACCCTTAATGTACTCGGAGGTGCGTCTGTTACCGTATATCCATTGTCGGTTCATCTGCGTGCATTATATATAATTAAGTGTGTCAAAAACCATTACATATTTTTTTCTTTTAGAAAGAAGATAAGAACAAGAGGCTCACCACGGTGGTGCCGGCGAAGAGATCAGCGCAAGTGAATAATGGCGGTGAGGATAGGGACGGGACATGACGGACCGACAAACCTAGACAAATCTTGAGGAAAATGGAGCTTGGACCAGGAGCTTCGAGAGGAGAAAGCTCAAGTAGTGTGGCTCGGGCATTTCATCGAACACCTCATGTGCATAGGAGGTGAGCTAGAGCACCACAAATCTCCCCCTCGCCGGCCAGAAAAACAGAGCAGTGTGGAGTGCTCTGCTCGCTGGCGAGGGTTACATATAGGCAGCTCATTGGTCCCGGTTCGTGGCTGGAACCGGGACTAAAGGACCCCCTTTGGTCCCGGTTCCAGCCACGAACCGGGACCAATGTTTGTGGGCCAGGAGCGAGGCACATTGGTCTCGGTTCGTGTCTGGAACCGGGACCAAAGGGGCCAGACCAATCGGGACCAATGCCCAACGAGGCCCGACCGGCTCCCTGGGCTCACGAACCGAGACCTATGCCCCCATGGGTGCCGGTTCGTGACTGAACCGGGACTAATGGCCCTCCCCCGCCTGAACCAATGCCATGTTTTCATTTACACTTTTGTTGAGCAGAGTATGGGTCTCTCGGAAAAGCATCGCGGAAGGCGGCGTGTTCAACTACGGGATCATGCTCCTAGAAGTCTTCATCGGGAGGCAGCCCACGGATGCCATGTTCGGCGCACATCTCACCCTTCGGGAGTGGGTCCATCAGGCATTCCCCGCGGAGCTGGACGGCCAACTACTGCAAGGATCCTGTCTTGCTGGCCAGAGGATGATGATGCGCGATGTGGTAGTGACGCTGAAAAAGATGAAGGCCGAGTACGCCAAACGAACAGCAACGATGTCGTGTAGCGTTGTGCGGTGATCCATCTCCCTTGCTTGCTTCCGTCTCATCTATACCTATGGAGAGAATATCATGTTTGTGTGCTTCCATGATACGGGCTTTCGAGAGCCCTTGGATCTGTGATCCAACGGTCGCATATTGAGCTCCTGCAAGTTTGCAAAAGAGCCCTTCAAGATATGATATTTACGCATATGTATAGAAGTTTGGACTGTGGCCGTTAGATCTAAGATCCAATGGCTCTCGGGAGCCCGTATCATGAAAGCACTAGATGTCTCGTATCACCTGACTTCCCCCTATACGTGCGTCGAGTCATTCACAGCGGCGCAGCCCGACCGTTATGTCCGGACGTGCACGCTGCTCTTAAAATATGCAAAAGTGCATCGAGAAATATAATAATTTCTGTAGAGAAGTTCCTGCAGCCGGGCTCCCATCATGCGAACCACCTCGGCCAAATCAGTTAAGCGGGGCAACGCCATCATTCTCCTACAACTGCAATGTCGGAGGACCAGCCGTACTATTCTAATCACAAGGGGAAGAAAGATCTCTTCTCTTCTGGGGCAGCAGCAGTACGGCCATCTCCAATGAACTCTTCTTGATGAGCACAACAGGAAAGCATATGCCAATGATCATGATGCTAAACAAGTACTCCGGCAGTACGTGCAGCGCAGCACATGGAGCCATGGAGAGGACGACGGGCAGTTACCGGAGCAACCCAAAAGCACAGCAACATAACAACATGCACGGCTGTACCAGCGGCCGGCGACCAGCGCCGCCCGCCCCTCCCTTTGTGCCGGCCACTCACGGCCATTCAACCACCGGTTCAAACAAAAGCGCCGCCGCCAGCCACCGTTCAAAAAGCAATGCCACTGCATCTGCATTCCAATCGCTCGCCCAAAAAACACAAGGTTATTTACAAACCCAGGTAGGTAGGAATAGTTCCATTTCCCATATGTTGCTACATCGCTACTCTCATGATATGATAGATAGACACCAATAGGGGAGGGATTTCGACAGCCCCGCCGCGGTAAAAATAGATAGGAGGGGGGCAGCCAGCCAAACTAACAGGCAAAATATGACACCCCTTTCGAAAAAGCCGCAAAAATGACAGACGAGATCTGATGAGGTTCATCAGCTGCTGCTGGCGACGATGGGGCTGAATGTCACAGGCCACGCGCCTCCCCCTCCTCGCCGGCTGGCCTCGCCGTGGGACGCCGACCGGCTCAGGCTCGACCCGAACCGCGAGCAGCGGATGAGGCACGGGTTGGTGTCCATGGCGCCCATGCAGAACGACGGGTTCAGCTTCATCGCCTGGCAGCTCAGGGACCGGAACGACGACGACCCCATCGGCGGCATGCGCATAGCCCCGCCGCAGTGGAGCTCGCTGCTGGCCCGGTACGGGTGGCCTCCACCAGGGGCCGCCGAGTCAGAGCTCACCGCCGGGCACGTCGCGCAGAAAGACAGCGAGAGGCTGTTCCGAGGAAGCTGCTCCCTTATCGGGCTCGTGCCAGGGAGCGCCACGAAGGAGGTGATCGGGTGCCGGCAGAGCGGGCACGGTATCGCGCCCGCGGGGTTCGCCGACGTGTAGCTGGTCGAGCAGAGGTACAGGGCGCATCTCGTGCAGAACTCATGTTTGCATCCTGCACAGGTGAAAAGGCTCGCAGTCATTAACCGAAAGCAAGAAACATGCTTGCTTTTTGTGCTCCCTGCGGTTGTTGAGTTACAAAGTGGGTATGTGCCAGAACATAAAGTGTGACTAATTGATGAACTTCATATGTCACTCATGCTAGTAGTACTTTGACAGTTTCATGTCCTTTTGTGAAAGATCAAATTATTTCCTGCAAACTGGCAGTTTGCGTAAAGTACAATAGCATGTGATGTGGGTAAAATGTATATTTCACTGCGTACCTTCTGCGGCAACAGAGCAGCTCCCATCTAAGCAGACAGCACATGGATCAATACATACAGGTGACTTGTTTAGGTACCTCCAACCACACTCCCTACAAAGCAAATAGACACCTAACTATCAGATATTACCACTAACCAAAGTAAACACTGGACAGTAGTTTAATATGGGAGTGTTTAAAAATAGAAGCCACAACCTTCATGTTTCCAGGGTTAGGGACAACATAGTGGTCTGATCATACTATAAAGAGACCAATAATTATGCAAGTCAATAATACATATATGAATAGCAACAGATTGACAACTTATAAGAAATAATGTTCAGTTCTCTATTACATTTTTTCAAACGCAGACTACAGAAAAGGGAAGATAACCTATTTAGCAGCAGACTTTCTTGTTTTTATAATGGAGATATTGTCCCCAGCCGTCCCAACCGAAGATGGGCACAGCCTCAAAAACTTATTGCATATCTCTTTTTATAGCTAAACAAACTCAATTTGCACATGAGCAGGCCAACTGGAAAGCAGAAAGTTCAGCTTTTTGCAAGATTTAGTACGCACTGACCTGGCAATGTTCATGATACTCATAAGTGGGAGGCACAAATATGGAGAAGGGAGGGTACGTATTTGACCCCCTGGTTCATTACTCAAAATTTCCTCAATAGAGTTTCTATGCCATGAATGAGCTACCATTAACGGGGTCGAGCTGCATAAGGCAAATCAACAACCAAATCATAACAAGGACAAAAACAATGACAGTTCTTTGTATGTATCAGCAATTCAAAATCATACCCACTAGCATTTTTGGCAGCAAGGTTGGCTCCTCGAGCAATAAGAAGCTGCATTCAACAATGTATGGTTAACGGATGTTGAGAAAATCACCATACATTTAAACAGCAAAATTGCCTTCAGATTAGCAGAACTTACTTGACAGCATACAGCATTTCCACCACAAGCAGCGTAATGAAGTGGGGTGCTACCTGATCCTGTCAGATGAAGGCAAAGGAACTTATAAGTTATAACCCCGTCATATCTGCATCGAAGCACAAAGCTGAAAAATACAATACCTATTGAGTTAAACAGCAGCAGGGAAAAAAACAGTAGCAAAATACCTATAAGGTCGATAGTTGTTCCATCTTCAATGGTGACCTCAGAAACAGATGCTCCCAGGTCCAATAACAACTGTACACACTCTACATGGCCATTTAGCGCTGCCATATGAAGTGGGGTTAGGCCTCCATCTGCCTTCCAGTTTACCATCTTGACCAAACCACTGCCAAGACAGGTATGTCACCAAATGATTCGTTTAAGAAATAAATGAGAAACAGGCAATGTACCCAACATACTCATCATCAAAATCAGCATCTGAAACTTCTTCAGACAATCTGTGATTCGTCCGGTTTAAGAAGTTTGGGATGCTTGGCACATAATCTACAAGCACAAGACGAAGGCACCGGGCATGGCCATGCAGCGCAGCAAAATGGATAGCAGTCCCGCCATTCAAATAATCTGTCCTGTGGATCTGAAAGACATTTCGCCGCCTCAGGACTACATATCCAAGCAGTAACAAGAATAGCAGTGAAGAACAAGCAAAATGCTCACATTTGCATTGAAGAGCATCAGTGTCTGAACAACCTCCCAGTGGCCATATTGGCAGGCTTGCATCAGAGCAGTCTACAGATAATCAATAACATACAGGCTTCAGCATAGGTCACCGACCGACTTCATCTATGATGTCTGAACTGAAAATTAAAAAAATGTAGTATAGCGGAGATTGAGTTTACCTGCCCCCTGTAATTCCTTAGGTTGATCTCCACACCGGATTCGAGCAACAGAGAAACAATCTAGACATGGCGCCAACAACAGATAATGTCAGTGCGGTTCCTTTGCCCAATCAACACAAATTGTCAACAAGTTTTTTTCAAATGCATAAATGCCAACATTTCAGCCAGTCTTGAAGACAAATGGCATTACCTCATGGTGACCCTGCGCCGCGGCGTAGTGCAGCGGCGAGTTGCGGCCGCCGAATGTGGAGTAGCGGGCCAGCCGGGGGTTGTACTCGAGGAGCGCGCGCGCCTCCTGCAGGTCGCCGTCCCGGGCAGCCGAGACGAGGCGCTCGCCGGAGGCCGAGCACCCGAAGGAGTTGCCCACGAGGCTGAGGAACCCCATGGATGCCCAAAGACGAGGTCTTCACGGCCAGAGCACCTTTCCTTTGGCGCACGGCAAGACCCCGTGTCAAATGCTCCCCGAATTCCTCAAAAATCAGGGGGCGCCGTCGGGGAAAGATGGCAAGAACCCGCCGTCCCCAAGAACCGCCGGGGTCGGTGGTCCCGATCGAGGCGAGCGGGACCGAGACCGGCAATTCCCCTGCGAATCAGCCCCGAATCCCGGCAAGAAAAGCAGGAGACCGGAGGGGGGGATCACAGGCGGCCGCCGCCTCGAATCCTCAGAGCGCCCGCCCGCGATTCCAGCGAGGGGGGGTGGATGTGGGGGGGAAAAGCCGAGGCGATTTGCGCGAACGCGGGCTTGCAATTCGGCGAGGGCGAGGCAGGTGGACGGAATAAATGATCTGATGGAGACGGCGACGACGTCGAGATGCAGAGAGAGAGGGTGGTGGTGGTGGCAGAGAAATCCGTCTCCCTCCACGGCACGTCCCTCTCCGGCGTACACAGTGCTGCTTCCAAAAACTTTATATCGGCTTAGAAAAATAGAACAGCGAGTAATCAACGAGCGACAATGACTTGGATTTAAATTCTAATCACCACGGCGATGCGAGATGGCGACTTCTATAAAACAAAAAAAGATAAGGACATGGCTTTGCTTTACCTTTTCCAACCTGCAAGATAGATAGTTGTGGGTGACAAAGCTCACATCTGGTCTGATGTCTCCCTCCCTATTGTTTACTTGTGTTTATCCATGGATTTGCTTTTTCTTTGTTTTTTGAGAGAGATGTGTTTGTTGTTAGGTAATCATCCCTTGTGATTTATAGACGCGGTCGGCGATAACCTCCCGGGCAATTTAGTGATTGCAAATGAAAGATACCGATAACGCTAGGGTGACCGAAGACCGAGAGAGAAGACCTCGTCGGACTACTGATTATTTGCTACTAGGTATATCTCATTGTATTTTTTAGAACACAATTGATGTCAACCTCGCGCGCAATTGATTGTAAATAAGGCGTGTCGGTAACGCTACGTCAACCCAACCGAAGACCTCCTCGGTGTGGTTATTTGCTACTAGATATACCTCCATCGAATTTTAGAATACAATCAATGTCAACGTCATCGGTGAGTCACGACGTAGAAGACAGAAGTGTAGCAGACACGGCACGACCCGCAAAGATGATCTCAACGGAGTGGTTACAATTGTGGAGCATAGTCGCCTCCAGCACAGGAGCGGTGGCACTGCTTTAGAACATGATTGATGTCAACCTCGCACACTATTGAACTGCAAAGTAGAAGTGTCACAGATGGTACATCAATTAGAGGCTATGAGAGAAGAACTTGTCGATTTGCAGCTTGATGTTTTGCCCGCTATCTTTTAGAGGTCCGGGAAAACTCCTATATATATAAGTCTAGTTATGGGTGCAAGCTTCGCAAAAATGGCAGATGCAAGCTCGTGGTCAAGGTTCATGTTGTGTTTGGTGGAATCTCATTTTTGCAAGACCCTTCAATGGCGTTAGTAGACTACCTCGCAACGATGGTATGAGATTGGCCGATGAGAGATGTGTCTGCACTATTGTCTCGATGGAGTAAGGCCATTTTACATTGTTGACAACACTCGTTGTCTTGCATCTCCTCCTGATAGACTCCTAATGGATGGCGGCTAAGCAAGTTGGTGATGTTGTAATTTGCAACATCTCGGCTCATGATGCCCTCCAACGGCGCCAATGACACTATCTGGTCGCACATCTTGTGACGGTCTCCTTGGCGATGGTCATAGAATGCTCTAGCCTTATAGAGCTTCGTCCCATGTCTTCTTTGTTCTTTTCATTTTTTTGGCTTTTCATACTTGTTGTAAGCTTGTGATGTTCAAAGCACTTCATGTATTACAACCAATAACCTTCTACAAGGAAGGTTAGGCCTATTATTGAATACTTCTGAGAAATTTATTTAGGTGTTGATACCCCCCCCCCTCGTGTCGTAATGATTATTCAAAAAAATTGGTGAATGAACCCTGACACAACAGTGAGATCACAACGCGGGAGCACCGGCTATGTGGTGATGACTACATGGGTCAGAGAAGATTGCAAAGCATAGTCATTGATAACATAGGAGGGTGGTGGCTCAACGTGCATGAAGCTAGGGAAGAATATATTTCAGAGTTGAGGGTTAGAATTTTGGTTGTTAAGTTATAAGTGTTCCCCTAACCCCATGGGAGTGTGCATTGATGCTTAATGTGGTGGTGAAAGCTACCGAAGACGCTCACGAGACTAGTGGTAGCAAGCTTGGAATGAAGAGGTGGCGGTGGTCGGAAGAATACCATGGAAGGGAAAAAAATGATCTAGTGGTTATACAACAATTTTGACCCTTTCACTTAAAATCTTAGGGCTCCTTTGATTCATAGGATGTTTACAAGATTTCCATTTTCCTATATGTGTTGTTTGATTTGTAGGAATGCAATCCTTAGGAATCATACCTAAGAATTTTTCCTAGTCCATTTCATAGGGAATTTTGTATAAACTTTGAAATCTTGGATAATCATATGCTACCATCAACCAAACACTTGTGCAGTTCCTTTATTTTGTAGTTCCATAAAATTCAAATGGGCAGGCATAGCAACCATCCACTTTTCCAATTTCTCCATTTTTTCCATCCTATGAATTAAAGGAGCGGTCTCCTCGGATTATGAAAATCAATGTATCACAACAAAACATTGGTGCAAAATGTAGGGTCTCTTTGATTCAAAGAATTTTCATAGGATCTTTGGCGGATGGAACCCTTAGGATTTTTTTTCTTTCTTCTAAGGAATAATATGTACCACATTTCATAAAAAATGTTGCATCTACTCAAAGGAAAAAAAAAAACCTTTTTACCTTATTCAATTCTATATGATTCAAATGAACATGACCTTTCAGCCTTGTGTTTTTCCTATCCTTATATTTTTACAATCCTACAAATCAAAGAGGCTAAATGCTCTGCAATTTAACATGTAACTATGCATATCATTGGAGCAATGAGACTGTGCATGACGAACAAATAAGTCATAGAAACTACTCCCTCCGTCCAAAAATATTTGTCATCAAAATGGACAAAAATAGATGTATCTAGAACTAAAATACATCTAGATACATCCTCTTTTATTCATTTTGATGACAAGTATTTCCGGACGGAGATAGTACAAGCTAACACAAGACAATTTACCATGATCTATGTTTCTTTAGAAAACACACACGCTCACTCATCTCTATGAACATATACACACGCATCTTACCCTATGTGCATTCCTCAGAGAATGAGCTGACAAATCTTGGGATTAACGAAGTCTCCACAGACGCCTTGTAGTCAGCGGAAACGTCATCTCCCACTACACACACATCATCGAAATGCCTGAAATAAACTCTGGAAAACACGAGCACCCATGCTAAATCTGAGACTTGAACATGAGTGAACTGGTTCCATCACAAGGGCATAATCATCTGAGCTATGCTATTTTGACAATAGAAGTTTAATTAGTCTATCTCACAAAAAAAGCTTTATTCTAACAAGCCGATACAGCCGCATAAGAGTTTAAGCTCCGGTCTCCACATGCTAGCAAGTGATCTAGCATTGTTGTATAGAGTAGTCTTCTCGTCAACAAAATTATTTAGAAAATCCATTTGATCCAACATGGGATCGGGTTCCATTATCAACGGATAACAAAACAAAAAAGTAAAACCATGTCCAAATTCACAAGTGTGTTACAAAAGAAAACGATAAACCATAACAAAATTTTGAAAGGGGTTCAAACTGCCGCATGCACCACTAGCAGTTCCCTACACACAAACGAAAAGCTAGACCCAGCATAAGTGCATATAACCTCCAACTAGCCTATTAATCTCTCCGTCCCATAATATAAGAGCGTTTTCAAACACTCTTATGTTATGGGACGGAGGGAATACATTCAAGCAAACCGCAAAAAGGAAACACATATGTATCAAGTAATCATCAATACTGATCTTCGCCGCTGTCCGTCAGATTCTTAGTCATCAGCTTGATCTTGGTCTTCTAGCATTCTTCCTCTGATCCTTCTTTTCCTTTCTCCATTGGCATGCATCTCAAAGGCTTGTAAGGCAGCCGCACCTTGCTCCAGCGTCCACGTTCCTCCTCATCCTGAAGATCTACCAAATACCGCATAAAGAAGCAAGCATAACAGAAGAATTCATTAAAAGATCGAAATTATCTACTGTAGAAAAAATGGCAATTAGTACTTGCATAGGACCACACTTTGTTTACACAGTGAGTATTACAAATCTTTGATTGCAATTTTTTTATGATAGCTGACCAAGCTGGCCGTTTGCTGTGATGTTTACAAATCTATCCGCGCTTGTAAACTGCAAAGCCTCCGCTACTAGTGCAATTAGAGCATCTCCAGCCGTTGGCACCCCCAAAAACATCACCGAACCAAAAAAGTTGGCGTCTTGGGGGTCATCCGGCGGTATTCGGCGAAATAAAGAGGGCATCTTCCCAGTCACAGCCGACCCCAAGCAAAAGTTTGTGAGGAGAATGGTTAAGTGGGCCAAGAAAAAGGATATGTGGTGAGACGCGATTCGCCGAAACTTCTGCCGACGTCCCCAAGAGACCCTCAGCGCACTGGGTTTCGCCTAGGTTTTGCCGGCGCTATTTTGACGTCCTGGGGGGCGTTGGGGGCGTGGCTGGACTATTTTTCGGCGAAAAGCGCCGTCCGAGCTTAAAACCGAGCCTAAAAAGATGTCCTGGGGGCGTCTTGGGGGTGCGGCTGAAGATGCTCTTAGAGCATCTCCAACAGCCGCGCTACGCGCCGCGCCCAAAAAACGCATTTGCCGCGCGCGCTTCGGCTGGTTTGCCGCGCCGCGCAGCGCTGGCTCCAGCAGCAGCGCGCGCGCCGCTCCAGCGGTGCCCAAAAATGCACAGCGCGCAGCAAGCACAAACCACATATATAATTCAACAAATAGAAGAAAAACGATCAAACAAACAAAATAAATCAACAATAAATAGTTATTACAACTCAAACAAATAGTTTATCGTTCAATACAACAAATAATGCAATAAACACAACCAATAATTCATGAACAATACAATACATAATGCAATGGAATCATGCTCTTTGTCGTCCATGCCATGCCCACCACTCTTCAATCAGATCCTTCTGAACATCATTGTGCGTTGCGGGACGCCGAATGGCATGATAGGAGGCAACAAAACGGGCTACCCTTTCAGCCCTCCGTCGCACTCGCACGGGATGTCCCAAGAGCTCATACTGTGAGTAGTCTAAATCTTGGTCACGCTCATTCTCGATGATCATGTTGTGCATGATCACACACGCGTGCATGATGTACCAAAGCATTTTTTGATCCCAAAATCTAGCCGGTCCTCTCACAATAGCAAATTGGGCTTGCAAAATCCCAAATGCTCTCTCCACATCTTTTCTAGCAGCCGTCTGAGCATTGTGGAAATCAAGATTTTTCTTACCTTCTGGCTTTTTCAACGGCTTCACGAAGGTTTGCCACTTTGGATAGTTGCCATCCGCTAGATAATAACCATAGTTGTACGTATGGCCATTTGCTACAAACTGCACCGGTGGCAACTCACCATTCGCAATCTTATTCATCAGTGGTGATCGGTTGACAACATTGATGTCATTCAAAGATCCAGGCATTCCAAAGAATGCATGCCAAATCCAAGTCTCCTGATCGGCCACCGCTTCAAGGATTATAGTGGAACCCTTTTTTTGGCCGTGGAATTGCCCATGCCATGCCTTTGGACAATTCTTCCAACTCCAATGCATGCAATCTATTGAGCCAAGCATGCCAGGAAAGCCGCGAGATTTGTTCATCGCCAATAGCCTTGCGGGGTCTTCAGCAGTGGGAGATCTCAAATACTCCTCGCCAAACACTTGCACAATTCCCACTGCAAAGCGCTTGACACACATGATGGCTTGGCTCTCACCCATAGCCAAGTGATCATCAACTAGATCGGCCGGGATACCGTATGCCAACATACGCAAAGCGGCTGTCACCTTCAGAAAGGTGCTATGCCCGAGCTCTCGAGCAGCATTCCTCCTTTGTTGGAAAAACCGGTCATGAATCGCTAGTTTCTCTGCAATGCGCTTGAACAAGTCTGTGCTCATCCTAAACCGGCGACGAAAATACGACTCCGAGTATGTGGGATTCTCCACGAAATAGTTCTTCATCAATCTGTTATGGGCATCAATCCTATCTCTCCAAATTTTTCCCGACCCATAACCGAACCACCGTGCTTCGGTTTTTTATTGATATGCATAGCTATGATCATTGCAAGATCATCCTCCTCTTCCATATCAAATTCATCTTCGGAAGAATCATGCGACGAACTCATCTACAATGTTCAATACTATACTATCAAAAGTACAATTCAAAATATGCACCAAATTCAGTTTGGAACAATACATACCTTGTAGGTGTTTTGTCGAACACCTTGCGGGCGCGGCGCGGCAGCGAGCCCTCGGGCGCTGTTCCTCGGACGTCGGAGGCGCGCGAGGTCCGGTCGGACTAGGAGGGGGTGGGGCGGAAGCGCAGCGGCGCGGGGAGGCCGGCAAAGCGCCTGAACGGTCGCCGGCGGGTGCGGGCGGCGGCCGGCAGCGGAGACAGACCGGGAAGCGCGAGTCGCCGGCGGGCGCGGGCGGTGAAGGCGGCGCCGGGATAGGCCAGGGAAGCGCTGAGGTCGCCGGGGGCGCGAGCGGTGGCGGCGCGGCCGGATGGGGGCAGCAGCGCGGTCGAGAGAGAGAGAGAAGGAGGGAGCGAGCGAGCGCGGGAGAGAGGAACGAGCGAGCGCGAGCCGGCGCACCAAATAACAGGCGCGGGATTGCGTTTCGGCCAGCGCGCTGCGTTGCAACTAAAACTGCCATTTTTAGGGCGCGGCGCTAGTATAGCGCGACTGTTGGAGATGCTCTTATACAGACTGCCTATATTGCAGCAGCCTCGCTACACCGGATACATCAACCTCCTCCATACCAATCATCCATAAACTGCACTGCAGATCATTGGCTTCTGCCTGCACATTGTCACTGACACTGCGGCAGCCTGCCGAGAAGATCACCTTGTTTAACGCGAGCTGCGCCTGTCGCAAGTGCACGCCTATTTTCCTTTTGAGAATTTTTTTTTTTCGAGACAGAACTCGGATCTGGGCTTTGATGGGTTCACAGGACGGCCACTACCGGGCCGAGCTGGACAGAAGCACTGCGTGGACCACAACGCAGGGCCGATTCCACCAAGAAGAAGCCTAGTACTAGTACCACCATCCATCCATGGCCATCAGCCATTCAAAAAAAAATCTCCTCTCGTGAGCTGTCCCTTGCCTCTGCAGTTTGCACGTAGTACTATCCGTCCTCGAGAAAACGAGTGATGACGATCCGTCCGGACTCCGCTGGATATGGTTATTCTGTTTGTTCCCTTGGAGTGGCATGGCGTGGCCGCTACTCCTTGGAGCTGTTCCTGTGACGAGGAGCACGTACGTAGACGTAGTAGCAAACCACTCGGTCCCTGTGCCGCTGTGCGGCTGTAAAACACATTGGGAGTACTAATTAGTTCAGGGCTCTACTGTCACTAACCACCATCGTGTTGCCTCTTGCTTGTCGTACTGCAGAAGTACTATGAGAGCACAGGTGAGTGAGGAGGTACGCAGCAGATTTGTCCCGACGCCAATGGTAGTTGTGTCAGTGTGTGTTTGGCCACTTTGTAAGGCGTGGCGTGTGGACGTGTGGTGTGGTAGATCATAGATCCAGTAGCACGTACATTTTCAAGAACAAGCAACAGGTTTCATCAAGGTAGAATACGACTATCATTTACAAGGCGCTAGGTGCAGAGAACAGACTCTAGCAAGAACACATCGACTAAGGTCAATTCCAACGTCCGTTTCGACCGCTTTTCGTTCGTTTGAAGGTGGCAATGGGACCATGTCCGTTCGGATTTGTTGATGCCGGACGCCCAACGCGCGGCCGTAGTTCAACCGTATCTCGTCCGCTGTACATGCAAAATATGAAATGAATAAAAGGTGTATAGCTAAATGACCCTAGTTCATGCCAGTGGCCGTGTTCTCGCCTGTTCATGCCCGCCGACAACAAAGCCAGCGGCTGGCACACGAGCCAGCCTTTAAAATGGACAAGTTTTTGGAGCCGGCAACAAAGCCAACGGCTGACACACGAGCCAGCCTTCAAAATGGCAAGTTTTTGGCGCCGGCAACAAAACCAGTGGCCGACGCAGCATCCAGCCTTCAAAATAGACATCCATCGTGGCCGTGGTATCACCTAGTTTAGGCCATCAAAAGCGAACATCTCCTTCTGCCGGTTCGCAAACCAAGTCTTCCTCTCTGGTGACATGGTGTTCTTGTCGACGCTCATGAACGTGAGTGCCACCTCTTTGGCTTTGGTCTCGTCATTGGAGGCCGATGTCAAGCTTCTTCAGTTGCGCGGCCTCCTCGATGTCAACTTCCTCATCTTCACGAACTCCTCCATGTTAAGCTTCTTTGTTTGAATATAAAAATATATCTTCGTTTGGTCCTCCTCTCTTCCTTCACTTCCTTTTGGCTCATCATGTCCTCCTTTGAGCTTGTCTTCCCCCTCAGTTCCTTGCAAAGCTATGGATGTCGCATCACGCTTCTCGTCGGCCTTTGAGCTTGTCTTCCCCGTCGGCCTCTTGAGCAAGTCTTCCTCCTCAGCCACGGCCTCCTTCCCTCCCTTCTTCTTACGAGTGGCATACTGGTCTTTGAACTTGGGGCAATTGTTGATGAGCGATCAACAATGCGTGAGAGTAAACGCCTTGTTCTTGTGCCGGGCCTTGAAGGCCTTTAAAGATTGGAATGCCTACACAACTAAAGATGGAGCCACAATTGCAACATGAAAGGACACATAATGCATCAAACGTAAATGGCATTCCAACATGAATGGACACATGATGAAAAAAAATGAGAGGTTCATATCAAGCCACCAAGGCCTAGGCCACTCATGGGACATGCTTTAAAGCTCTCAAGCGCGGCACAATACTTGTTGCACTATTGTTGGATGAACCCACATCTCTTTTGGATTGAGTTGATGACGCGGGTGCTCACAAATTGGTAGGGGGCAAACTGCCTTCGCTCATGAAAGTTCTTGTGAACTCTTGTCCAAAAGACAGGTCCTTTTTGCTCGACACCTTTCATGGGATCTTGGCTATCTCCATCCAACTCTCGCAAATCATATTGTACTCATCTTGGGTTTATGATCCCATGTGAATGCTTTGCCTCCTTTTTGTGCATCGGCCCTTGGGTGAGCCCATCAATAAACACCAATGGCTCGGCCGAAATGTCGACCTCTTCTTCCTCATCTTCAGAATACAAGTCATCATCTTCATGTAGGGATGGCAATGGGTCGGGTTTGGGGCGGGTGGAGCTGGTCCAAATCCAACCCATGACCCATATTCCTACCTTCTACCCATCCACCAAAGTATCCATGGGCACAACTTGTGCCCATGCCCAAACCCATTGGATATCCAGATACCCATGGAGCTCCATGGGCATAGAAAAATCAGCATGAAGCCTTGCCAAATATCAAATTAACGCATCCCCGTTCATTCACAAATGACAACATAAGGTATAAGCATAAGTAGGCAGCAAGTGCACTATTTAAACATTGTCCACACACAGAATGACAACTCAAATAGTTGATAGCAAAAAACTTGTCTTCAAGCTATGGAGGGAGCTAGACTGCTGGAGACTCGGGATCATTGGGGGTTAGCTAGATTAGGTTTAAGTAATTAGGTTAGTGGGGTTATGGGGGATCAGTGAACATGGGCCGGGGCGCTGGGCTTTGACCTTCTGTGACGGCTACCACTTGGGGTTGGACGTCTGCTTAGTCCAGTGTGACTGACATATGGCCCCACCTGTCATACGGGTATCCATTGGATATCCATGGAGCAGAAATTATATCCATGCCCAACCCGGCTATTTGCGGGTATCCAAATCCACTAATCCATGGGCTGAAATGTGCTCCATACCCTTGCCCAACCGGGTCGGGTATCCGTGGATATCCGGATCCATGGATAAAATTGCCATCCCTATCTTCATGCCATGAGTTGCCATGGTCGTCCTCATCTTCATCATGGCCGGCGAATTGAGTGTCTTCATAGAGGCCGTGACCGTCCTGGCTTTGGGTGGCGCCGGGGTCAAAAGCTTGGGCCTGGCCGTCGACATGGAAGGCCTCACCATGGCCCTCGAAGATGACGTTCTCCATGAACACCGAGTACTCAGGGTCGTCGGCCTTGGGCATCGGCATTGGCATTTCGTCGAACAGGCTACGGCCCCGTCCATGTTCGCCAAAGGAACGACCGGGCTGCTTCCTTTGTCCTGTCGGACGGTTGGCCAGCGCCGTTGTACCCTAGCGTGACGTTGAGGTCGATGACGCCCACGGGCATGGTCGGAGCGACCACGCTGTAGTCCGGCGAGGTGGAGAACCGTGTCTTCCCATGGCCATGTTGCGGCGGCGCACGATACATCTCGGGCGTGACAGACGAGCTTGTGGAACGGTGTTATGAAGGACGAGCGGGCGACGAGTCTGTGCTGGCCGCCGCCATGGCATCGACCGAGAGGATGGCCGGCGGGGGGTCGGCACAACCCTAACATGAGGAGGGTGTGCGCCTTGGCAACGATGGACTCCTTGTCGTCGGTGTCCACCTGGTGCTGCGCGGCACGCAGCGCGGTTGCCACGACGGCGTAGCCCGCAATGACCTTCCTCTCCTTGTCCTCTGCACACCGGTTCCTACTCTTGACCGATTCGGCGTCGAGCTGGGTGACCTCTGCCGGCATGAGCTCCGACCGCGACTTCTTGGTGCCCTTCTTCTTCTTGGCCGCGGGGCGCGCAGTCGGGGCCGTGTCACCGGGATTGGTCGAGCCGCCAGCCATGATGGAGGAGGATAGGCGGGAGAGGGCGCGAGAGGGTTTTGGGTAAAATGGAGAGAAAGTGCGGGCGATCGTGTCCCCGGCAGACGGGAAGGACAAGGTCGCGTGTCCCGCCCGTCAACGTGGTGTCCGTTCAGCCACAAACGTGATCCAAAGTTAGGCCAGGAATGAGTCTAAAGCGGACCGAAAACGGATAATGGTCCGTTTGCTTCCGCGTGTTGGATGGTCCGTTCTATCCGTTTATCTCCAAACGAACATGATCAGGCCATTTAGGATCATGCGTTGGAGTTGGCCGTCTAGCTAGTCTCCATTGCTTGTGCTTTGCAATCGCCACAGTCGGCACCCCTGCTAAGTTGACTCCTTTCCTCCATGGATTCCGTTTTTAGATTTCTCAGGCAAGCATCAAATTATGTTTTACTACTTACCTCCGTCACGTAGCTTCAAATGGATGTACTTGATGGATTTTTGTTGGTACGATGAGCTCCTCTTTGGCATGCATGGACATGTAGGAGCAGTAAACTCTAGTTTAGCCACGAATATGACAGCTTGATCGAAGCTTCGGGAGACGGAGCAGGCAGAGAATCCCGATGGAGATCATTAAACAAGCAAACCTCGTGTCATGGACAAAAACAACATTTAACGTTGACCGATCGAGCGGTACACGGTTCCCGGCCCCCGAGGTCGCATGGGTGGGCAGAGGAACCGACAGTAGGAGAAGAGAAGACTTTGGAAGGAAGGGCGATCGCCATCGCCTCGGGTCTGCTCTTCCATGTCAAACCCCTCTGCCAATGCCAGTCGATCCGTGCGCGCGTGGCCCGGGGAAGTTCGCGCCGGCCCGAGAGCGTAGTTAATAGTATAGCCAACAAACGATGCAATATTATCGGAAGTCATAAAATTTTCGAAAAAAAAAACGGGCACAAAATACACATGCGGACGTGTCAGGGTGCATGGCCCCACCTGTCAGGGAATGATGGTGTATGCTGACTAATTTTTGCACCAAACACCCTCACATTTTTTATTTTCGGAAAAAAGCCGACCACTGTACCGCATATATGTACGAAAATTAACACAAAAATGGGGGAGACTGGAGTTTAACTCGGCGACCCATGTTCACGACACAAGCGACTCTAGCCAACCACCCTTCCTTGTTCATATGTCAAGCATGGATAGCAAACTTAGATATATTTCGTGGAGCTTAAATGATACTCCCTTCGTTCGGAAATACTTGTCATTAAAATGAATAAAAGAAGATGTATTTAGATGTATTTTAGTTTTAGATACACTCCTTTTTGTCCATTTTGATGACAAGTATTTTCAGACGGAGGGAGTATTTATTTTTTCAGATATATGAACAGTGGGTGTACATCTGCTGCCCATTTAAGCTATTTTACCCGTTCTTTTTTTTTACCTGAAACATGTAGAGGCTCGCACTGCTACAGTTTATACCGTTAAGCAGGACGAGAAGTTATGTTCAAGTAGGCTGACGCATTAAGATACACATATAATGCCATTAACACAGTACTTACAAGTGGAGCAGTAAAACAATTAGAGTGATACTAATTGCACATCAGGACGGTTTCGCACAGCGGTAAAACTGAGTGACATTTCAACAATCAAGCACCCATGCATGGGAATTTGTTCTTGTTCCCTCTATTGTCACTCTGGCTGGTTGTACACACAAGATGCATGTCTTTCGAGAAAAAAAAGTATAAGAATATTGTACACACAAATGATCATCAGTAAATAAAAACATTTTTGCTAAAGAAAAGGTAAATAAAAACATTTAAATATACACTCGTGTATTATATAAAAATATTTACTTAATACCGACATTGAAAATGTACATTAAAAATGTTTAATGAATCCAAAAACAAATTATACACTCATGGCTTATATTTAAATTATGCAAAATGATGAATTCAAACATAAATATTTATGAATATTCACTTGTGTATAATTTTTACTCATGACTTATATGCAAAAAAATAATTTAAATATTGGACACAATTGAATATTCATATCAATAGTTTACATTTTAAATTATACAAACATTGAACTGTACAAATGTGAGATGGTTACTGAAATGTTTGTATAATTAAAATAATTTTTAAAATTTTAATTTTCGAAATATTTGTGTTTTTTTAAATGTACAAACATTTTTATAATGCAATAATATTATTAAATATATTAATATTTATAATAATACATGAAAAAGGTTAAAAGTAGGTTATTGCACGTATGTACAATATTTACAACACACGAATATTTACATGTTATTTTTGTTACTGAAATTAATTTACATCGTATGTACAAACTTTTAGTATATTAAGACTAGTTATTCATTGTAGACGTGTATACATGCAGGTTGTAGCGACTAGAACGTCTTGTGTGCTAACCTTTGGTTGTTTGCTTGAGAGCTGGCGGCCACACCTTTTCCTGTTAAATTTCACTTGTAATGGCAGGTAGGACCTACTACTACTGATAGATGCGAAAAAATAAATCTCATATAAGTTCAGCATCCAATACATCTAGGTTTGCTCTCAATAGCTAACATGCGGACGTTGAGGCTGTTAGCCAGAAAGGCTTGTGTTGTAAACATTGGTTGCGGGGTCGACTCCAGGCTCCACTATGTTTTGTTTTCTCTCTTAGGCTGTGTTTGATAGCAAAGTACTGCAAAAAACGGAGTATTGAAAACTGCAGTATTTTATCCCATTGGTGCAAGATACCGTGGTTTTGACTTATCAAACTATTTTGGAGTTTTGATAATACAACGACCCGTTTGGCTAGCGCCGTATGTAGTGATGTAATATGAGTTTTAGCTAGCTCGGCGTTGCATGCAACTGATCGGCCATGCACATTTATCATCCGCATGCACAAACTGAACGTCACTGCACGGCCATCGACATGGCTTGTAGCTTCCCTCGGAGAACGCTCGGCAACATGAAGTAGCTGACTCATCACCGTCGAGTCATGGTGGAGCTGCCAGTGGAGGTAACACGTCACGCTCTGCACATGGCGTTGTTGGTCGGAAGCTGCGCAAGTGCGCATGGACTGAACGGCCTGACCTTCATCCATATCATCGTCGAGGGGAGAAGCTGACTGTGAATTGTAAACGGGTGGCCAAGATGGTGTTCGTCATGTCCATAGCTAGCTCCAAGCCTTCCGTGCCACTGACTCCTCGTGTATCGCCGTTCCGCCGCGCCTAGGTGTTTCTCTGCAACCTCTCCACCATGACAACGTTCCATGGCCTCGCGGTGCCAAGCATCGGCTTTCGTCGTCGTGTGAGGTTCACTCCGCGGCGTGGCCTCCACCCCATAGTCTACGACAAGGTACGTAGCCAGGAGGTAACGGACGGCCTGCGCAGGGAGGCAGGAGGATGATGATCAGTGTATTCATTATTGTTTTTTAATTTGCTGTCTCTTGGATTGTCCATGGCCGCCGAAGTAGAAGATCTTCAAAGATGCGGCGCGTCGATGGCTTGGAGCGAGGAAGAAGTTGAAGACACCCGTTTCTTTTGTGTGCTCTGTTTTAAAAAAAGAGGTGTGGGGTTCTTTTTATTAGACAGAGAAAATACTCTGGCTTTGGAAATACCACAGTATTAATACTGCAGTTTTTGTGGGTAGCCAAACACCTCACTGTAAATTAAACTGTAGTATTTAAAAAAACTGTAGTATTATCAGAATACTTTGAAAAAACTTCGCTATCAAACGGGACCTTAATTTTCGTACCTACATGCATTACATCGGTTGACTTTTTCACAAATAAAAAAATGTGAGGGTGTTTTGTGCAAAAATGAGTCTAGTCGAGTGCCACCACTCACAGACCGGTGGGGCCACACGCCCGCATGCATATTTTTGTGACCGTATTTGCACGCAATGTCAAGTTAGATGACCACAAATCTGTATTTTCAAAGTTCTAGCACCAAACTAAACATTGAGCGCAAGTTCTATGACTTCCAATGATATTACCTAATATAAGAAGTTGTCACATCATCTACAGCCAATCTAATACCCAACATGTACAATAGCTATTTACAAAGTAAGTACTACTCCCTCCGTCCGAAAATACTTGTCATCAAAATGGACAAAAAAGATGTATTTAGAACTAAAATACATCTAGATACATCCCTTTTATTCATTTTGATGACAAGTATTTCCGGACGGAGGGAGTACTTCACTAATAGATGGCCCACCTTACAATCTCACATTGTTTCTTGGAGCACGTGCTACAGACGGCTTTTAATCTACGGTCCGCTTCCCTTCTCTCTCCTCTTCTCTCTCATCTAACTCATCAAACAAACAATATTTTAATCCTTACAGCCTGCTGACTGTACCTTATTATACTTGCTCTGAGTGACTCAAAGTTGTTGGCATAATTTCCAATCCAAAGTATATCAAATTTAGCATTAATTCCTAAGTACATCAGTTTTCCCTTTGGTATGGTTGCATGCCGTAATATTGCTATTGTACTCCAATATATATGATGTATATAAACAAACACCATAATCCAACTATTTGAACAAATAGTGACAATTAGACATCATAATTCAAACATTGGCAGTGGACATACCGTTAAGTGAGAGCAAATTTCCTTTTCCACATAGTGGTTCCCATCTTCCTCCATAAATAAGTGATGTTCCATAATAGACACTTCCTCTTGCCAATTCTATTTGAAATATTGGATCTTCCTCTTCAAGGTGTAGTCAACCATAATTGACTAGATCATTCCCTCGAGGAGTTTTCTGTCTTCCTCCATAGAACAAATAGTATCCCATATTGTATAGATTGGATGACCACTCAGGGTGACAAATGTATATAAAATTATTCCAATTAATTTGACACAGAGTTTAAGAAATCCATGACTTGCACTTTCAAGGAAAAAAATAGCCTGCAATCTAAGTATTCCAAGAGATATGCACAAAAAATGTATTCCAGATTGCACTAACTTTCCATGCAATATGTTCATATAATTTTCAACAGCCAGTAAATAATAGAATGGTCAAGACACCTGATATCCATATCCTAATAGTATTTCCTTTTCCTCAACAGTGGCCCTTTTATTTAGTCTTTTCCGGTTTGTTTCAGTCAACAATGCAATTGGTTTCCTTTGCAAAATATAAAAATTGTGCTATTCTGTTTTCCAAACCGTGGTAAATTTAACATTGAGAAGAAAAAGTTATATTACCAATCTTCTTGCACTCTTTCTCCACGTGCCCAGTATTTTCCTCCTGAGACTTCACAAATGATCAACTTAGCAGTATTCCTTGATGTCGGTGCAGCAAGTTTAACCTTCCTTTGCACAAAAAATCAAGTGATAGTACTAGTATCCAAGAATTGTGATGCTACTCCAAAAGAAAAGTACGCATCGAAAACTCAAAGAATCAAAGTAGCAGCCACGACTGCATTCTTCCTTCCTCGGCAATGCAAGTATCCGAGCGCGCATCACACCACGATGCGGCTAGCAAATTCCGAGTGGCCGGTGAAGTGATGACTCGTGCCGTCGTGTTGTTGGCTGACTGCCTCGGTGCCTCCCATCGGTTACCTTCCCAGCTCCGGCAGCAGGTGGCCGCTGAGTCCGCGAGTCTCGACGGGGTGCAGCGGATGGTGGCGATCGAGATCGATAGCGGCTCGGATGTGTGGCAGGAGCCGGTGCAAGGCGATGGCAAACTCAGCCAGGGCCTGGTGCGAGTTGCAGTGGCTGGGAATACGAGGCGGCCATGATTAACGTGAACACGAGAAACCATACTTGATTTTCCGGATCGAACCAACCTAGCTACATCCGGCGGCTTGGTGCTTGATTATGCCAACAAACTCCTTTTGTGGAGGAAAACTATTATTGTTATAGGACATGTTATTTAACTCCAATGAGAAGGGATTAAATTTATTGCTCCCTCTTGGAATTTATCGATTATGGCATACTATTTGGAAAAGGCAGAGTGGAAATATGGCTCAATGGTAAATTATTGCATTATGGATTTTCACACAGTGGTCTATGTTTCTTGATATCCATTGGAAGTTAGCAAACCAATTTGTTTATTTGGAAAGGATAACTCCATATGGAGGAATACTGACAATGGGAACACATACTTGGAATGTATTTATTTTGTCATGGACGACTTGGTCACTTATCATGGATTCGGATCAAGTGGCTTACTTGTTCCAGAATTCAAATCTTTACTGGGAGGAATTTTACTTTCTAAAGCACATATATAATGGGTATTTGACTTGCACACCTTTTCTTAAGGTGGAAGGAGATAAAAAGCTTCACGTCATTTTCCTATATACTTATGTCGGAAGGTTTTATTGTGCTGGTCACATGTTATACTGAAGTGGAAAAAACAGTTAATTAAATAATATCATTGTTTTAACCACTGATTGGTGGGGGAATTACACTTCAGGAATATATCGTTTGTATGTAAAGAGCATGGAACTATTCACCATTGTAATATACCGTACACTCTAAAATTGAATGGAGGAATTGAACGTCTTTTATACTCCCTTGTTTCCGTGGAAGGAAGCATTACATACTGTCGGTTGTTGAAATCATTATCCATCTAGCACAGTCACTTGAATGCAAGAAAATCTTCTATTTTGGCATGAATTATCAATTATTACAAAGCGCACACCAGGAATTTTTCATTGTTATTCTAGTGGATCAAATGGTGTTTCCCTAGTTATCTGGAAAATGAATACTGGTGGAAAGTAGGAACACAATTTTTAATATGGATAATAGTGGAAATATTGACAATCATATTGGAATATAATCTTGGCCCCAAAGGAAACTACAAGTGAAACTCCCGATACTAACATGCTTAGGAAAAGTGGGAGGAATTCGCTCGGACTAATGTCTGGATAATTCTTATGTGTTGTTGGGGGATGTCACTCTAAATTTTAGAGGAATCACTAAATTCTCTTAAGAAAGTTTTTTCATCAATGTCAACTATGGGCGGAAGAATTGCGGGAATGAATAAACTAAAATGAGGAAGAACATAGTTAGGGAAATTAATATCATACCAAACAAACGCAAGCCTATTTTCTGGAAGTGAATTTTTTCAAGGAAAATTTTCTCACTGGAATATTATAATATCACACTTGTTATTGAATTCTTCACACAAAGGGAAATATACTTTGTGGAAACTCTCGCTCTGCTGGAATGTAGGGAAAGAGGAACTAAAGACACGGTTTTCTAATTGAGTATATTAACGTATGGTCTTATAACAAGCTTCACATCAATGGAATAACAGGTCATATGGTTTTGTAAATGAAGCAAGGCGGTCATCTACAAATGTAAGTATAAAGTATTTTTGCATTATTATTGTATACATTAACATTCTTTGGTTGTTTGTGCATTGATAAGTCACATTGATGGAAGTGTAAGCTTGGTCGTTTTTTCTAACTTTTATATGAAAGGAATTTGTGGAGCTTCCAATGTTTCGGGAGTGCAAATACATAGAAAATATTTTGAAGTGTTTCTCTATGGAAAATTGCAAATTTGGTAAAATACCTTTGATAAAGGGAATCATACTCAGTGAGGAACTATATTTGAACTCCTGAGAGAAATGGAATAATAAATGGTACTGGAATTCCTATGTATCTTCATTATATTATCATACCTTTTTTGCCGTCATTTATGATACATTCAAGCAGTTGAAGAAAAGACGAGCAGCTAAGAGAATCTCACACATCATATAAGATTGAGGAAAGTGCATCACAACCTGTCACTAGTTCTGTAATTTATATTCAAGTTAAACACATTGAGGAAGCTATTACTGTATCTACAAGATGAGAAATAAGTCCAGTTTATTCAACATGGTAATCTTATACTTGACTCAATGTGGAATTAATCATAATATTATATATGTGATGGAAAATAATTGATGCGAAATTTTACTTGAGGAAACAAAATACTCAAGGTGCCTATAAAGGTGGAATTACACTCGAGGAAATAATACTCCGAGGACAGCTATGCTGGAATAATTAGGCGGAAACTAAGGTCTCTAGTGATTTTAAGTGTCACAACAAGGAAACATTTTAAGGGAAGGTATCACTATATATTTCTTTGGATTTTCAACAAAGTGCTAATATGATTGCTGATCCCTTGACTAAGCCTCTTAGTCAGGAGGTATTTGGTAAGCATGTTAAGGCTATGGGTTTACGAATATTTGAATGATCGTTTTGGACAAGTGGGAGATGTTGGAATTATGTGTCCTGCAACTATATTCAAATTACTAGGAGTTAATAATATTTGGAATACCTCATTATGGAATTATACATGTATTTATGCATGGAATTACTTTACATGATTATCATGAAATTATCACTTGTTGGAACGTATTTAAGTTATATGCTTAAGGAAGCTGGTCGATTATCAGTGGAATACAATATACTATTTATATTGGAAAGACTACCCGGGTACAGTGATAATCGAAAGGAGCTAGATCGTATAGTTAGATTACAGCCCTAATGTTGATCTACATGATTAGAGGAATTTACACTCTATTATGACGCGTTGCTCACAAGCGCATGCTCCGGGGACATAACGGGTAGAATCCGTTAACAGACAAATATGATCGTGGTTGATAATTTGATCTGGACACTATCCCGGAAACTACTGAAAAAAACTAGGAATTTTATATCTATATAAGAGGTGGACTCTTTGGAAAGATAATATAAAAAGATCCCTACCCCTAGCCTCAGACATGCGAATTATGAACGGCATCACGGATAGGTGCAGAGAAATAGGGGTAGACCAAAAACCCTTCATTACTAACAAAAGTGGCACGGTCGGAGGACGGCAAAGTATGCGCTGCCTGCCCGTCCGTCGATGACGCTCGACCCCGGCCCCGGGCATGGCTGGCAGCACCAGCACGTAATTACGCACGGCCTCCACCGATTGGAGCAATTTCGGTCGGGAGATGTGGACGAGCTCATTTTGATTTGATTCTCCCCATCTTCAGGCATGCACTACTATGCCATCGGATCTGGATCGGATCCATCTGGATCTTGGCTTCGGACTCCGTCGGCCGCCGCGGGGTGATGATGGTCGTCACTGGCAACGTCGGACTGCTGGTTTCGGCGTCTGGAGATCTATAACGTGTTCTTCTCGATCCTTCTTTCCGGTGGGTCGAGCCCCATGGATCTTGCATCTTCGCATGTTTTGGATCGTGGCACGTCGTCGGATCCGAAGCAGGCGAAGGATTGGTGGCATAGGATGGGGACCGGAGGAAACTTTGGTCGGCTAGGCCGGCCCGGCATCGGCGACGTCACTCGACGCCGTTATCCTTCGTGGAGGCGAAGCCGAGGTCTCTCCTATCCATCTCCGAACCCTTCCCGAACGAAAGTCCAAAATTCATTCTGAATTGGGCAGCGGCGGCGTCCTACGCGCCGTATCCTCCATGGAGGCGCCGTCTTGGGAGGACCTGTTGTTCGGGGGAGAGATCATATGGATGGTGGGCTCCGAGTACCTTCAGCAGTGGCGACGGTGTGGAGGTTGCCAGGTGGTGCGGCGTTGTATCTACCACATCGATGACGATGATATTGGCGGCATGGTGCAGCTGCATATCGATGATGGATGCGGATGGATGGACGAGCGCAGGGCGGTGGAGCTGTCTGGCGCCATGGTGACGTCGACGGCAACGAGACCGGGTAAGGTTGATGCAGCAGTACAGCTCTGAAGATAGATTGGTGGCAGGTGGCTGCGGCGGCCTCATACCCGGCAGACGTCCTGATTGAGGAGCACGCCGGACTGGTGGGTGCCCATACCCGGCAGGCGTCCTAGTTGGGGCCTCAGGTCTTAGATGTTAGGTTTGGCTGCGAGGTCTGTTGGGTAGTAGACCCAGACTATCTGCGCCCTTCATCATCTGGATAGGAGTAGCGACAAATGTTGCTTAGACGGTGGCTTTAGTCTTACTGTTGTATGACTTTGTAAGGTCTTGTGTCAATAATTAATAAAATAGCCGTATGCATCGTCCAGATGCAGAGGCCGGGGGTCTTCCTCCTTTTCTAGAAGAAAAAAAACTACTCTGCCATCGGAGAAGTATATACTGTACGTACTAGGAGGAGTAGTGTTCGTACGTGTTGCTTTCGTGTTAGTGCTAGCCCGTCGGCGTACATGGCTTTTGCCACGCCTCACTATCAGGCCGGTCATGCCCCATGCTTCACCATCGGTCGCAACGGTACAAATAGGCTAGCAGTACGTAGCAGAGTACAACGACATTCCAAAGCGGACGTCACTCCCGTCTCCGCGCGCACACTTTCTTCCACGCTGTACTACTCCAGAGTTGACCGTGCCTTTCACTACGCGAGCTGCTCGCCGACACTGCGACTGTGAGAGGCTGTGAGACTAGTGAGCAGAGGAGTATACTCCCTCCGTCCGAAAATACTTATCATCAAAATGGATAAAAAGAAATGTATCTAGATGTATTTTAGTTTTATATACATTTCTTTTTGTTCATTTTGGTGACAAGTATTTCCGGACGAAGGAAGTAGTAGTCACGGGATATGGTGATGGGCACGCGGTGCATTGCATTTCCACGCACGGGCAGCGGAGTTCAATGGCGCTATCCAGACCAGCTTCTGGCCTGGGTCCTGCCGCACCATAAAAGGCCTTGTGGGCAAGAGAAAATATGCCTGGCAAAGTCAACCATAACCCCGACCCGTCACCGTCAGTACCGCCATGGCAACCGTATCACATCACAGCAAGCATCTGGACTTGAAAATCCGCCTCGGGATTCACGTGCTTCTGTATGTTTCTTCCTTCCTTCCTCTTCGGTTCTTCTCTTCCTCCTTTGCCGGGTTCCCACGGTGTCCATCAAAGAGGAGTAAACGCCGTCGCGAGTCACAGGCCTGAGCTCATGATGTCGTTTTTTCTTTTCTTTTTTTCGAACGCGTAAAAGCTTTGCGCCTCGATGAGCTCTTGATTTCGTTTTGTGTGAACTGGATCCGGCATGGCCATGGCCGTGGTGTGGAGACGCCCAGCGTACCATTACATCAAAATTTGAAAACATTTCCAGCCTCTGACTTTCGCTGAAGCAAAAGAACTGAAAGCGCAGCAACCAAGTACGTAGAAGAAATTAAGAAATGGGTAATGCTCGGGCTGCAGGTCAAGCAGAGCCTCTGCCCATGCGATGCCAACACCACCGTACCGTATCCTGCACAAACTACTCTACCGCTAAACAGAGTGCTCTGCTTTACCTTAAGAGCGAAAGCAGAGTACCTCTTGGTAGGCAGGGCACGCACCGCAAACGTCACTCACTACTTAATAACTAACAAATCCTGCAATATTCAGGCCTCCTTTGATTTGTAGAAATCTGGTAGGAATTTTATAGGATATGATTTTCAAAGAAAAAATTCCTATGGGCCCCTTTAGTTTGTAGGAATGTTTCTCTATTCCTTTGTAGGATATGATCCAATCCTTCACATTTTAAAGAAAAAAATATATTAGCCTGGATTTACTGAAAAATATGCTATCATATGCATCAAATGTCATTTTTTTTTATTTATAGGAATTGAGATTCATGTCATCTCACTTCTTATGAATTTTCTATTCTTATAATATTTTTATCATATGAACTAAAGGAGGCCTCAATACTACTCAATCACATCACCACGCTACTCTATTCCTTTTCAAACGAGGCAATTTTGCCTTTTTCATATAAATATGCTATACTCCCCTCTTTACGAAGGGAGATAGAAAGACCCCGTGTATATTTTGGTTGGAAATTTATCCATTTGAAGGTATTTTGTTATATATATTTAGAAACGTGCTTTAGCTAATGGATATAAAATGTAAAGAAAATAATGCTACGTGGAAATTTTACCATGTTGTGTGCACTCCGGTATCTATCACCTCATTTTACCATATATATGTTTGTATATTTCTAGTAACTTTCAAAAATAGTTATAGATAAGTAAAAAAATGTTTGTCTAACAATAATCCATATCCAATATTAACTAGACCAATGTTCTTTTTAGTTAAGCAAAAATAAAATAAAGAAAACTAATGTATGCAAAACTTATCTATAACGACTACAGGTCTAGAATGGTTGGATAGTACTCCTTCCGTCCCATAATATAACAACGTTTTTGACACTCTCTTATATTATGGGACGAAAGGAGTACATAGCATGGGATGCGTGCTTAAATAGTTCACATTTGTCCGGACGTGTTTTGCCATCCAATGTGGTTTAGACGTCCTTTAAAAAGAAAACCTAAGCAAACCTGAGGGGGGGGGGGGGTTTGACCCACTCAAAACCCTCCCTCGTCCGCAGCCATTCCTGCCCAAAGCGGTCAGTGCCGCGTTCATGTTGTTCCACAGCGGACGCGACCTCTCAATGAGCCAGCATTGAAGCAGCTCGACCCAGCCTGGCTAGCTGGAAATGACCGATTTGGCCGTTCTTAGCAGGCATGGTTGGGGAGTGCTTTAAATTTCGCGCGGGCCAACTTTTAGATGCGATGTGAGCAACCAAATAGGCCAAAAACTGCCGACGCGGGCCTGTCTGGGCCTAATGCAGGTGACCAAACGCGTCCCATATGATATGTTGATTGCGTTCTATGTGGGGTGTTGGATCTATACTGGAGGAACATGATAGAACACCGCCCCATCCCATTGCATAATGTGCATAAGGCACCCTAGACTATTTTGTAATTGAGCGTCAAGTTTGGTTCTCTTCGTTCTGTTCGCCTCATATGGATCGTGCTCGTTCCCCAGCCGCCGCCGCCATTGCCGGGCATGTGGGATTGTTCCACATGCCACTATGACGGCATCCACATCCACTCTTGACAACCTCAATAATACCCAGCCTATTCATTTCACGCGCGCTTGCCGAGTCCATTGCCCAGTTCCGATCCAAACTGTCGATGGTACTCAGCGGGCCGAAACAACCCTCTCCACTGCCGCTGGAGCCGGAGAATGTACTCAACAAGGATCGTGCAAGAGGCAGCACCGTCTTCTTTGTTATACTCTGGGCTATTTTTTATTGTTTGATTTCTTGATTTTGCTTTTGTTTTAGTAGTTGGTGTCGTTAGGGTGATTCTTATTCGAGCTGCTGGAGTGGGGTACCAAGGCGCAAGTCCAGGCTGTGCCCCCGACTACCATGGGAGATGTCCAATCATCACTAGCGGTTGAGCTCAATCTATCGGTGCAAGGCAAGCTATATGTGTCAGTTGCAGCGGTTGGAGCTTGGTCTGCATCCTCCGAAATGTGTTTGATATGTGCACTGGTAGTTCTTGTCCAATGTAGAGTTGTACTCGATGCTTGCCGGTGGTCCGTTCATCGGAAAGTGCAACACATATGGAAGGTGCCGAGCTCTATCTGGTTAGTGCTCCTCTAATCTCATAGTATTTGTCCAACATCTACTTTTCAGAATATATATGATTGTTTTGTGAGGTTTTCTCCACAATTTAACCCTTAATAGCATTCGACAAAAAAAGTAGCACTTAATGATCGGAAGCTT
Organism: Secale cereale; assembly: GCA_902687465.1. Lineage (NCBI taxonomy): Eukaryota > Viridiplantae > Streptophyta > Magnoliopsida > Poales > Poaceae > Secale > Secale cereale. The sequence continues at coordinate 644,344,137 of LR738714.1, read as the reverse complement.
GCCATGAAAGATTGTACAAAAGTCTTTATGTTCTAATGAAATTTCAGTAGCAAGTAAGTTTGAGCACATAGAGACACACAAGAATGTGATTCTTTGTTTGGCAAATTCCTTGGCAAGTCATGGATTAGTTTTAAACATGACTTGGAGTGTCACAACACTTACACTTGATGTGGCTAACTAGTTCAAACTCAAAGACAACTGAGATATTCTCAGTTCGGAGCAACTCGGATTAGTAAAGTTTGAAGACTAAAAATAAGTTATTCACTTAATGAGTAGAACTGAGCTTTTGCATGTCCTTAACTGAGTTTATAAATACACCATGTTCTAATCGGGCATCAAACAACCGCCAATCGTGCATCCTATTTTGTTTACAAGCATACATCTTAATTCTGATTCTGAAGATTAGTTTTTCTGTTGAGGGCCAGTACTTAAAACAGAGTCCTTGGCCTACCTGCCGTAGAATCATTTATGAAGAGCATAGGTGTTGCCTTCTATTGTCTTCATATGCATAGTCCAGTACTCCTTTTTCCTTGATGCAAAATACTCCTTTTTCCTTGATGCAAGCAAAAGGGTGTAACATTCTTGATTATCTCCATTGTCTTGTACAATCATGTATCATCTTTCATAATCTAAGGCTGTGTTTGGTTTGACTTTTAAAACCAACTTCTAGCTTTTCAAAGCTAAAAGCTAACCAAAGGAGGAAAAGTGAAAGCTGAAGTTGCAAAAGCTATCAGATTTTCACAGTGTAATTTCGCAGCAGGCGCTACCCCAACTTCAGCATGGTAATTTTAGCTGTCCCCTGATAGTTGTATGTTATTTACCCACATATGCCACCGATAAGTGAAAAACTCTTCGTTCCGTTTCCTCCTCTCGAATGAGTCAACCCACCCCGACACAGGCCGCTCGATCACCTCGTCATGAGCGGGAAGCTAGGGTTCCTAGCCGCCGCCGCCCCTCCGCCGCAAACGCCATCGCTGTCTGCTGCTGAGCCGCCGTTGTTTCCTCGGTCGCCAGCGGCCAGCCCCGACCTCATCTCCTTTCCTACCGCTGCCCGTCTCAAGCGCCGCGAGACCGGCCTGACAGGGAGAGCGACCCCACCCATGAACTCCTCACTCCTTTCGTACGAGATAGCTTCTCCTCCTTCCTAATCCCTTGTTCTCCCCGTGCCCCTTCCTCTGCCATGTAGCTAGTTCTAATTTGCTACATATTGTTACTTGCAAATACTATATTGTTGGAGAACGTAGTATTTCAAATTTTTTTTCCTACGATCACGCAAGATCTATCTACCAGATGTATAGCAACGAGAGGGGAGAGTGTGTCTACATACCCTCGTAGACCGAAAGCGGAAGCGTCTAGTGACACGGTTGATGTAGTTGAACGTATTCACGATCCAACCGATCCAAGAACGAACGTACGGCACCTCCAAGTTCAGCACGCGTTCAGCTCGATGACGTCCCATGAGCTCTTGATCCGGTTGAGCTTCATGGGAGAGTTTCGTCAGCACGACGGCGCGGTGACGGAGATGATGAAGCTACCGGCACAGGGCTTCGCCTAAGCACTGCAATGATATGACCAATGTGTGTTTCTGTGGAGGGGGCACCGCACACGGCTAAAACAATGTTGCTTGTGTGTCCTTAGGTGCCCCTGCCCCCGTATATAAATGATCAAGGGGGGAGGGCCGGTCGGCCCTATAGGGTGCGCCAGGAGTAGGATTCCTACTCCTAGGAATCCCCTTTCCTATTCCTATTAGGAGTAGGAAAGGAAGAAGAAGGGGGGAGGAAGGAGAGGGGCGCCTCCCCCCACTCCTAGTCCAACTAGGATTCCCTGGGGGGGGGCGCGGCCATCCCTAGTGGGATGCCTCTCTCTTTCCCTCATGGCCCACTATGGCCCAATTCTCCCCCGGGTGTTCCGGTAACCCCTGCGGCACTCCGGTTTTATCCGATAACACACGGAACAATTCCGGTGTCCGTATATAGTCGTCCAATATATCAATCTTTATGTCTCGGAAATTTCGAGACTCCTCGTCATGTCCGTGATCTCATTCGGAACTCCGAACTACCTTCGGTACACCAAAACTCAGAAACTCATAATACCGATCGTCATCGAACGTTAAGCGTGCGGACCATACGAGTTCAAGAATTATGTAGACATGGCCGAGACTCATCTCCGGTCAATAACCAATAGCATAACCTGGATGCTCATATTGGTTCCTACATATTCTACGAAGATCTTTATCGGTCAAACCGCATAACAACATGCGTTGTTCCCTTTGTCATCGGTATGTTACTTGCCCAAGATTCGATCGTCGGTATCACTATACCTAGTTAATCTCCTTACCGGCAAGTCTCTTTACTTGTTCCGTAATACATCATGTCATGACTAACTCATTAGTCATTTGCTTGCAAAGCTTATTATGATGTGTATTACCGAGAGGGCCCAGAGATACCTCTCCGACACTCGGAGTGACAAATCCTATTCTTGATCTATGCCAACACCACAAATACCTTCGGAGACACCTGTAGAGCATCTTTATAATTGTGGCACCCCGGCTCAGAGAAAACCGGAACGCCCCGTATTCCAGCCCAGAGATCGAGGAGAAGTCTTCTAGAATACGGCACTGCTTAGTATAGAACAAACCAGCTCTTTATTACAACACAAATATGAATACAAGGGTTCCAATATTACATGAATAACATCGGCACAGCGACACTACGCCAACACGGTTGCTCTATATAAGCAACATAACAACTTAATGCAGTGGAACAACTACTGGCAGCGGAACAACGAACGGCGATGATGGTCTCCAATCCGCAGGGACTCTGGCTGGAACGTTTATCCAAGCTCGCGAACACGGGAACAACACCAAACAAGCAAGCAATCCAGGCACGACCTGCAAGCTGGCATAACACGCCAGGTCAGTACATTGAATGTACTTGCAAGCTCACAATAAACTAGAAGCATTCAAGACAAACAACAGAATGGCAATTAAAGGTTAATCAGAAATTATCATGATCTCATCAGGATAACATAGCATGAACATCATGAACATGATACAGCTAGACAAAATGAGCATGGCATGAACATATAAATCCGATGATACTAGCATGCAACAAGATAACACTACATGCACCATTTATTTTGTTCGGGTTACCTCGTAACCAACACATGCATCACTTACCAACCTTGGACATTATACGATCACAACCATGACCAACACTTGGTCTCAAACGCTGATCTTACCAGCGATCACAACCAACTTATCTCATCATCGAACCGGGGTTGTTATAAATCAAATTATTATTATTACTGTTGACTCATAGTGTGACCAACTACGAACTGGGCCCTTATCCGCGGGCGTGGCTATCGATAGATTTAATATACACTCTACAGAGGTAGCGCACTGTACCCACACTACAGAACCCATGGCCTCGTTCTCCCATTCGGGTGGACCAACGACGTTCCGACAAAACCGATCTACTGTCATGACACTCTCCCGGCCACTCCGACCAACTGCCCTTGGGGCTAGGTCCTAGGTGGCCCCGTGTCTACCAAAGACACAACGGCCACCGTCGTGGCCAAACATAAATGGTCCCAAACGGGGACCCGGATCCATAACAACAACAATGGGCACACAAGGTTGTGTCTGCTTACCGGGCCAAGGTAATGCATGTCCATAACCTTCCCTCGTTGGAGGAACCGGCGAGAGGCATGACAATAGACCCAGTTAGGACCTTCCCATAAAGGTAAACGTGGTTGCACTGGTCAGTTCGATATGGTGGCACCATGACTCAGACAACAATTGTTCAAGTTCAATTTAATCCGGTTAAACTTGAATGCAAATATGCTGAGTCATGATAAAATACATTATGCAATTACAATGCATGAGCATGAATATAAACATAAACATGAGAGAACCACATAACTATCCACCATATCAACAATGAATCATAAGCATGTCATAATGGCTAGCATGAACATCATAAGTACATACTTCTCCGAAAAATAACTACTAACATCAACAGCAAATATCATGCAAGAACATATCAATAATATCAACATGCAAGCATTTAATTAACAGGATGCAAAGGGACATGCATAACAACGGTACTCTAGACAGACGGCAGTCATGCACCGAAGACCATCACCAACATCAACATGTACTACTAGCAATCATACACATATGAAAAGAATACTAGCAACTAGCATGGCATGATAAACAGGTGCATAACAACATAGCAAGAAAATAAACATTAGCACCGAAGCAGTACCGAAACAACGATAATCACATTTTAAACAAGCAAACATTTAATAAATATTCAAGTTGAAAACCATGGCTACTACATGACTATCATGCAAGTGGGTATTGTGGCTCGCCTGGGGTGACGGAGACTCCAGGAAGAAGTGCGGAACGATCGCGGAAAGAATCGCCGGAAACAGTTCTCTCTCGGAGGGGGATGTTTACGGCAAGGGCAAAGTGGTCATTTTCACAGTGTCAAACCATAGTGAAAATGATAACAACAGAACGGGCTCGACGGGACCAAGACGTGGGCTTTGGATTCACCTGATTCGGAGTTACGGTTGAAAAGTTATGAAGGAATGAACACCAGGGACCAATCTGTGAAATTTTCTGCTACAAACAAGTCCCTGAGTGGATAAGACAGACACGCAGATTTAGGAATACGCTTTCTGTGAAAGAAAGCGTACTTTGGGCTGAAGAAGAAAGATAATACACCTTCAGCAAAAGGAAAACGTATTTCAAGAAACCGTATCCACTTAACTAAGTGGATAAGGTTGTGACTCACTTACGGGTGGGGTCCGAGGGGAGGCGGGGCCCGCCTGGCCAGCTGGCTAGGCGCATGGGTCGTTGTCTTCCTCCTCCCGCCTGTCCCGCACGGAACAGAGGAGGGAGACAGAGGACTCTGCCGGCGAGGGGCCCGGGCGGCTCTGGCCGTCTCCCACCCGACCGAGGCCACCGACGAGACCGAGGCGGTGCGGCGCGTCCGCCCAAGAGGTCGGTCGGCCCCGGGGAGGCGAGGAGGCGTGTCGACGAGAGGAGCTTCAGGAGTACAGAGGCGGGCGGCCAGTGGTGGCCCGGCCGGCTCCGGCCACCGTTGGCCGAGGCGAGACCACCGGCGGGTTCAGGGCACCGCATCGGTTCCGTTCGGAGGCCTAGCAGGCGCCGGGATGGAGTGGAGAGGAGGGGAGGAGTGGCGCCATGGATGTGATAGAAAGTTTCGGTCGACGAGGCTTCTCGGCGAAGTAGTGGCTCCGGTGATGGGGCAAGGGGTTGGGGCGACTCGGTGGGATGAGGGGGAGGTGGAGGACAACCCCAGAGGAGGAGAGGAGGGCTGTGGTGGTCGGAACTAGGCCAAGACCGCGGCGGCCATGGTGGACGTCGACGAAAAGAAGAGGAGCGCGAGGGCTCTGGTGGTCGAGAGAGGCGAGGGAGGGGCTGGTGAGCTGCGGGAGAGGTCGGGGGTCCTTATATAGGCACGGAAGAGGTCTCTGGACGACCACAAGAGAGCTTGAAGAGGGCGTTAATGGAGGTCAGAGGCAGAGCACGACAGTGGCACTATTGTGACGGTGCGCTGCCGGCGAGCCGCGACGAGGCAGTGATTCAGAGAGGTGCAGTCGAGCACGGGCGAGCTCCTGGACAGCGTTTGACGCCGAGACGGGGAGGGAGGCGACGAGCACAGTGGCCCAACCGTTCCAGAGCGCGCGCTATGCATGACGTAGGTGCGGTCACCACGCGCACTGGTGCAAGCGGCGTGCTTTGGCGTGGCCAGCCATGTCCAGTAGGTTTACCTAGGTGCCCTTAGTAGAAATTCCGAAAGAAATTGATCCAGGGGAAAGAAGAGATTTGCATATGGCTCCATGGTAAAACAACAACAAGGTGTTTGTAGCTTCCTGTGGTAAAACCAGATTTGTAACTTGGTAAAGAGTTTGTCTGGCCATGATCTTACACTATGATGATCTAGATCTCCAAAAACCAGACTAAGAAGAGGAGTTTAGCTGACACTTGCTGTAGAAAGTGCAAAACTGATCAGAATTTGGGATCATGATGTTGCACTCACATACTTAAGTTTCATGAGATTAATTTTCGTGAAGTGGGCTCATTTGATCATATGAAGATGATGTAAAAAGATCATGCCATTTGGAGTTACCAAAGTGGCACTTGCTTCACAACACTCCATTCTGGACAGAATTTGGAGAATTTACTGAGGGTAAAAGGATAGCTGGATTGAGCCAATACTTGGTGGAGGCATTACATGTAGATGTCATAATGGCCTGGTAAATTGGCAGCTCAAATGAAGCAAGGTAAAATAGTGTTGCTTCACAAAGTGCAAATTTTACCAGAAATCAAGATTTGGATCTGATCTCACATAGATGATCTACATGAGCTCAAATTTGGTGTAGATACATGATTTGATCAAATGAAGGATGTGACCAAGTTTCATCTCATCTGGACATGCCTAGAATATACTTCCTTCACAAAGTTTCTTTCTGGACAGAAACTTTGAAAAACCACTGGAAAATAATTACTAATAAAATGAGTTTGAAAATTGGCACATGGCAATTATATGGACATGCAAAGATGTCAACCAAGTTTGGGGGCAATTGGGAAAAGATAAATAGCACTTGCTTCACAAAGTGCCATTTACGGCAGAATAGGAAAATGATTTTTGCAGGATTATTTTTGAACATGGCAATGAAATGTTTTGCCACATTTGATCAAGATATGACCCAAAAAGTTTATGAGAATTACTTGGGAATTTTTGGAATGACATAAATATAGGTTGCTTCATAACCTAGGGCAAAAAGAATTATTCCTTTAATAGAAAAGGAATATTCCTTGGAAAAAGAATATTGGGTTAGGTCAAGGATGAAAATTACAGGGTCTAGGGATAGATATGAGGATGACAAGCCACCCTGGAAAGAAAGAAGAGGTCATCTTCTTCAGTTTCCAGACCACATAGCCACGGAAAAAGAAATCTCAAGCAAAAATCTCAGAAAAACAAAAGAAAAAGAAAGGGCCAAAAATCAGGCTATGACAACTCTTCCCTCCTTAAAGAAATCTCGTCCTCGAGATTTGGTTGTTCAGTGTTAAATAATTTTCTGACTTGAAGAAACCGTTTCCAACTCAGTTTCTTTTATTCATAATAATTCCACTGAATTGGATCTGACCGACTGTCTTGACCTGAGGTGGTTTGCTTTGTTGTATCTGACATTCTGACAGGACGTACCTTTTATGTTCCTATTTATACTGACTCAAATTTTCTTTCATCTCCGTTGGCTGAGCTAGCATCCGAATTTTTTTTACGAACATACTTATCCTTCTTGATATTGATCCTTACTGGAAATATTATCCTCGTATCGAGTACCGAGAATATTCCACGGTGTCGGGGAACATATCTTTCTGTGGAACAAAGAATCTCTTCTATCCAGGCATCGGATTTCTCGAATATAGGCAAGCCTTCTGGTTCCAAAACAGTGATGTGGATCATATATGTTTTTGCTAACGGACGCTGTCATCTTGCAGGAGCTTCTGACTTATCCTGACTGTCTGCACAGTCTAGAGTATCCAAGTTGTACCAAAGGTTTAACGGTCGCTTGTCGCGGCTGATAGAAAAATGCACCATCCTCTGATGATGAAATTTGCAGTCTTGACTGGCGGTGATCTTGGCAAAGAATCCCATCCACACAGGCTATTCTTTTAATTGCTTCCCCTATGCGAGAGGTAACAATCATCAAATTATATGTTTTCACACTGATTTTTCATTTTTGCCAGTATCTCCTTGGGAATAATAGTCGGTGCGATGCTCCATCGCGGGTGTTGAGGTCAATATATTGAGTTGTCCATGAGTCTGACCGAACAGACTCGGGTATTCAATGCTGACAGTTCTGAGCATACTGTGAACTGAGCTGATTGCCTTGCTATGAGGTCCTTACCACAATGGAGTATACCTCTTAGGTGGATCTTTGCTTGGGTTCACCGTGGAATAAGACGGTCTTGGGCATCCACATTTTTCACATAATAGTCGGCATACCTGTATTGTTGGTCTTGCTTCATTATTACTTTCTTCATCTGGATCCTCAACTGAAAGAGCGGGGCCTTACATAGATCCTTGATTATTTTTGCGGCCCCGAATACGGTTACGTACAATATCTGGCAATCATACCTTGGTCTCGTTCATGTTTTGAGCCTTGGTACATTTATCCGGCTCACATCTGGTTATACAGATCTCAATAATGTTGGGGATTATGCCGGACGGTGACATCATATTGTTGGATGTGCGGGAATGACCTTGACAATGACCACCAAGATTATTGTCTCAGTGTTGGCTTTCCTTCAAGACTTGTTGAGCATGGCATCACCCACTGGTTTTTGTTTCTTAAATAACCGGTGAGGTTGTCGGATGTGTACCACGAATTCTTCCTTGTACGAGAGACTTGCATGAACTTGGCAGCATACTAAATGAATTAATATCTATTTCTCGAGGCATACCTCTGACCGATATTTATTTTAGACCAACTGTTGTAGATCTGCCACTTGGAAAACACCACCATATGCTGAAAATTCCAAATTTAATGCCTTGTATTCTACAGAAGAATACTGGGCAGCTTGCGTTCGGAAACCACCGGGGTGTCGTGTTGAGGAAGACTGAGTGGCTTATGCTCGAAGCCTTTTGATGCGGTCACCCCAGGTACTCTTGTTGTTTCATCATTATCACCAAGTAAAGTATTTCCCAAGCGAGAGTCTGGCTATGAAAATAAGACGCAAAAGTATGTGGTTCCCGCTCTGTGTCATAAGAAGATAATGTGTGCTACAAAACATAGAGGAATCTTAGGTGCAATGCCTGTTCCATATGCTACTGAAGTTGCTCTTCGGATCGTGCCTCAGGAAGAAGTGAAGCCTATGTTCAGAACACCTTGCCAACATTTGTACGAAGGCCAAGTAAGAATGAAAATTTGATCTCTAACATACGACACCGTGAACTTGATTATGGTTTTGACCTAGCAACCATACATGCAAGTATACGTACGTGGGTCTTTGGATGAATCAAGCCTGCAAGAATGCCATGGCAGAGAAGGAGGCGTGTCCTTTTTATTTGTTTCTAGCTTAATTGGTTTTTGTGTTTTTTTTAGTTTCTATGTACAAGTTGTAACGTGAGGAGTCCTCATGGTTTTCCTAGTCCAGGTCGGTCTAGGCCCAATTATTGGGCACCACCTATATAAGCAAGGGGGTAGCGTTGTCTAGGTTTAGGTTTTTAGTTCAGGAAGAAAACTCAGAAACTGCATCTGATGGATGCGTATCTGTACTGCTGCATCCCTATCTAGGGTTTGATAATTGTATGTGTTTCGGCAGCTTCGATCGCCAAGGCACAAGTTTCGTTTGATTCTTGATCTACAAGGGTCGATCTAGCTAGATTCCCGTTCTTCTCCATCTACTTCTGCTAGTGCTTATAATCACTAATTACTCCGTCGCCGTCGCCGCCGCTAATCGCCATTAGCTGAACCCCTCCATCTATCCTAGTAGTACTACTACACCACGGTGCTACTTCTTTCCAGTATATTTTCTTTATCTAGATACTACACGTCTATCATCTACTGCTGTTCGTTCTTGCTAGCGAACTCATTGCTACTGTGTGTGCGTGCTGTGAAAGATTGGGCCACCCAAAAATCGTCTCAACGCTATTTGAGGCGTTTCACCTTTGGTGAATAATTCCTTGAGGAAAAACGGGGTACCGTACCTCATAGGCTTCCCCCCTTAAAGACTTTGCTAGGGAAGACTCGGTACCTTATGCCAGAAGCTTTTGCAGTATGGAAATCCATTCATTCCTTACCGACGCAGACTGGGAACCTTTACCTTTGTGCACTTCGTCAATAAATATTTGAGATGGATGGAACTGATTTTCTTGGTGATTGGACTGACACATATATATATATATCTTTGTCAGTGTGGCAGCTGATTATTTGTATGGCAAGAATTTTCTGACTGTCCTTACTCAATTCATTGCATATTTTGACTGACTCCTGGGTGTCACAATGCTTTAAATTTGGCTTAATCATTGCGTACGGATCATACCTTTGACTAGGAATGCACTGCTAATCCATTCTTGTTCTCTTGCTGATTTAATCATTGCTGCGATAAAGTGTGTCTCTGATAGGTGCTTGTTGCTGAAAATCTGAGCAGAATATACTTGTATTCAGATCGGATGTAACACGATGTTGTCGGCTGAAAATCTGAATTCCTTGGTGTATATCTGTACTGCTCACAGCTTCTTTTGATCCAGTGTCAGTCGAGGAATAATTTCCATCAGTGGGTAACACCGATGATTTAAAAACAAAGAAGCACGAGAAAAACGATTTATTGCAACAAATCATACAGCAAACAAGGTACAAACTACTCCACACAGGCACACACAAGCACACACAAGCGTAAACAAGCAATGATACTATGCACTACACGAAGGATTACAGCCTACGCTTGAGTAAACGTTCGCGAACTAACGAGGGAGCTATGGGAGTAGCGAGTGGAATCGCTGACTCGGAAACTCCGGATGGACGAGGCGGAGGAGTTGGAGAAGCTGGCGGAGACTGAGGTAAGGCGACACCAAGCAATCTCCTGGCTCGAATGGCGTCTCAGACTAACTCAGAAATAAGAAGACACTCGGCCGTCATGTAACGAGACATGGCGAGGATAGCCGGGTCATCTTGAGGGTCGACGAAGGGAAATTGGATTCGCCTAGGATTCTCGACGATGGTGGGATAATATTGATAAGCACGGTTCTCTTGCACCATGCTCTCTTGATGACGAAGACCGGTGACTCCTGCCATTGCGGCAAGCTGAACGACACGCTCAGGAGTAGCGCCGTAACCACCGTGGAAACTGTATGTGCGCTTACCGACGGGAATCGGGGCTGACAGATGAACATGACCAACATATTCCCGTATTCTTCCTCCAGAAGAAAACTGGAATACTTGATAATGAGGTGGATCTCTGAGGGGATAAATGCTATGCCACATGTCGCCAAGGAGGGTGGCAAAGCTGAGAGGTGCAGGAGTGGGAGTGAACTCAATGGGAACAACATCTGGAGCTAAGGGAAGGACACTAAAATCATGGAAGTTGACCGCCATCTACGCATGAAAACATGGGTTAATGGTAACCGAAATAAGACTACATGCGGCAAACAAATGCAACAACCAAATGCAGCAAGCAAGGGCAACAACCAGACCCTATACTACCGTTTTCTAACGTTCCAGCGGACTAGGACACTCTACAGCCAGACATGCTCTCATACCAAGCCTGTGGCACCCCGGCTCAAAGAAAACCGGAACACCCCGTATTCCAGCCCAAAGATCGAGGAGAAGTCCTCTGGAATACGGCATTTCTTAGTATAGAACAAACCAGCTCTTTATTACAACATGAATATGAATACAAGGGTTCCGATATTACAATGAATAACATCGGCACGGCGACACTACGCCAACACGGTTGCTCTATACAAGCAGCATAACAACTTAATGTAGCGGAACAACTACTGGCAGCGGAACAACGAATGGGGATGATGGACTCCAATCCGCAGGGACTCTGGTTTGAACGTTTATCCTAGCTCGCGAACACGGGAACAACACCAAACAAGCAAGAAATCCAGGCACGACCTGCAAGCTGGCATAACACGCCAGGTAAGTACATTGAATGTACTTGCAAGCTCACAATAAACCAGAAGCATTCAAGACAAACAATAGCATGGCAAGTACAGGTTAATCAGAAATTATCATGATCTCATCAGGATAACATAGCACGAACATCATGAACATGATACACCTAGACAAAATGAGCATGGCATCAACATATAAATCCGATGATACTAGCATGCAACAAGATAACACTACATGCACCATTTATTTTGTTCGGGTTACCTCGTAACCAACACATGCATCACTTACCAACCTTGGACATTATACGATCACAACCATGACCAACACTTGGTCTCAAACGCTGATCTTTCCAGCGATCACAACCAACTTATCTCATCAACGAACCAGGGTTGTTATAAATCAAATTATTATTATTACTGTTGACTCATAGTGTGACCAACTACGAACTGGGCCCTTATCCGCGGGCACGGCTATCGATAGATTTAATATACACTCTGCAGAGGTAGCGCACTGTACCCACACTACGGAACCCACGGCCTTGTTCTCCCATTCGGGGTGGACCAACGGCGTTCCGACAAAACCGATCTACTGTCATGACACTCTCCCAACCACTCCGACCAACTACCCTTTGGGCTAAGTCCTGGGTGGCCCCGTGTCTACCAAAGACACAACGGCCACCGTCGTGGCCAAACATAAATGGTCCCAAACGAGGACCCGGATCCATAACAACAACAATGGGCACACAAGGTTATGTCTGCTTACCGGGCCAAGTACTGCATGCCCATAACCTTCCCTCGTTGGAGGAACCGGCTAGAGGCATGACAATACACCAAGTTAGGACCTTCCCATAAAGGTAAACATGGTTGCACTGGTCAGTTCGATATGGTGGCACCATGACTCAAACAACAGTTGTTCAAGTTCAATTTAATCTGGTTAAACTTGAATGCAAATATGCTGAGTCATGATAAAATACATTATGCAATTACAATGCATGAGCATGAATATAAACATAAACATGAGAGAACCACATACCTATCCACCATATCAACAATGAATCATAAGCATGGCATAATGGCTAGCATGAACATCATAAGTACATACTTCTCCGAAAAATAACTACTAACATCAACAACAAATATCATGAAGAACATATCAATAATATCAACATGCAAGCATTTAATTAACAGGATGCAAAGGAACATGCATAACAACGGTACTCGGGACAGACGGCAGTCATGCACCGAAGACCATCACCAACATCAACATGTACTACTAGCAAGCATACACATATGAAAAGAATACTAGCAACTAGCATGTCATGATAAATAGGTGCATAACAACATAGCAAGAAAATAAACATTAGCACCGAAGCATTACCGAAACAACGATAATCACATTTTAAACAACCAAACATTTAATAAATATTCAAGTTGAAAACCATGGCTACTGCATGACAATCATGCAAGTGGGTATTGTGGCTTGCCTGGGGTGACATAGACTCCAGGAAGAAGTGTGGAACGATTGCGGAAAGAATCGCCGAAAACAGTTCTCTCTCGAAGGGGCTGTTTACGGCAAGGGCAAAGTGGTCATTTTCACAGTGTCAAACCATAGTGAAAATGATACCAACAGAACGGGCCCGACGAGACGAAGACATGGGCTTTGGATTCACCTGATTCGGAGTTACGATTGAAAAGTTATGAAGGAATGAACACTAGGGACCAATCTGTGAAAGTTTCTGCTACAAACAAGTCCCTGAGTGGATAAGACAGAAGCGCAGATTTAGGAATACACTTTCTGTGAAAGAAAGCGCACTTTGGGCAGAAGAAGAAAGAAAATACGCCTTCAGAAAAAGGAAAACGTATTTCAAGAAACCGTCTCCACTTAACTAAGTGGATAAGGTTGTGACTCACTTACGGGTGGGGTCCGAGGGGAGGCGGGGCCCGCCTAGCCAGCTGGCTGGGCGCACGGGTCGTCATCTTCCTCCTCCCGCTTGCCCCGCACGGAACAGAGGAGGGAGACAAAGGACTCTGCCGGCGAGGGGCCTAGGCGGCTCCGGCCGTCTCCCGCCCGGCCGAGGCCACCGACGGGACCGGGGCGGTGCGGCGCGTCCGCCCTAGATGTCGGCCGGCCCCGGGGAGGCGAGGAGGCGTGGCGACGGGAGGAGCTTCGGGAGTATAGAGGTGGGCGGTCGGTGGTGGCCCGGCCAGCTCCGGCCACCGTTGGCCGAGGCGAGACCATTGGCGGGTTCAGGGCACCGCAGCGGTTCCGTTCAGAGGCCTAGCAGGCGCCGGGATGGAGTGGAGAGGAGGGGAGGAGTGGCGCCATGGATGTGATAGAAAGTTTCGGCCGGCGAGGCTTCTCGGTGAAGTAGTGGCTCCGGCGATGGGGCAAGGGGTTGGGGCGACTCAGTGGGACAAGGGGGAGGTGGAGGACAACCCCAGAGGAGGAGAGGAGGGCTGTGGTGGTCAGAACTAGGCCAAGACCGCGGCGGCCATGGCGGACGTCGACGAAAATAAGAGGAGCGCGAGGGCTCTGGTGGTCGAGAGAGGCGAGGGAGGGGCTGGTGAGGTGCGGGAGAGCTCGGGGGTCCTTATATAGGCGCGGAGGAGGTCTCTGGACGACCACAAGAGAGCTTGAACAAGGCGTTAATGGAGGTCAGAGGCAGAGCACGAGAGTGGCACTATTGTGATGGCGCGCTGCCGGCGAGCCGCGACGAGGCAGTGATTCAGAGAGGTGCAGTCGAGCACGGGCGAGCTCCTGGACAACGTTTGAGGCCGAGATGAGGAGGGAGGTGACGCGCACAGTGGCCCGACCGTTCCAGAGCGCGCGTTGTGCATGACGCAGGTGCGATCACCACGCGCACTGGTGCAAGCGGCGAGCTTTGGCATGGCCAACCATGTCCAGTAGGTTTACCTAGGTGCCCTTAGTAGAAATGCTGACAGAAATAGATCCAGGGGCAAAGAAGAGTTTGTCTGGCGATGATCTTACACTATGTTGATCTAGATCACCAAAAACCAGACTAAGAAGATGAGTTTAGCTGACACTTGCTGTAGAAAGTGCAAAACTAACCAGAATTTGGGATCATGATGTTGCACTCACATACTTAAGTGTCATGAGCTGAATTTTGGTGAAGTGGGCTCATTTGATCATATAAAGATGCTGTAAAAAGATCATGGCATTTGGAGTTACCAAAGTGGCACTTGCTTCACAACACTCCATTCTGGATAGAATCTTGGAGAATTTACTGAGGGTAAAAGTATAACTGGATTGAGCCAAGACTTGGTGGAGGCAGTATATGTAGATGTCAGAATGGCCTGGTAAATTGGAAGCTCAAATGAAGCAAGGTAAAATAGTGTTGCTTCACAAAGGGCATATTTTACCAGAAATAAAGATTTGGATCTGAGCTCACATAGATGATCTACATGAGCTCAAATTTGGTGTAGATGCATGATTTGATCAAATGAAGGATGTGACCAAGTTTCATCTCATGTGGACATGCCTAGAATGTACTTCCTTCACAAAGTTTCTTTCTGGACAGAAACTTTGAAAAATCATTGGAAAATAATTACTAGGCAAATGAGTGTGAAAATTGGCACATGGCAATTATATGGACATGCAAAGATGTCCACCAAGTTTGGGGGCAATTGGGAAAAGATAAATAGCACTTGGTTCACAAAGTGCCATTTAGGGCAGAATAGGAAAATGATTTTTGGAGGATTGTTTTTGAACATGGCAATGAAATGTTTTGCCACATTTGATCAAGATACGGCCCAAAAAATTTATGAGAATTACTTGGGAATTTTTGGAATGACAGAAATATAGGTTGCTTCACAACCTAGGGCAAAAAGAATTATTCCTTTAATAGAAAAGGAATATTCCTTGGAAAAAGAATATTGGGTTAGGTCAAGGATGAAAATGACAGGGTCTAGGGATAGATATGAGGATGAAAAGCCACTCTGGAAAGAAAGAAGAGGTCATCTTCTTCAGTTTCCAGACCACATAGGCACGGAAAAAGAAATCTCAAGCAAAAATCTCAGAAAAACAAAGAAAAAAGAAAGGGCCAAAAATCAGGCTGTGACAATAATCACCCAGTTAAGTTGTGATGTTTAATAGCACAAAAGGTGTTCCTCCGGTATTCGGGAGTTGCACAATCTCATAGTCATAGGAACATGTATAAGTTATGAAGAAAGCAATAGTAGTAAAGCTAAACGATCAAGTTGCTAAGCTAACAGATGGGTCTTGTCCATCACATCATTCTCCTAATGATGTGATCCCGTTGATCAAATGACAATTCATGTCTATGGCTAGGAAACATAATCATCTTTGATCAATGAGCTAGTCTAGTAGAGGCATACTAGGGACACTCTGTTTTTGTCTATGTATTCACACATGTACTAAGTTTCCGGTTAATACAATTCTAGCATGAATAATAAACATTTATCATAATATAAGGAAATGCAAATAACAACTTTATTATTGCCTCTAGGGCATATTATCTTCAGTCTGCCACTTGAACTAGAGTCAATAATCTAGATTACGTAGTAATGATTCTAACACCCATGGAGTCTTGTGCTGATCATGTTTTCCTCGTGGAAGAGGCTTAGTCAACGAGTCTGTGACATTCAGATCCATATGTATCTTGCAAATTTCTATGTCTCCCTCCTTGACTTGACCGCGGATGGAATTGAAGCGTCTCTTGATGTGCTTTGTTCTCTTGTGAAACCTGGACTCCTTCGCCAAGGCTATTGCTCCAGTGTTGTCACAAAAGATTTTCATTGGAACCGATGCACTAGGTATTACACCTAGATCGGATATGAACTCCTTCATTTGCTGCTTCCGAAGCACCTATGTACTCCGCTTCACACGTCGATCCCGCCATGACGCTCTGCTTGGAAGTGCACCAACTGACAGCTCCACCGTTCAATAAAAATACATATCCGGTTTGTGACTTAGAGTCATCCGGACCAGTGTCAAAGCTTGAATCGACGTAACCGTTTACGACGAGCTCTTTGTCACCTCCATAAACGAGAAACATATCCTTTGTCCTTTTCAGGTACTTCAGGATGTTCTACACTAGTAGATAAAGGGACATCTGCCCCGGTTGGAAGGGCCTTTAGCCTCGGTTCTTGAACCGGGACTAAAGGGTCGGTACTAATGCCCTAGCCCTTTAGTCCCGGTTCAATCTAGAACCGGGGCAGATGGGTCTCCACGTGGCCTGTGCGCGGAGCCCAGGCAGGAGGGCCTTTGGTCCCGGTTGGTGGCACCAACCAGGACCAAAAGGCATCCACGCGTCAGCATTTCTGTGGCTGTGGTTTTTGTTTTTTTTAAAGGGGAAGGGGGGGTTGGAGGTTTTGGGGGTTAGTTTAGGTGTTTCATATATTGTGTTAGCTAGCTAATTAATAGAGAGAAGTGTCCTCTCTTATGTCCGTGCTTGGTCGACGCTACGTACTGCACATACGTATAGAGAGGACTAGACACGCTAGCTAGCTAGCTAGTAAGCAAACGAAGGAAACAGAAGATCATAATCAACATATATATGCATACAGAGAGAGGTAATATCGACCACCTCTCCTTCTCCGAGAGATTGGTCGAACAACAAGTCCTCGTATATCTATCCGACACTACTGGGTACATATATACAATAATTATCTCTTACAAATATAATCTCCTATACGATGGATGCATGGTACACATAGTATTCTCCGTCTGGCGCGATCACGTGGTCAAGGAAGAATGCCGCCAATTCCTCTTGAATTGCTCGCAGACAATCTGGTGCTAGGAGTTCATACCACATCCGAAAGATCTAATTTGAAGAAGGGGGTCAATATATATATATATATATATATATATATATATATATATATATATATATATATATATATATATATAACTCAACACAAATGATGGTAATGAAATAAAATTATGAATATTATTAATTTCTTACGCATTCAAATTGTGCGTCAGAGTAGCCCTGCTCACAGGTCGTGTGGCGGATGGACTCGCAAATGTAGTTTCCACAGAAATCATTCCCTTGTTCCTGCCACAACCACTTTATAAGAAATAGAGGTCAATCAAACTGATAAGCAAGAATGCCAAATGGTATTGATGAAACTAGCGCTTGAATCAATAGGAGATGCGCGAAACATGCTACTATATAGTACTTACTTTCGGGTGTCTAAATTCCAGCTTCTTCGGCAGTCCCGGAGCTTTTTTGGTGAATTTTTTCCAAACCCTGCCAGACAAAGAAAACAATTACTTGATATCAGAAATGAACAAAGTTGCTGATATGCATGGTGGATAATGATCGGTTTAACTTACTTCTCGAGCATTTGAGTCATGTCCGCATACTCCTTGGGATCTTTTCGTTTAGAGTCGAAGACAGTTACTACTCCCTGCTCAAGCTTAATCTCTAGGATAATATAGTGGAACCTGCGCACGCATGCATGAACTCATCAATTACATTACTATCACCTTGACTAATATATAAGGGAAACCGAATATGGACAAGACAGTAACACTGATACGTCCAAAACGTATCTATAATTTCTGCTTGCTCCATGCCACTTTTGGGTGATATTGCTATGATATTCATACACTTCCATACACTTTTGATCATATTTGGACTAACTTACTAATCCAGTGCACCCCAGTGCCAGTTTCTGTTTTCGGCTGTTTTTGTATTTCAGGTTTTCCCAGAAAAATCCAGAAAAATTATATAAAAAATCAGCGATCCGGAAACAACACTGCGTCCGAAGGGCAGCCTGGGGGGGGGGCACAGGGGCTCCAGGCGCCCTGTGGGCGCGCCCCCCCTGGGCCGCGCCGGGGGG
>LR738714.1:644312787-644325596 GCA_902687465.1 Secale cereale | reverse complement strand
GGGGGGGCGCCTGGGCCCCCCAAAGCCCGTCCGGTGCCCCCCCTTTGGCATATATTTAAAGCGTGTCGAGGAAACCCTGATTCCGGAACCCTTTTCTCCAAACGCGATTCCGATCTCCGCCGCCATCGCCATCAAGCTTCGGGGGACCAGAATTCCTACGCCGGCACCCTGCCGGGACGGGGAAGTGCCCCCGGATTCATCTCCATCGACGTTGCTTCCTCCCTCCATGATGCGGGAGTAGTTCCTCCTCGGGGCTGAGGTTCTTACTAGTAGCTATGTGGTCAATTCTCTCTCCCATGATGTGATCTTCGTTGTGATCATAGGCTATGTTAATCTAGGGTGTTTCCCCTTCCTCTATGTATTGGATTGATGTACTCACTTGTCTTTATCTAGTATAATCCCCGAGACCAAGGTGACAGCGGTCTATTGGACATGGATTAGAACAATATTTTCATGAGTGATTTCCTCTCTTGTGTGTTGATTGAAGATTGAGAGTCTCTTGGTGCTTGTCTTTGACTATCCTTTAGATATGTTATGGTGATTGTGGGACTCTCTTTGGATGGCCGCGGTGACATTGGGAAATCCTTAGTTCGAGAACTACGAACTTTGAGGTGTGCTTTTGTAGCCCTACATAATTCTCGTCCTCTCTTGACCACGAAGGAATGATCTCCGAGTGTGTCCCCTTTGCATGTTTTATGGGAAATATCATGTGATTCGATTATGTTAATGTTGTTGGGAGTTGCCACTAGTGAAAGTATGAACCTTAGGCCTTGTTTCCACCATTGCAATACCGTTTGTGCTCACATTTACTACTTGTTTGCTTGCTGCACTTTTTATTACATATTTGCATTACCTTGTTTTGCCATCCATATCACTTGCCATTTAACATCTCTTCGCCGAACTAGTGCACCTATACATCTGACAGGTGTATTAGGTGTGTTGGGGACACAAGAGACTTCTTGTATCTTAGTTGCAGGGTTGCTTGAGAGATACCATCTTCAACCTCTACTTCCCTGAGTTCGATAAACCTTAGGTCATCCACTTGAGGGAAATTGCTACTGTCCTACAAACCTCTGCGCTTGGAGGCCCAACATAGTCTACAAGAGTAGAAGCGTGCGTAGACATCAAGCTATTTCTGGCGCCGTTGCCGGGGAGGTGAGCGCTTGAAGGTATATCTTTAGATCTTGCAATTAAATCTTTTTGTTTCTTGTTTTTATTTCACTAGTTATGTTTATGGAAAACCTTGCTATTGGATCGTTGCTTGCGGGAGGACGCCCCACACATGTGGTGGTTGCTCCTCCTCCTACTGAAATTGTGCCCTATAAAATACCGGCTGGTATTATCGATCATGTTTTGGCTAATCGTTATGCAGGAGACAGACATCCCGATGAACACTTGCTATATCTGTCACAACTATGTTCATTATTTAAGCTTGCAGGTGTATCGAGGGAGTTTGTCATGAGGAAATTATTTGCCTTGTCACTGAAAGGAAAAGCATTGGAATGGTATAGGCTACTAAATGACTCTCACTTGCTGGAGTGGGAAGAGATCCAGTCTCTCTTTTACTCCAAGTTTTATCCTCTTCATGAAGTCCATAAGAATAGGAATTATGTTTATAATTTCTACCCTCATGACGGAGAGAGCATAGCTCAAGCTTGGGGGAGACTGAAAACGTTAATGCTAAAATGTCCTAACCATGGGCTCCCCAAAGATATTATTATTACTAACTTCTATGCGAGGCTCTCTCGACAGGATAAAGATTTGCTCAATGCTTCCTCTATGGGTTCTTTCACAAACAAAAAGATTGATGCTAAATGGGAACTCCTTGAAAGAATTCAACGCAACACTGAAGATTGGGAGATCGACAAAGGTAAAGAGTCAGGTATAATTTATGAGTATGATTGAATTATGTCTTTTGTTGAAACTACAAGTTTTAATAAGTTTAGTGCTAAGTTTGGGCTTGATTCTCAACTCCTTGTTGATTTCCTCAAATCTTTTGCTTCACATCTTAATATGCCTAAGGAGGATTGGATCAAGCATCATAAACCTTTTAAAGAGACTTGCAAAGAAAATGAAATTGTTCATGAGGACTGCAACATGCATGATCCAATTCCTAAAAATGAAGTTTTGTATAAGCATGTTAATTTTTGTGGAGTGGATAGACCTTGTGAAAGGCCTATGATTGAAGAAGAGAAGTATTGTAAGCAACATAAGCATGAAAGAACAATCACTTGGGTCAGAGATTTAAATGAAATTGCTAGAGAATTGTGTGACCTTTATCCTTTTACTTGTGAACTTTGCCATATAGAGGGTCACTTTAATTTTCAATGCATGGAATTTCAAAACATAACTGTTAACCGGTTGTGTGATGACATGATCACCTCTGATCTTTATGATGAGCTTATGTTATTTTTGATGTGTGTAGAGTTATCAGAAAAGACTTCTTGGCTGGATGATAATGCCATAGGAATAAAAAACACTTTGCAAAATTGCCATCTCTATTGTGTTGTTAATTGCCATGAAAATGATTACATAAGTAAGATCGGAAAGGAGGGAACTTTACCAAAGTATAAAAATGTCTCTTATATTTCTGCTAATAAAAAGGAGAGTTTCTCCCAAGTTTCTCCTATTGTTTCTAATGATAAACCAGGATATGTGGAGAAGCTTCATCTCCAACCACCCCCTCCTAAGGTGAAGAAGAAGAAAAAGAAGAGGAGGAGGAGGAGGAGCAAGAAGGAAGAAGAATGTGTATCAACCTGGCCTGAGCCTATTCCCCCCATCAACTTTTATCCTAACGGTTGTAAGTTTAAAGAAGAAGGTGAAGTTTATTGCCTTAATTATCATCTTGATGATACGTCCGTAGGTACTATTGAAGATGATTTTGATTATGATATGCATGTTACTTATTGTGATTGGGAAAATGATGATAATGCTGCTTATGATCTTGAAAATCTTTTTGGTACCAACTCTGAAAGTGAAGATATGGGATGCTCTAAGCTTGGGGATGATAGGATTGCAAATCCTTTTCCCACTAGTGATGTGACAATTGATAATTCTTTTGCTAGTAAGAATAAAGACAACATGATTACAAATATAGTTGCTAGCAATGATAATGCTCTTCTCTACCATGATGATGTTATAACTCCAATCTATAGTGATTATAAAGGTACCTATGACATAATGAGAAATTATCCTTATGAAACTTGTCATAATCATGAAGGGAATTACTCCCTTGTTAAACACCACCCTCCTAATATACAACTAATCTATAGTGTTCAAGTTGTTTATGATAGTCCTACTCCCACTATTACCAATAAGAAAAATTATGCTTATGTGGGGAGTGAGAGTACCTTTTTGCATGTGGATCATGGTAACAATGCTTTATGTGATGCTTATATTGTTGAGTTCATCCATGATGCCACTGAAATTTATAATGAGAGAGGGAGGCTTGGTTCTAAATATCTTAATAATAAGAAGTTCCCTCTCTTTATGTTGAAGGTTTTGAAGCTGCACTTGTTTTGTCTTCCTATGCTTATTGCTTTGTGCTTCAATGAATTATTCTATTGCAATATTCCTATGCATAGGAAGCATGTTAGGCTTAAATGTGTTTAGTAGTTGCTTCTTGATGCTCTCTTTTGTTCTTGAATTCTTATTCCTACAAGAGAATCATTAAAGTCTTATGCCTAGCTTAAAGGCATAAAAGAAAGCGCTTTTGGGAGGCAGCCCACATGAATAAATTTTTATATTTTGCTTTTGTTGTGTCTTGATGTTGTTTACTACAGTATCATCATCATTGTATCTTTGCTTTTCATATTTGTGCCAAGTATAGCCTCTGATTGCTAGAAAGTTCAAAAGTTGTGAGGTGCTGTCTAGGAGACAGATTCTGTCCTTGGATAGAATAATTCGTATAAAATCACCAGATCATCTTTTTGGTCTGAATTTCTTCGACAGCGTTCTCTATATAATTGTCTTTCGTGCATCTGTTCTGAGTTTTTTGATTTGAGTTGCAGAAGTATCCCGAACAGATCAATTACTACCTGCTGTTCTGTTTTTCACAGATTCTGTCCTGTTTTGCCTTTCCTTCACTTTGCAAATCAAGAACTTGCTTTTTCTTTGCAAAAACCTTTTGGAAATCTTGAGAAACAGTAGAACTTCAAGAATATCATTATTTACAGCAAGGTATAATTATTTTATTAAGGGTACTAACCTCGCTAATCAGATTATGATGAGTTATGTATGAAGGGAGTTTTCAAGTGTGCGAGGGAAGATGATAAAAAGATTCAGGAGTGTCAAGCGCTCAAGCTTGGGGATGCCCCCGTGCACCCCCAAGAAATATTCAAGGAGACTCAAGCGTCTAAGCTTGGGGATGCCCCCGTGCATCCCCTTCTCCATCAACACTATCAGTTCGTCTTTTGTTTCGCTATATTTTTATCACTTCATGTGTTATGTGCTATGCTCGGAGCGTCTTGCTTTTAGTTTTCTTTTTTAGTTTTTCATAACGAGTCGGAACCCAGCATTCCTTTATGTGGGAGAGAAACACGCTCCACCTCTACCTAGAACATTACATAGAATTTTCATGTCTATCTATGCTGTGTGTGTTCTTTGTCTTTTAATAGCTACTATCATACTCTGCTCTTAGTATTCATGCTTATCTTTTCAAGAGCTTTTATTTAGTTGGTTGCTTGAACTCTCTTTAATTACCATGCTCACCTTATTAAGAGAGTTTGCTTCCGTTGCATTGGTTAATGTGTCTATGATAAAGATGCTACTTTCATGATGGTGCTTAGTAGTTCAGGTTTTCTTATGGTTAATCTCAAATAGCTGGGGGGTTCCCAATGTGTTATTGGAGTACCAACTTGGTTTGTTTGCCTATGATATGGTATGGTTTAGTAATATCTTCCTTCGAGAATTTATTTTGATTGACTTGGCGTATGCTCACGCATATTCAAGACTGTAAAGAAAGTCTGTCAAGCCTTGATGATCTTTTATTTCTGAGTAGCGATATAACTACCATGCCTGATTCAATATTGCTTTGTCGCTCTGCATGATTATGACCGTCATTGCTCTCTTAGTTGGTCGCTCCCAGTCTTTTGCTAACCTCCACCTGCACTAAGCAAACTAACCATGCAATACATAGCTCATGGGAAAGTAGCCTAAAAACTATTGTGGTAAAGAATATGTTGCCTATGTATCTTATTTCTTAGGAGTTGCTTGCTGAGCGGTAACCATGTTTCTGGGGACGCCATCAACTGTCACACTTTTGTTAAATATCATGTGAGTTTCTATGCATGTTCGTTTTGTCTGAAGTAAGGGTGATTTACCATGGGTTGAATTAATATGCATATTGTTAGAGAAGAACATTGGGCCGCCAACCAAAGCCATGCATCATGGTGGAAGTTTTAGCTTGGACCTTAATCCTCAATCTCTTATGAGAACATGCTTATGCATTGAAGGGGAGTCCATCATCTATTTTCTATGTTGTCCCGGTATGGATGTCCTCAAGTTGAGATTTATCAAAAACGAGAAATCAAATGCGATCTATCTCCTTGGACCTTTGTACAGGTGGCATAGAGGTACCCCTTTGTGAAACTTGGTTAAAACATATGCAATGCAATGATAACCCATGGGGATCCGAGCTAATTAGGATAAGGAGCGAGCACTATTGGTATTCGATGCATGAGGCTTGCAACTTATAGGATGTTTTATACATGACACATATGAAGTACTACTACCGTTGACACAATTACTTCCATGTTTTCAAAATAAAAAGCTCTAGCACTTAACCTTTCTTTTACCTTTATGTTGAAGCACCAACTACTGAGAGCATGATTGTCATTCTAAGTGTAATGTGCATTGTCCCAAAGTAGCATTGTCTTTTGCATGATTGTGATATCGCTTATTCTGAGATGATTGTATCTAGTCATCACTTAAACCTCGAAGGTGCCCCTGCATTTATGTTTTGCATCACTAAAGGGGGCAAGCTAGATATCACTTTATCATACTTGCACATCATGTTCATTGCAAATCTTTTTGATGTTTCAGTTTCATGTTGTAAAACTTTCAGTCATTTGTGATTTTCTCTTGAGACAACTTAATTACTTTAGAATCATTGTCTCAGTAAGCTTTTGTCATATGACTATGAGAAAGTCCTATATGGTTAATAGCATGTCACCACAGAAATTATTCTTGTTATCATTTACCTACTCGAGGACGAGCAGGAATTAAGCTTGGGGATGTTGATACGTCCAAAACGTATCTATAATTTCTCCTTGCTCCATGCCACTTTTGGGTGATATTGCTATGATATTCATACACTTCCATACACTTTTGATCATATTTGGACTAACTTACTAATCCAGTGCACCCCAGTGCCAGTTTCTGTTATCGGCTGTTTTTGTATTTCAGGTTTTCACGTTTCGAGAACTGCCCAGAAAAATCCAGAAAAATTATATAAAAAATCAGCGATCCGGAAACAACACTGCGTCCGAAGGGCAGCCTGGGGGGGGGGCACAGGGTCTCCAGGCGCCCTGTGGGCGCGCCCCCCCTGGGCCGCGCCGGGGGGGGGGGGGGCGCCTGGGCCCCCCAAAGCCCGTCCGGTGCCCCCCTTTGGCATATATTTAAAGCGTGTCGAGGAAACCCTGATTCCGGAACCCTTTTCTCCAGACGCGATTCCGATCTCCGCCGCCATCGCCATCAAGCTTCGGGGGACCAGAATTCCTGCGTCGGCACCCTGCCGGGACGGGGAAGTGCCCCCGGATTCATCTCCATCGACGTTGCTTCCTCCCTCCATGATGCAGGAGTAGTTCCTCCTCGGGGCTGAGGTTCTTACCAGTAGCTATGTGGTCAATTCTCTCTCCCATGATGTGATCTTCGTTGTGATCATAGGCTATGTTAATCTAGGGTGTTTCCCCTTTCTCTATGTATTGGATTGATGTACTCACTTGTCTTTATCTAGTATAATCCCCGAGACCAAGGTGACAGCGGTCTATTGGACATGGATTAGAACAATATTTTCATGAGTGATTTCCTCTCTTGTGTGTTGATTGAAGAAGTCTCTTGGTGGTTGTCTTTGACTATCCTTTAGATATGTTATGGTGATTGTGGGACTCTCTTTGGATGGCCGCGGTGACATTGGGAAATCCTTAGATCGAGAACTACGAACTTTGAGGTGTGCTTTTGTAGCCCTACATAATTCTCGTCCTCTCTTGACCACGAAGGAATGATCTCCGAGTGTGTCCCCTTTGCATGTTTTATGGGAAATATCATGTGATTCGATTATGTTAATGTTGTTGGGAGTTGCCACTAGTGAAAGTATGAACCTTAGGCCTTGTTTCCACCATTGCAATACCGTTTGAACTTGTTTGCTTGCTGCACTTTTTATTACATATTTGTATTACCTTGTTTTGCCATCCATATCACTTTCCATTTAACATCTCTTCGCCGAACTAGTGCACCTATACATCTGACAAGTGTATTAGGTGTGTTGGGGACACAAGAGACTTCTTGTATCTTAGTTGCAGGGTTGCTTGAGAGAGACCATCTTCAACCTCTACTTCCCTGAGTTCGATAAACCTTAGGTCATCCACTTGAGGGAAATTGCTACTGTCCTACAAACCTCTGCGCTTGGAGGCCCAACATAGTCTACAAGAGTAGAAGCGTGCGTAGACATCAAACACTCACTTGAAGTTGTAAGGAAAGAGTATTATATCTTTGTTTTCATTTACCACCAACGATTGTAGCAAGTTGGCCTCGGTATCTGAGGCACAAAATTCAACCTCAGTTCCATATATGAGATATGTGTTAATGAACCCTATATCACAGACTTGTCTTTTCTTCAATTCGACGATCTTCAATCTGCATAATATAGTGAGGATAATTATAAATACATGCAATGAAAGAGCTGAGTTATATAGAGAGACTTAATGACAGAAGTAGTACTATACTTACAGACAGTAGCAGGTGACCGTTGCTTTATCGAGGGCCAATTGATTGAAAAACGGATAGAACTCCTCAAATGGAATAGGCAACAGTTCAATTCCAACGAGGTCATGCTCCGGTTTAACTCTCACATACAAACTATCCCTCCCCCAGACTCT
This sequence comes from Secale cereale, assembly GCA_902687465.1. Lineage (NCBI taxonomy): Eukaryota > Viridiplantae > Streptophyta > Magnoliopsida > Poales > Poaceae > Secale > Secale cereale. The sequence continues at coordinate 644,317,500 of LR738714.1, read as the reverse complement.
CTGCAGATTTTCAAGTACCAATCATGCAATCTTCGCATCATCGTTGATAGAGATCTTTCATCTTTGACGAGAGGCTTCCCATACTCGTATCTTTGTATTTGCACCTCCAAGAAATCATAATGTACATCGTCGGGCAGGTAATCTCCAAGATTGCTATAACCGGGCACCATCCTCGGATCATTAGCGACGATGTCGCTAGACACCTTGAGCGGGGGGCACGATTGGTCCGCTTGTTCGCCGAGCTGGGCAATTTGTTTCCCAGCTCATCCTTCTGCTAACCTTTGATCACTTTTAGTACTTCCCGACCGCTTCGCTTTGTGAAATGACTTTTCAATAATGCGGTCATAGTTGTCTTTCGGCTGACTTTTCGCTGGTTTCTTCAGGGCAGCAAGAGTGCGCTTTGCTTTCACCGGATCTATCTTCTCCTCCGAAGGTGGATGTCTCTGTGCTTTCAACCCTTCAAGCCAGTCCTTCACTTCGCCTTCAGCGATCTTCGTGTTTTCCTCGTTGGACCTCTCATGTGGTAACTTCTCTAGAGGCGTGAGAGAAGGACCGAATCTGTATTGCCTCCCGCCTCTGGCTGTACTGCTAGACGCCGGCAGACCAGACAAAACGGCTGTCTTCTTTCCTTGCTTACGCGCCGGAGCAGCCGGAGCGGCGGCAGGTCTCTTCTGCCCTTGCTGACTAGGCGGAGAAGGAGGAGGCTGGCTGCTCGGGCGCGCCGGCGCAGGCGGAGAAGGAGGCGGAGTGCCGCCACGCGCCGGAGAAGGAGCCGGAGTGCCCTGATCGTCACTCGTCGGAGGAGGAGGCGGTGGAGGAGGCGGAGTGCCCTGACTCGCCGGAGGAGGAGGAGGAGGCGGAGGCGTCTAGTTGAGAATGTTGATGAGGTCCTTCCGCCATAGGCATGGAGTCTTCAATGAAGAACCCAGCCGAGTCTCCCCTTCACCGGTAGGGTGGTCAAGCTGGAGGTCCTCAAATCCCTCCGTTATTTCATCCACCATCACCCTAGCACATCCTTCTGGAATCGGCCGACAGTGAAAAGTTGCGCCAGGTCTAGTAGGATAAACAGAGCCAGTAGCCGCCATGACCTTCATATTTATCCATTGCGTCATAAGGTGGCAATTTTGAAACTCCGTGATAGCATCCACGGGATAGCTGGCAGGAGCCGTCAAGACATGCTCCGGCTGAAGCATCTCGGTGGAAGCCACGCTGCTTCTCCGCTGAGATGGCGGGGTAGCTTCGGGGGAAGCTTCGGCAGTTCTTTTGTCCCGATTTGCTTCTCGTTCCTCTATCGCTTGTATTCTGGCGCGCAACGCCTGCATTTCGGTATGCTGCACTTTCTTCCTCCTCTCGTGGCATTTGTAACCGCCTGCGTCCGGAAACCCAGCACTCCACGGAACGGAGCCTGGCGTGCCTCGTGCCCGTCCAGGGTGCTCAGGATTCCCGAGGGCCATTGTGAGCTCGTCGTTCTCTCTGCCGGGAAAGAACGTCCCTTGCTGCGCTGCTTTGATATAGTAACGAAGCTTCTTGAGTGGTATTTCCAATTGCTTGTCCGTCCAAATGCACCTCCTTGATACAGGGTCCAAGGTTCCGCCAGCCCCGAAGAACCAAGTCCGGCAACGGTCTGGCCAGTTCATTGTCTCTGGTTCGATCCCTTTTTGAAGCAGATCATTCTCAGCCTTGGCCCACTTAGGCCGGGCTCTGAGGTAGCCACCTGACCCCGTGCGATGGTGATGCATCTTCTTCCCAACATTTTTCTGGTTTGTCGCCGACATCTTCTTACTCTTTTCCGATGTCTTATAGGCCACAAATGCGGGCCAGTCATCTCTGATCTTCTCATATATGCCTTGGAATTCTCGAGTCTCTTTTTTGCGGACAAACTTATTCAGGTGTTTCTTCCACCCCTTGAATAGTTCTGCCATCTTCGTAAGAGCAAAAGACTTGATTAAATCCTCTGTAACTGGCTTCGCCGGATCAGCCTCTGGCGGTAGGGTGAAATTTGACTTCAGCTCAGTCCAAAGATCTTCTTTCTGCATATCAGTGACATAAGACACCTGAGCGTCTTCTGCAGCCGGCTTTAACCATTGATGGATGCTGATCGGGATCTTGTCCCTAACCAGAACCCCGCACTGATTAACAAATGCGTTCTTTGTCCGGATGGGTTCAATCGGTTCGCCGGTGCGCGTGATTTCTGTGATCTCAAACTTTTCATCCGACCTCAACTTTTTCTTCGCGCCTCGTCTCTTTACCGAAGATTTGCTCGATCCGGAGGGCTAGAAAAAAGAACAAAGACGAGAGTTAATTAATTAATATGTGTAAATACCAAAACAATGAATGCATCGATTAACTAGTCAGCACAGGCTTAACTAATATATATACCTGCTGGCCGGACACCGTTTGGTCACCGGAGCCATCATCACGGTCTCCTTCTTGCACCGGCATTGGGTCACCGGAGCCGTCCTCACGGTCTACTTCTTGCATGTGCATTGGGTCACCGGAGCCATCATAATCATAGCCTGCTTCTTCCTCCTCTCTTTCCAGCAGCTCATTGGTGTCGTTGAGAAACGACAAGACGACATCTTGTCCGTCTGCGATTATGTCCAGCAACATCGCTTCTTGTGCTTCGTCTCGGGGGTTGTCGTCCATAGTTTCTACAAATATTTACAACATGCCAATTATTATTCAAACATGACAGATGGATATATTAATGGCAAACGTAGAACTAGCTAGCTAATCACAGTAAGGAATCATATATATTAATTTGTGGCCTCGACGCTGCTTCTCTATGGTTTCGGGTGGCCTCGACAACGCTTCAAGGGTTAGGGGTGGCCTCGAGAACGCTTCCAGGTGGGGGTAATATCGAAGATTTCAAGAAAACCATGACTTCATCATTAGCCGGTAATGACAGGCGCATAATGGTACGAGAAGCTCTTCAAAGTTGTTTTGGATGGAGCTCCTGATAGAATAATTTTCTTTTTAGTACCCTCGACCCCTGGACGACCCTCGACCCTCGACTGCTCGGCGATCCACAACCCTAGACCCCCTCATGTCACATTTTGTCTAGTGTCAAAGGATTCAACAAAACCATGTCTTCATCATTAGGCGAAAGTAATAGGCGCATGATGGTACGAAGCTCTCCAAAGTTATTTTGGAACGGAGTCCCAGATAGGATAATTCGTAACAAAAGACGGATTATCCTATCAGGAACTCCGTTCCAAAATAACTTTCTAGAACTTCGTACCAACATGCCCCGGTTACTTCTGGCAAATGATGAAGGCATGGATTTCTTCAATACTTTGACACTAGGAAACCTCTCGACCCCTCGACCCTCGACTGCTCGGCGATCCACAACCCTAGACCCCCTCATGTCACATTTTGTCTAGTGTCAAAGGATTCAACAAAACCATGTCTTCATCATTAGGCGAAAGTAACAGGCGCATGATGGTACGAAGCTCTCCAAAGTTATTTTGGAACGGAGGCCCAGATAGGATAATTCGTAATAAAATACAGATTATCCTATCAGGAACTTCGTTCCAAAATAACTTTCTAGAACTTCGTACCAACATGCCCCGGTTACTTCTGGCAAATGATGAAGGCATGGATTTCTTCAATACTTTGACACTAGGCAACCTCTCGACCCCTCGGCGATCCTCGACCCTTGACGACCCTCGGAACCTCGACGACCCTCGACCCCCCACCCTCCCTCATGTCGAAGTTATCGGGGAGGGGGTAGATCGGCGATTCTTTTTCTTCTTTTTTTCTTCTTCTTCTTATTTATTTCTCCTCTTCTTCCTCTCCTCTTCTTCTTTCTTTCCTCTTCTTATTTTCTTCGTTCCTATCCTTCTTTTTCTAAATTTGTAACTTTTGCATATATAAAACTTTTCTACAATTGTAACTTTCTATATATGAACAAAAAAACATTTTTAACATACATATTTAGCAAATTCCTAAGAAAAATTTAAAAAATTATAGCCACATACACATATACATCACATACACATATACATTATAACATACAACAACTATATACACATATACATATACACATAAGCAACTATATATATACACATACACATATATATACATATCATATCACATATGAAAAAAACATATATATATATATATATATATATATATATATATATATATATATATATATATATATATATATATATATATATATATATATATATATATATATATATATATATATATATATATATATATATATATATATATATGAGCCGGGCAGGGGCGCGACGGCTCACAGCGCAGGGGCAGGCGATGGCGCCGGCGACGAGGAGCGGGGAGGGCGCCGGCGACGAGGAGCGCGGGGGCAGAGGGCGCCGTCGACGAGGAGCGAGCCGGCCGGCCTGTGGCGCGGGGCGACGACGAGCTCGGGCTAGCTGGCGGCGTCTGGGGCGGGGAAGAGATAACTGAAACGAAATTTCATAAGTGCTACTTATATAGACAGGGCATTGGTCTCGGTTCGTGGCACAAACCGGGACGAATGCCCCCTTTAGTCCCGGTTGGTGCCACCAACCGGTACTGAAGGGGGGCATTGGTCCCGGTTGGTGCCACGAACCGGTACCAATGCCCCCCCTTTAGCCCCGGTTGGTGCCACCAACCGGGACCAAAGCCCTTGTCCTGCCCCGCGAGGCGAAAATCTTTAGTCCCACCTCGCTAGTTGACAGGAGCTCGGAGTGGTTTATA